>OX103973.1:16144454-16404798 GCA_944470395.2 Schistosoma turkestanicum
CTGGATTACTTGTAATATGGAACTAGTAGAGAAAGTGCTTTCTGATAAGGTGTACAAAAAAACAGAGAGTAGACTAGAAACCATAATTTACAATCAACCATTAAACGCAAGAGAGCCTAACATCACAAAAGGAGGGAGGGTGGTGTATCTGACCAGCATTCATGACGGTGGGGCATCAACCTCACTCTTCCTCTATCTTTGGGGGAGAACATTTTGTTTGTTTACAGCTTATTATGATATAGTGGGATGTAACTAATCAATGATATTGATGTTACTTTTCCTTGTTAACCTCGTCTACGTCTCATGTCTGTAACCTTGCACTGGTTTTTACTTCCTAAAGAGAAATCTTATTACAAGCTGGTCTGGATTACTATACTAAAAAAGAGCTCATTCTTAACTTCTTGAGCCGCAGAGTTAGAAATAAAAAGAATAAATAAAATCAGATTAGAACAGATCACTGAGCCTCACTATTATATTATATTTTGTAAATCAACATTATTACTAACAACTTGGTTCTTCTGAATTTCCTCTATTCATACGACTAACCTCCCGTTAGTTATCTCACCCTAACCTACATAAGTGCAGGTGTACAGTTAGTGTTCTGATATTAAAAAAATTCTGAGTAAACATACATTTGTTTTATCCATAAACGTATGTGCGAAGCCGTTGTTCGGCTTTGAACAAGAATATTTTCTGTTCCGCTCCTCGTCCCGTTTTCTTTATTCCTCTTTTTTCAGAACCTTATTCCAATCCTCATATATTAGTCTGGATATTTGCAGTAGACTTGGTTACCCTACTCAGGAACATGTGAATTCATTAGCTGATGAATATCAACCAGAACTTTGTACATTTACCGCATCGATTCTTGCTATATGCAATCTGGCTCTACCATGCATCGTTTTGCACTCAATGAGATGATGGTCGTAACGCAACCTTCGTCACTCGCGTCAATTATTCACATTGGACATTCCATCTATAGGAATCCAATGAATCTCGTGAAATGTTTCAGTAACTGTATACCGTTTTAAAAGACATATGTTGCTAATCTTAACATTTTGTTGGCACGTCTCTTGTAACATGTTTGTAATTCGAGGATAAATTGTTATTGTTATTATTATTATTATTATTATTACCATAGGTAGGAATGACAGAGCTATTCGCAGCGCGTAGTTGAAGCATCATATGTTAAGACTTGCTGCTACCTAGTGGTACGACAGAAACCTGGGCACCTGTGTCAGCGAGGTAGATAGCGTTAGTGCGGGTATCGTGGCACGTGAAATAGGCGTCCAACCTAATATGAGGGGCCGGCGAGTAAGGCCATGGTTACTCGTCGGCTTCGAAGTTTCACTGCCTTGCATAAGCAGGGGGCTCGACAATGACGGTACTTGCTCCCGAAGATGCCCTCTGGGGCGAGTACTTATAGCCTTTTTCGATCGCGAGCGGGCTCGTTGGACGTGGGGTTCGGGTACATTGGAATGATCTCTAAAATTGAGACAGCTGTAAATACAGCAACCCCTATCAAACTGAGCCTTCGCATGATCGTCGTCGAGGTCCAAGTTGGTATGTAACGTGGACGCACCTGTTGCAGTTTTCTCGGTTGCCAGTTCGTGCGATTACCCTGTCTCCCACTAGTGTAATCTGGGTAAGCGGCATGTTTTCTGGCCGAGTGGCAATCGAAGGCTGAAAATGGGCTGGTAGTGACTCTAGCCACAATGCTCTAACGATGTCAGAGTCGGATCCCCTTAGTCCTGCTAATGATTTCAGGCGCGTGAGGTGGTGGCTAGGTTTAGCGTCACTCAGAGGTTGGCGTGCGAAAAGTTTCCTCAAACGCTCCTCCCTCGATGGGAAGATATATCGAAGAATCGCCTGCTTGAGACGTACGTATACGTCTGGTACACCAGAGTTGAGGACTACCTCACGAACGGTGGCTATGTGATCCCCGGTAGCGATTCAGGCGTGGGCATACATATGCCGCTGGTTCGTAACGCGGCTCAAATTGAGCTTACAGTGCCGCGAACCAGGGATAAAGGCTACAGGTCGAAAACTAAGAATCTGTGTCTGTGAGTCGGCTAAAATATCGTCATTTTTAAGTCTATCTACCATTTTCAAAAGCTGTCGCAGTTATAATATACATCCTATATATGAAAATATCAATAAATGTGTAAGACAACAGTTAAAATAATGAGAAAATGTGACCAAAAAAATGACAGACTCACCTTAATTATTACGTAGTCGAATGTGTGGCTCACCAGTGTGGCGTTTCGTACGATATACTTCTTCGCGGGAGAACAAATAATACTCCAGGACTCCAAGAAGGAAACAGACTCTAGAGGAAGGAGTATATTTGGTACTGGCCTTGTGATATCGAAATAACATAGAGACAAGAAGGCGTACAGAAAGCTAATGACCATGCAGGAGACGTGCAAAGAGGAGAATTGGAATAACACTCATGGCGCGCGAGAGATAGTTTTTAGTACCGATAAACAAGAGGTGTAGAGTATAACAATTATTGTCAGAATTAAGTGCAATAATAAATGTTTATATTTTAGCAGTTATGTTTTCTTAGTAAAAGTGAATCACTACAGATGCTTGTACATTTATCCTGCATGGCTCTGAGCATGACGAGGAGTGTCGTCAAGTTAGACGCAGGCTTATAAAAATACAATGCAACAATCGTGAACAGTGGCAGATAGCAAAACCCGAAAGACAGGAAAATAGCAGCGATAGGCAATAGAAGACAACTATTCAGATTTATAGAGGAAATTGGTATTAGTAATCCGACTGTGATCGAGGCTGTCCCGAAAAGATTGGTTTTATCACTCATTCTCAACCCGGGAGATTGAAGCGATGAGCAGAGCACTTCAAGAATCGATTCAAATGGCCTTCAGCCACACCTCCTTTGCCCACGATCTCCAGTCAACCTGAATGGCGAATCTATGTAAGTTGTCCAAATCTTTATGACTTTGGAAAGGTGATAGGAAATCTGAAGAGAAGGAGAGCAGCAGAGCTTGAGACTTTTAAGGATGGTATCCCAGTACTAGCAGTTTGATTGACTGAGATGATAGATAGAATCTGGGGACTAGGCATAATCCCATCTCACTGATCTCAATCCTTTATTGTCCTATCATACATGAAAGGAAGAAATCTTAGTGACAGTCACAGAGGAATCAGTTCAACTAATGTAGCGTCTAAGATATTGGCCTCAACAATACTGTGACGTCCCTAACTAGAGCTCGTGAAGAGCAGACTAGAGAAAACCAGGCTGCTTTCAGACCTTGACGTGGATGTATAGAACTCATTTTCACTTTTTTCCAGGTTTTAAATCATAGACACTCGTTCAGATGTCCCATAGTAGTAGTATTTGTCCACTGTAACATGGCATTTGATTCTGCTGATAGTGAGGTTCTGTGGCAGTGTCTGACACTGAATGGTTTACCAAAGAAGTACACTGACCTTATACAGGCTCTATACTTGAACACTACTGGTCTATTGAGAGCTTGTGGCGAACTGTCGTCGGAATTGACTACTTCAGGTGGTGTCCTTCAGGGCTGTACACATTCTCTATTCTTGCTTACCTTAGTCATGAAGTCACTGACAAGTGCTTTGAATCGTGTCGGTAGGTATCGACTAACTGGTTGCGGTCCACGAGATGATAGTAATCGACGGTTAGAGAGCTAGAAGGACCTGGCTCAAAACTTCGCAACGGCTCAGATGCATTCATTCTGTGTGTTTTCTCAAATGCCATTCTTCTGAATTCCTCATGACCGCTTTTTCTTTTTTTTTAATTAACTCGCCTGGAGTATACATCTCGAATGATATATTCGACGAATAATCTTTTTGGTTATAAGGATTTGTTGTGGTTTTATGCAGATAGGAATTGTGTGTCTTCATAAATGCAACTAAATGGTTCTCAGAACAACGGTTAAGTACATTATGTGACCATAAATTATAATAACTCTCAGGGACCACACCAACCAACAAAGTTGCTATGTTCAGTTGATTTGTCAGAACGTTTGCCACTGAATATAATGCATTTCAACTTAAAAGTGTTATGAGACCTATGGGAATGAAAATTTCAAACGAACACTTGTATCTAGTTTATATTCTCCATGACATCATATCCCTGGCATTGTTTCACGGATACAGATGGCTCGATTGGATTTCGTGAAATTGAGTGATGTATGATTTTGGCGAGATATCAGTCTGCTAACTAAAATATGAGTCTACTGCGCAGCAGTAGAGGATATTCGTAGGTTAATAGTATTAGACTACAGATATCTTCGAAGCAATTGCTCGCATATCCTGGGATAGCCGATTAAGCAATGCTGTCGTTAGGAAACGAGTACTGGTTAGGGTTGGCAGATCAGTAGATAAAGTACTGAAACTTCACCAGTTGAGGTGGTTGGGACATGTTTTACGTCTGTCCAATCACCGACCGCCACAGCAAGCTATGTTTTGTGATGTAGGAGTAAGTTGAAAGGAAACCAGAGGTGGCCAAATTAAAACATGGCTCTGATGCACTATACCCGGCATGACCACCATCACCGCGTTTAACCATGTCATGTCATGACTACGTAACCATCTTTATTCTCAGACTCATGCTGATTAGCATTGGAAAAGCCAAGCCTGTCGGAAAAATAGTTCATTTATTCAACAGGTATGGGAATCAGGTTATACTCAAGAAGTTAATGGGCATCCATGTTACAGTGATCCCGAAACAGGACAGCGAAGACAGGCATCGAATGCGTGTTTATTGGCCATGTGATAGAAGAACTGCGCTCAACATTTACCGTTCTATGAGGAGCTAAAAAAAGTTGGTTCAGTAAATCGTACGACCAAATTTTTATTGTTGCCAACGATACTCCAAATCTGTTGTATTCTGATATCCGATTTGCCTCTTGACTTAGAAATACCTTTCAAGCTTTGAAGGGGTTCAAAGGTCCCAACTTCGTGCAGTTGGTCAGTGCTTTAAAACATGTCCGGATGGAGAATCTCAGCTCCAGTATCTAGGCCTTATTTTCTAACGACTCCAAAATTGTGCTAGATCCACATTACGCTCGGATATCCTTGCCAGTTCCCCTGAACTTATGGCGCTTTAGAGATCGAGTACTGATGGCTGTATCAACGGAAACCAAAAGATCGATCAGGTTCATCAGCGGCATCAACAAACGATGGTCCTTGGTAGTATTCCATTGGAATTCGATAAGGATCGTGACACATCCTGATAAATCAGTGTTGTAATTGAGCGTCACGAGGTGTGAAAGATGTACAAAAGGGATTTACTGTGCATGGTTACAAGGCGTCTACAACTAAATTGTTTGCATCAGAAATAGTGTTGTACATCTGGATTAAACTGAGAGACTTATTTCAGTTATCGAGAGGGTGAACGAAAGTACTATATCTAAGGACCAGCTCAGACAAAATTTTGGGGATCGTGATCGGTGCAAACAGTGGATTATCAGCCTCCCAAAGTGGGTTGAAGTTTATGTAAAGGAAAACAACTAAGTAGGAGTTCTCAGAAGAATGCACTTATACCTTATCTAATGGGTATCTTGAAATCGCCTCCAAAAGAGGTCTCAAGGTGTTGTTTACGGATTGCTGTTTTACACTTCCGATTGTTAAGTAAGGTTCATATACTGAGATAATAATTGTTGCTTTGTTGTCAAAGTTCTCAGAATAATTTAATTTTTGGTTCTATTCCGCAATGGTGCAAAATACGTTATCCACAGTGTCTTGAAAGTAAATGACCCTCCTATTTCCATATTACCGGTTGGTTAAATGTTCTCACTGAAGACTTGCAGACATAGTGTAAGCCATTGGTAAAAATTTATAAGTCAACTGATCGTGAGCAATTATTTGACCGTAGCTACTTTTTGTGCAATTCAGCTCGATCACCAATTTATTTCTCACAGAGCGAATACTTTGAGTATCAGTAGTCGAAGCTAGAAAAGCGGAGGAATTCGGATCCCATTCGACATTTATTTTTTCTAAAATAAGGCCTAGACATTGGGTTATCGGTCTGGTCTTGTTTTAAGGCGCTGATCAACATAAGCGTGCACAAAGTTGAGAACCTTTGAATCCCTTTCAAGCTCGAAAGGCATTTCCAAGTCAAGAAGCCAATTGGATATTTGAATGCAGCTGTTTAAAAGTATCGTTTGATGGGACTTCTACATTATAGACTGAATGGTACGAAATTCTGATGAAAAAATTCGGATATCCTGAAGTCTGAAAAAGCGAGGAACATTTTCAACTTAGGTGGATTTGATTTCAGTCAACAGGTCATTATGATCTGATACTTATCATTTCATGCTTAATGGGAATGTGCGTTTGATAAATCTAGTAAAAAGTATTTTGAAAGACGTACTGTAATTTATGACCAAACTATTTATTAATTTAGATGAAATAGTTGTATTTTGATTGTGTTTTCAAAGGAGGAAGGCATATGAAGATCATTCGAACTCAGTGATTTTAGTGTGTCATATTGCTTTCCATCATTTATAGGAAGTGTAGTGAGTTTTGTTAAGTATGACCTTGTAAGGGAGGCTCGGTATGCAAACGCACACGTTGCATCATACTAAAGACCTTGAGCCGTAGGATTTCTGTTCATATTATCAGCTTGTTTTAATCTCATGCTTTTGTTATTTCTGATTGCCGTCGATTGCTTCCTGTGTTGAAAGCAAGTTTATTCTAGGTGCTTACTGGTTCCCTGGCTTACTTTTCTCACGTTCTTCCCTCTTTCAGACAACCTCATACTGCTCCTCACATTCCCCCAGCACACAAGTTATCTTCAGTCTAATCGGAAGCTTACCAAGAGCTGAAGTTAGAACGTAGTTAGGTATGTCTAGTGATTATTTATCAATGTCATTTGAGCAAATTACAACCGTAATTTAATAGTTTTATTAGGGAACAGTTTACCTTAGTGGAGTTTCAAGCGATAAACACTAAATCGTTAGTAGGTTGTCAAACGACAATATGAAGGAGGCATTTCAATAAGGTTATGATCTATGGACGCCCATTTATTCTTTGTGTTCTCTCAAACCCTAACCTTCAGAGTTCCTCATCACTTTATCTCTTTCTTTTTAAGTTTATTCCCCTAGATTCTACTTCTGATTAATATCTTCGAACCCTAACCTTCTCCTTTGCCACTAATATTTCTCTTATATCGACTACTATAGGATTTTAATTGACAATTGAATCTCTGTGCTAGTGTGGTGTTGCAACATGAACTGATGTATGTACGTACGTACGGAGCTCTACGTTGCTATTGACTGATTGATCAGCGATGCCGAAGTGATCTTGAAAATATTCATCTACTTAACAGTGTCAGAATATTTAATTAATAACTATATAAGGTGATTAACGCAATTAAGATCGGGGCTTAGATCTGGATGTCTGCGTCATGAAAAAAATATATACACCAAACTATTTTCAGCTAAAATGACAAAACACTATTTTGACGTATTGATACAATAATTTTGAACCATAATCCAAAACTTGCTACCTCGAATTTGTTTGGTTCGTCCATTAATTGTAGTCATGCTAATTGATCCTAAATACCAAAAATGAACTTCAAAACTGCTTAAGTATGATTGAGTCGGATAAGAAGCCGCGAGCATTTTTGGTAAGTTATTTGAAGGTTATGCTAATTTGTCACAACATATGTTTCTTCGTCGACGATTATTGTCGTCCTGAACCCGGGAGTGTTGCCTAAACTGTTTTTCGAAACTTGTAGATTATCCGAACCCGTGACCTACTGGTGACCTTAACGGTGACAAATGTATATGAGTTCACTCACACTCGTCGAGCTATATTTTGAGATGTAGGAATAGGTTGGAAAAAAGCTAGGGGCGGCCAAACCAAAACATGGCAGAAATCCATGAAGTCACTGACAACTGAACTGAGTCATATCGGTAGGTGTCGATTACCTGGTTGGGGCCCGCGAGATGATAGTAATCGATAGTTAGAGACCCTGAAGGACATGGCTCAAAACCGTTTGCGATGGCGCAGGTGCATTCACTCGTTGTGTTCTCTCAAGTCCTAACCTTCAAAGTTCCTCATCACCTTTTTCTTCCTGAATTTACTTCGCTTAATTATGCTTCCTGAATAATACCTTCGAACCCTAATCTCTCCGATTACTGTCACTGCTTCTATTACTATGGGATTTGAATTGACATTTCCGTCTCTATGCTAATGTAGTATGGCAACTTGAACTGATGTTCGTACGTACGGAGTTCTACATTGTTATTGATTGATTGACTGACGCTCATGTTAATTTTCAAGTACACTAATTAATGAAAAGAAACACTACGCCAACTTACTAATTTCAAATTCCAGCGCACTTGGAGACACTGTTTTTCATAAAGTGTCACTACTATGTGCCATGATACAGCTGTGCTCTGCGATATTTCATATTCGATGCACACAACAGTCTGGAAGTTTTCTTGGTCTAGAACTAAGATACAAGTTTTAGGATAGTTTAACTATAATATCTGTTCATCTATTTTAAGTACATCACTTTTGATTTTGCACGAAAACTTGGGAGGATGCATGTATGACTGACCAGTCTGTAGGTTTGTTCAAGTTTCGCCGATAATATCAGTCAAACATACATCTGCTATCATCCCATCTTTATTCAAAATATTTGTAGCTATATTCAAAGTTCTAAGTAAACATTAGTAGAAGGAGACCATCGAAAACGTCTAATGTACTGCATTAATTTGTTTCTTTTAAGTTCCACTGGATAAAAAAGCAGTGGTTGCTTTATTGCCAAATCATGAGTATTTTTAAAAAAAATACATAAAGCAGGCAAATCTGTACTCTGGTTCACAACTATCCATGTGTAAGTGGCATAAGCGATGCTCAGTATCGGAGTTGTTCGTCTGACATGTGTTTGGTAACTATTATTTCACTGAAAGCCATTCTCCACAATTTTTCCAATAAGACTAATGGATCGAATTTTATGGCTGCATTTTAGGTTCGTATGTCTTCATCATTGAGGATAAATATATCACACATATTGTGAATTACTCAGAGGTAAAATAAGGTTAGAATTCGGTTGCTGTTTGTATTAAATTCTTTCAAGTTTTTTATTGTTATACTAATTGCAATCATTTCAGGTTCATTGTATGCTCAAAATTGTAGAATTTAAAGAATCATATTAACTTGGATTTTCTATGGTTAGTTACTCCTAGTTATCTAATTATAATGATTTTAGTTTTCTGTTCTGTGGATTTTTTCCTACGTTGCACTGTTATTTTACTTATTCATTGTTTTGTTTTGCATTGCCGTTGGATTGTTTTACGTAACTGAGTTAGTGGAAGAATATATAGTCACTACGGGCAAAATAATACGCTATACAATATATACAGAGATAGCAATTCATTTTACTTTCCTTATAACAGATGATATTCCTTTCATACTTATATTGACTGGGATAGTTTGTCATTGTTTTTACTCTACCATGTTAAAAACATTTCCAGCTTTCCATTACCAGTCATTCAGCTTTCTCGGTAGTACTTTTATGTTAATTATTCACCATTTGGTGGCATTTCGTGTATTTTCAAACAACCAAAGTCCATTCTCCTATCTCATAGCTTATTTCACATTTTTTCTATGGGCCGTTCCTTTTCTTTTTCTAATCTCATTGTCGGCAAATGATTTTGTTCTACCGCAAACGGTTGAGTTTCGGTTTCCTGTTGAAAGTCATTTTTCATTACAAAGTCAGCAAAAAAAGCATGATGTTGTTTCTGCATATTTAAAATGTAAGAGAAAAAGCTTGTATACATTTCTTGCTTACCTACGTGAATTTAGTGTCCCTTTACGTCCGAAAAAGGGTTTCTAACTTTTGGCAAATGGTTTAAAGTTGGGGTTATAAAAATGGCACATTATCCTGCTTTTCCAAGAATAATCATAATCCCAACTTCATGGTTTTATTTGACCTATGTATCTTCATTATGTTGATGTGACCGTAAACGTTTCTATTTGAGTTTTGAACTGAATTTTGAGAAAGAGTTTCTTTTTTTATCATGTATATATTTTGACTTATGAAAATAAAACTACCTTACTTGAGTTCATGTTGTGTGTTTCTTTTAACTTAAATGAATCCACTGTTCTGTTTTTACAGCATTCGCAATCATCCAGTTAAGCCATATTTCCATTAGCAGTGCCTATCAATAACACAGTAAGTATTAAAACTTCATCAGTTGAGGTGGCTGGGACATGTGTTACGTGTGCCTAACTGAGAAGACTGAGACAGGGGCGGAAGATTGTATTATGCAAATTTACACTTTTAATCAATTAAAAACGAAAACATTACATTGAACACTATTTGCACACCATCTTTGAGTCCTGACTTCCAACGCTCCAGCCTTCTTCCATTCCTGCTGTCGCATCCTTTACTTCCTGTTGGTACTCCATTTACTTCTTGCTTTTGCTCCATTTGCTCTCCGTTTTCCTCTTGTGACCGTGAGACTTCTTTCACGTCCCTTCTTATACTACTTATATCGTTCGCATAAGTAGCACACACCACATAACCACCGACTGCCTGGACGAGCTATGTTTTGCGATGTAGGAGAAGGTTGGAAGAAAGGTAAGGGCGGCCGAACGGAGACATGGTAGAAATCCATGAAGTCACTGACAAGCGAACTGAATCATGTTGGTAGGTGCAAGCGACCTTTTTGGGATCCGCGAGAGGAAAGTCGTCGATTGTTAGAGACCTTGAACGACATGGCTCAGAATCATTTCCACTGGTGCAGGTGCATCAATTTTTTGTGTTCAATGAAATTTTAATCTTTTGAATTCATCATCATCTAACTGTACTATAATTATTGAATAACACCGATCCTGTAAGATTCTTATATTAGGTGTGAAAACTATGACAATGAAACATGTAACCCAACAAATGTCTTTTTATGCCTTATCTAGAACTCTTAAGATCATACGAAAACCACTTATCAACCTAAATCCTCTTGACACTGCAGAAGCCTCTTGCGTTACGGATTGTTTGAAATTCTAACATTTAGACTAGAAAAACACAACCAGTTAATAATACTAGTCTTTACCTAAATAAAAAAGGACAAAAGTCCTCTTTTGGCAATTACAGAGGAATCAGACTAACTAATATAGTATCGAAGATATTGGCCTCAATAATACTTCGACGCTTAACGCAGGCTCGTAAAGAGCAAAATAGAGAAATCCAGGCCTGTTTCAGACCTGGACGCAGATTTATTGACCAAATATTCACACTACGTGAGGTCCTAGAACATAGACACGTTCAGATGTCTCACAATAGTAGTATTTATCAACCTTAAGGCGGCATTCGACTCCGTCAGTCGCGAGGTTTTGTGGCAGTGTCTGTAATTAAAAGGTGTACCAAAGAAGTACATTAACCCTATGAAAGCTCTCTACTCGAACACCACTGGTCGAGTGACAGCCTATGGCGAACTTTCATCAGAATTCTTTACTTCAAGTGGTCTCCGTCAGGGATATCCATTCTCTCCATTCTTGTTTAACTTTGTCGTAGACAAGCTTTTAGGGTTCACTTTATCTTCGTTTGACTTTTCGGGAGTGAACCTTCTACCAGGAGACACGCTTGCTGACTTGGAGTATGCTAATGACAGTTCTACTTGGTGAAGACACTGACGAATTGCAGTGTCTCCTTACTACCCTAATCAACAATCCAAGCATGTTGGGAATGCAGTTCCCCTCGTCGAAATGCAAAATATCATCTCAAGATTGGGTTGCATCGTTACCTAAACTGGTGATAGGGAGTGAATTAGTCGAGCGTGGAGACCACTCCACTTATCTCGGGAGTCTTACCAGTGCTGGTGACTGACGAAATCTCAGCGCGGATACAGAAGGCTCGATTGGCTTTTGCCTAGTTGCGTCACCTATGGCATACGCGAAATATCTGTTTGCTAACCAAAAGTCGAGTGTACTGTGCATCAGTTCACTCCGTCCTACTATATGGCTGCGAAACATGACCGGTAAGAGTAGAGGACATTCATAGATTATTAGTATCCACTTATACATGTCTTCGCAGCATTTCTCGTATATCCTGGGACAGCCGATTAAGCAATGCTGTCGTTAGGAAACGAGTACTGGTTAGGGTTGGCAGATCAGTAGATGAAGTATTGAAACTTCATCAGTTGAGGTGGTTGGGACATGTGTTACGTGTGCCTAACCACCGACTGCCTGAACGAGCTATGTTTTGCTATGTAGGAGAAGGTTGGAAGAAAGGTAAGGGCGGCCGAATGGAGACATGGTAGAAATCCATGAAGTCACTGACAAGCGAACTGAATCATGTTGGTAGGTGCAAGCGACCTTTTTGGGATCCGCGAGAGGAAAGTCGTCGATTGTTAGAGACCTTGAACGACATGGCTCAGAATCATTTCCACTGGTGCAGGTGCATCAATTTTTTGTGTTCAATGAAATTTTAATCTTTTGAATTCATCATCTCTATATTTCTTTTCCCGAAGTTATCTAACTGTACTATAATTCTTGAATAACACCTTCGATCGTTAATATTCTCTATTACCAATACTTCTTCTACGATCTCCACCACTATGGGATTTGAACTGACGGTGGCGTCTCGGTGCTGATGCAGTATGGCAACTTGAACCGACGTACATCCGTACGAAGTTCTACGTTTTTACTGACTGACTGAAATATATTCTTTGCTTTATTAACATTAAGTAGAGCCCTAAGAGGTTTCCTAGCTTTTTGGAGGAAGTCCGAAGGCCTTCTATAAAACTCATCCTTCACCTCGTCTAATCTGCATTCGGAGATAGAGTATGCGGATACAAAGATGCAACGGCGAGGCCCCCTATCTTTCCGAGTCCTTACTGTCCCGTGCAGTCGGACAGTGCACAAGCGACTATCTACTGGGATCCAATCTAAGAGAGCTAGTTGTGCCCTAGGACTCAGTGCCATACCTTCGCCAGCGAGACCCCGTGAAGCAGCATCAGGGCTTTCAGATAGACGAAGAGTAAATAGAGCTGCTTGTTCATTTTGACTATGTGAGGTCAAATGAATGATTTTACCAGTATCCTGTATGCGCGTTTCCGAGATGCAGGATACATCGATGGTGCGAGATTCAAAAGTCTTAGCTAAGAAAGCGTGTTTCCCTATTTGGCACAATGTCCGTACATTAAAAGCTCCAACATGTGGTTTAGAACGGGGTTCCTGGAGACCAGGAACAATATTTCATGAGCTTGCATCGTTTTCATTAGCGGTACGGGGTGATAAAGCAATATGAAACGGGTTATTCGTGGAGATAAGGGAGATGTTGGGGGCATAGTAAGGATTTGATTGTCAACAAATTGGTCTCGCGTGCTGCTACGGGTATGAGGGCGGATGTCACTTTTCGGGTGCTCACACCGTGGGTGTTTCTTGAGGAACCTGATAAGGAAGGTAGATTAGTGTTTGTCTTAGAGACCTGGGAGCGTGACGGCAGAGCTCCGGGAATAACTACTTAAGGCCGGTCACGCGCGGCCATTTTTGAGAAGCTTTTCAAGTGCTAGTCCTGCCCACGTTGACAAAATGCAGTCTCCAGGTCACAGTCGGCAACACTTCAAGCACATTTGGGATTCGTTTCCCACCTTAAATATAAGTTACGGCACTATCTAAATTGATCACTTAAATTTAGGTAGTTGGGGCGCCTAATACTTCTTTCTTGAGTCTTTTATGCTCGGTTGGCTTTTGCCACATTTCCTCACCTATTTGGCAGACGAAATGTCCATGAGGTATTCCTAAATAATTCTATAGAAAGGTGGATTAGTAGTATCTGGTTTAACGATCTAATAACTTTCTAAACTATCGCAAACGAAGAGATAAATAGCTTTTGCATAGAATCACTGTTTGACGAAATATAAAAATAAATTGCAGGGTTTAATAATATCAACCCACCTAACATTCTGCACTTTTAAAAGTTTACGTGTAGGTACTCCATCCACATCGTAATTCCTAATTAGATGACCACATTAACTGTTTCTTCTCTTTTCACTTTTGAGCAATAATCTGGAGTTTACCTGAATTTCACTTTGTTCTTGCTATGCTTGAAACAACAGTTACTTAAATTAAGTCCATACCTTTTGAAACCATTAAATAATGTAATGTTTCACTTATTTAGACCGTTGCTTCTTTTAAGCTGATTTAGGCTGTAAATGTTATGAACAACCCAAACTTCCTCTTTTGTTCAGTTAATACAAACTTAGCAATTTTCTCAAGATACAAGTATAAATTATACGTCATTCTTAATTTCCACACAAAAATGCTTTCAGTAAGATGAATAAGTTGGGAATAGTGTCCATATATTTATTTCCATGTAACCGTATTTTTCCAATTCTAGTAATAATAACTGCCTTCAGTCCTAAAACGAAATGCGAAATGAATTTTAAACAATGATGTCTTGAAATAATCTCAATACATGGATTGCCAATGTAATGTACTTAGATAAATCAATCTCAAATATATATTACAGATATGTAGCATACATATTCGTTGTAAAGTGAGTCAGTTTGATTGAAATAAGGACAACCAAATTGAAATGGTTAAAATATATTGTTTTTGTGTTCACTTGAAAACAATTCGTCATGTTCACTAACGAAACGCTCCAGAACTGATTCAGGATCATCACTTACTTCATTTAGTAGTTGGATTGCATCTAATCTCAATAAACGCTGTTTATTTTTTTCGGCGATTCGGTTTAAGTCAATACAACCGTTAGTAAAAGAATTTGACTTCCGCCTCTCATCTAGCTGATTTTGAGGTTTGATTAGCGAATCATTGTCATCTAACAGTGAGTTTCGCATCTCAGGTGGGTTCCAACTTCGTGACTTTCTTTCCTCCACCGAGTGGGCTCTGCTTTTATCGTTAACAGTTTGCATTAATTTCATTCTCAATTCTTGGAGATAATTGTCTTGTTTTCTCAAAACAACTATTTGTTTTTGGTCTATTTCTCGTAAATCTTCTTTATAAGGTCTTTCTAACAAACCTTCGGTTTCGAAATTTTGAACATTACCAGGCATTTGCCGTGCTGATCTATTTTTGTCAATACTCGAGGCATCTTGGAATAGTTCCACCGCCTTCATGTTTACTCGAGGTCGAGACCGTTGTTTACATGTACCAACCTCTACATATTCTTTGTTATAACCATAAGGATTTCTCTTTTGGTAATACATCGACTCAATCTTAGATTTCTCATTGTCTAGTTGAGTTCTTAATGTGTTGAGCTGTTTCAGTATTGACTGCATCTTTTCACAGCCGCTTTTATCAGATGTTTCATCATCAAACTGCTTCAGACGATCTAATTTACTAGTGTGTGGTCCTATTAAGATTTTAGGACTGCATTTTGGTGACTCCATATTTTTTGACAGACGTTTGGACCTGGTAGTCTTCATCTCAGTAGACTTTTTAGTTCCAGTGTGTCCTTTATGCTTCACCGTATTCATATCAATTTTGTCACTAATTTGTTGAATATCTCTCTCAACTTTGTTTTGCTTCCGTTCTTGTTCAGCTTCAAACTCCTTTTGCATTTTCGATCGTTCTTCTCGAATCCTTTCCAATTCCCGTTGCTCAAGCTCAATTTCCTTTTGCTTCTTAAGTTCCATAAAATGACGTTTCTCTGCAATCTGTTGAGCTAGTTCTTTTTTGTACTCCTGAAGATTACGTTTCTGCACTTCCGTTAGTGGGCTACCAAATATTCCATGTCCACCTCTGGCAAAATTAGGTTTTAGACTTTCTGAAACTCTAGCTAAAGCTTCTGGATTGGTTTCGCTTGACATATCTAACCCAGTACACGCTTGTTGATCAGGAAATTGATGGAGGTTGACAGAGTCTAGTACGTTTTGCTGAGGAAGATTGATTTCCTTTGATAAGCCAAGGTTGCAGTTCTGCTCATCGATCTTTCTGTTGTACTCTTCGTCTTCTTTTTTCTGCTTAGCTTTTTTTGCCCTTGCCTCCTCAATCTGTTTTCTCAGCTCTTCAGCATATTGCATCTTTTTTAATTTTAAATCTATTGGGTTCTGTACTGTATTCGGTTTGCTGCTACTACTACCACTAGTTGCCAGTCTTTCAGTTGGTGAATATGGATTCGACATATGTGCTGCGAGCAAATCCTTCTGGCCTATATCAAAGTATAGACATTCTGTTAAATCCAAATGTGTTTTATTTGGGTTTATCTCATTTGTTTCCATTTTTGATGTTTTATTTAATTGGTTCGTTATAGAGCACATAGTATTCTCTTTTGTGCTTTCCGCCTTCTCGTATAAACGCTTTCTCTCGGCCTCAGCAATCTGTGATTCTAACTCTTTCCTATACTTGTCTTTACGATTTTGCTTAGAATACTCCTCTTCATTCTTTGAAGAATTCCCTGAACGCACTAGTAAGTTGGGAAAACCTTGATTCACTGGATTTGAATGATCTAATGCATACAAACTTTGAACATTTTTCAGCTTATTGTATTCTTCTTCTATAAGATTAAGACGCTTGTCTGCTTCCGTTATCTGATGTAGGCGTCTTTTCAGATCCTCGTAATTACTACTACTGAGTTTACATCAAATTTAAACCTACTTGCTTTCAGCGTCTAGACTGTTAGGCAAAGCATTGTTCTTCAATTCTTTGATCGGAGGAGCGCTCCCGGTATATGATACTAGGGATTTATCATTCGAGCTGACAATACTTTTAGATTTTAGATTACTACAGGGAACTAAATTTAAACGTACTCAGGTTTATCAAAGTTTCTTTGCACTACAGGCTTTTCGTCGCTGAAGAGTGAGCTAACTTTATTTTCGAGCTCCGCTAACCTGCTTCCTAAGTCACTCTTTAATAGCTGGTCTTGTATACCATATGCTTCAGCTTTATTTCGACGGCTGTCAACCTTCGAGGATTCCACGTGTTTCTGCGACTGGTTAAATTTTTTTTTATCGGAGAACCTGTTATAAAAGTTCTCTTCCTCTCTTTGCTTGAATTCTAGGTAGTCTTGAAGAAGCTCTTCACGCCTCTTCGCTCTCTCGAATTCATACTGTCCGAATTTGGAAAAAAAGTTTTCTTCATGTAAAATATTGTTCGAATGGCTCATATTTCAACGATTGCCCAAAAACAATGCAACTGTTGGATTACACGTAGCAGTTGCTACGATTTTATAAACTTGTATTTACCTAATGAGCGACTTTTGAAACATTTAAACACATGCCAATCTGCAACATGAGAAAAACAAACGAATGTCTAATTCAAAAGATTGTAGATGCAGTCTTAAAAACTCTCACTTCCAACTTCTTCAAGTAGGAACCTAGGTATATTAGACGAGTTAAAGAGAAATGGTAGTAAACAGTCTTTCAGGAAAAGTCAAGTTCATTTTCTAAGAACCCAGGGAGGTCTCTTGGATCATCTCTATCGGTAACAAATTTCAGAATTCAACTACTAAATAACAGGTTCGTCTGCTATGCATTTTACTACGTTGTGCACCTAATATCTGTGTATTTACCATAAGGTTCGTGTTGTGTATGAGCTTATGTAGGTCCAATATCCAATATCTTTTTCACGAGCTAGTGTAATATAAGAGATGCTCTGGAACGTTTTGAGTATTAAAATGTCACCAGTGAGACGTTTATACTCTCACAGGTAGAGATCCAGTGACTTGAAGTGCTATTCATAAGATTTGAATTTGAGTCTTCGAACTGATTCTATGAATCTACTTTGTATACGTTCTGCATATTCCAGTCGTTTTGAAGTGAGTGAAAAGGCACTATATTTTCATACTCTTAATGGGGCCAAACAAACCTGTTAAAGGGTAGGTGGAACGTTCTACTATCAAAATGACAAAAAATGCACTTCAGTCTTACAAGTGCAAGGTTCACTTTATTGTTATTTTCGTTACAGTAAGTAAGTAACCCAGACAATACTTTTTGAAAGTCGTTTATATAAATCTAACAGAGCTGTTAATTTAGTGGTGAATCTTGGGGGAATGCACTAGGACGCTTGAGAAACATTAAAGTTAACCCTGGCCTAAAAAGTCGATTATTTAGATTCGAAGCAAACTACTCCTTCAAAAGTAGCCTGATATCTATTAGTTTGAACCCATTCATGAGATACCAATGAGTGATATTACAAAAGCCTTCCGAAAGTAAAAGTATGCCATATTAACATTCTCGTTGCAGTTGAGGATGCTTATCCGTCTGTCCACTTCTGTCAGGAGGGTGGTTATATGTGAGAACATCATAATAAGCGATGTCGCGAAACTGAAGCCTCGTCTCACTGTATAGCAGAGTGAACCATATCTGGATCGGCAGGAGTTTCCTTTCTTAGATAATACTTGAAAGCGCTGTTCTTTCAGAAGCTTCGCAGCATTACAATATCCGTAGGTCTCGTACTCAGGACCCAACAATTGAGAAACTTCTGATTTGGCTTGTCGAACTGACGATGTGTAACAGAATAATCACTTCGGATTGATGAAAATTTAGTTACTTTGTTGTAGCGCCCTTTTATATTGATTCCTTGCTATTTAGAAATTTTCATGTATGTTATTGTCAATAGTTCGTTTATGTTCTTCCCAGTAGCAAATTTTAGGTTTAACTGTCTGACGAATACGATTACCTGCGGCCGTAGATTGCTAGTAATATCTCAGGACTGTTGGTGAAACTATGTGATTCGTAGCTCATAAAATTTGGTTCCGCAAATAATCCTAGTAAGCATCCACATCAAGTAGACTGCTAGCTGCTCATGCTACCTATCACAGATTGTCCTTCAGAACTATGACACCTGACTATTCGAAATTCCAACGTCTGTTATTAATGATAATAATTTATTCTCAGATAACAACAGGCTAAAAGAAGCATGCCTATTTACAGGCCAGATCGAAATGTTAAGATCGCTGACATATTTTTTGTAAAAGATTGTTCAGTTACTGAAATATTGCACAAGATGAATTGGCTACATATGGATGGCTAAGATTTTCCAGATAAAATTATAGATGGTTTTCCAGACGCTGCAAGTGTGAACAATTGGTGAGAGTCACAACGGTTGCGTTAAGACGAACTGCTAATGACTGCGAAAAGATGCAAAGTTCAAATAAACTGCTAGGAACGGAAGAATTTCTACGTGTGTAGGGGTTGCGAATTAATTTCTCGTACAGTGAAACGCATTCTGTTTAGCAATCGATTGACAGAATATGTAAATATGTATGAATAACAAGTGATACGCATCGTTTCTATGTTCGTTCATGCTTTTATAATCGACATCGTAACTTCCAGCGGCTGATAAGACAAACGCTCGAAAGATTACTATAATCAGTACTTGCTACCCCCACACTGACGGGATTTTTCTGTTGTAGCTGCCACTGTTCATTAATTGCTGAAACCTCAATATCTTGTAGTGAGTCATTCAATATCTAGCTCACATGACTTGTCTTTTGACTTTGTCACTCACTCGTCGCTTGCATTAATGTGTGTGCATACCTACTCGTTTACATGTCTGTCTTATTTTTGTCTGAATATAAATTCTTAGTCATGCTTTATCTCTAGGAATTGGCTCACTGGCCTTCTCCCATTCGCTTCATCCATTCATCCGCCCGCTAGTGTACCTGCCCTCTCTGCTTGTGGTCTTCTGTCCCATTTTGTGACGTGCTAAAAACAAACGAATTAGACACCTCGTATTTGCCTTCTGATTTATAACCTCATTTGTTCAGACAATTTCATAAAGTTCATGAGATCATCACACCGTGTAGATAACACAGTATTTAGAAAAAATCAACGAAACATTCTGCCTCCTCAGTTCTGAAGGAATTTGAATAAATATAGAGACCAACCATCAAGGAGACTGAAAATTGAATGACACTTGCCACTAAACTGTTACTAGTAAGCATGTTCAAGAGAGACCACTGTCCGTCAGTGACTGAAATTACTGCTAACACAACGCAGGTATGTATTGTATGTTAGCCTGTCTGTAAGCCCTCCTGTTAGGATTAGTTACTAAACGTATTCATGACGAGTTGCTGTGTGGTGACTGTCAGCAGCTCAACAATCATCACTTCCAGTCTGACACAACAGTTTATTTACACAACGTTTTAGCTGCACACGTTATGACTGTCCATTCAAAGTGTATCATAACTGGAACTACTTCTGCTAAGGTCAATCTACAAAGCAACGAGTGAATAAGTAAATACTGCTTAACAAGTTAATATATTCGTATAGGAAAATAATCGACCAAATGTTTTATACATTAAGCGTTCCAGAACATCAAAGAGATGAGTAAATAGACTAAGATACGTGCTCACTTCTACAAGCATGTATTTACACAGAGGTGGAGATGCATTATTCAGTTAAATTCACAGGTTGTCTGACAAGCAAGTTCGACATTTAGTGTTATTCCATTGACTGAATGGGCAATATGCAATTGGGATTTCAGCTGCACTCACCAGGTTGCATTTTAAGATGCAACTTACTGTTATTAAACTCGAATCGTAACCCAGTAATTTGCACCACATTGTAGGTGATTTTGTCTGTACATTTTCGCTTTGTACAACATTCATTCCTATTTCATGCATACAATGTCATACATGTATTCTCACGCTCACATTACTTCCTACCGTACCGAATATTCATACAAATCGATTCACATATCTCATAGTTCTACCTTCATTGACTAGTGTCATTATTGTTGCTAGTTAGATGATTTGTCGACACAATTTTTCAGACTTTCTGTAAACAAGTATTCATCAAGGAGTCTACTTTGTTAATGTACTTCAAATGCGTACAAATATATATACTTCTGACAAAGCATGTTCCTAAAATGCAGTTCTGTAAACGTCCTGTTTTCAACTTAAAAAAACAAACAACAACGGACCTGTTGCCGCATCCTAAGGTACTCTACTAAGCACATATTTCCAAGAGGAGATTTAAGCATTAAATACTTTTCCCTCTGAAAACAACATTACACTCACTAATCAACCTAGGCAAACGTCAGGAGGTTGATTCCGTCAGTCGATTTGTCAAGAAATAAGAGTATCTTTTTCCTTGTAAATAAACTGTTCGTAACGTCCTTCCGTTAATATACAGTTTATTTTGAGATTTGTAACCCTTCTTTGGCCATCCTTCTGCAGATATGACTACACTCATCACATTAATGGGCCGATGATTTGAAAAATTCCATCTCAGTCCGTCAGAAGCAAGGTAGGCTAGGAGGTCATACCATTCCCGTCCAACTGGAGCTGACTGGACATTTGTATATGTCGCTTACACTAGTGATCTATAGTATCGAAGAATACTAAGTGAATATTACTAAGGTTCATTTAATACAAGTGAGTATGTATAACCATCGTGTGGCTAATATCAATCATCATTAATCAGTGGTGCGATAGATGATAAGTTCGAAGGCAAAAGCCCAG
The DNA here is from genome assembly GCA_944470395.2 of Schistosoma turkestanicum. NCBI lineage: Eukaryota > Metazoa > Platyhelminthes > Trematoda > Strigeidida > Schistosomatidae > Schistosoma > Schistosoma turkestanicum. The sequence goes on from OX103973.1 coordinate 16,165,834, forward strand.
AGAAAAATATGGATCTACGTTCTAAATCTCATACATATCCAACCAAACTTAGTGGGTGCTGACGACATTGAAGTAGTGATTGTTTCTCAGGAGACTGAATCGATGGGCAGAACACTTTAGGGATCAGTTCAACTGGCCACGAGCCACTCTTCGGTTACCCACGATCTCCAGTCATCCTGAATGGCAAATCGACCTAAGTCCCCCTAGTCTTAATGACGTTGAGAAAGCGTTAAAAATCTGAAACGAGGACGAGCTGCAGGTCCTGATAGACTGACCCCTGAGATATTTAAAGATGGTGGTCCAGTTTTAGCAGCTAGGTTGACTGAGATCTTAGGTAGAATCTGGGAACTGGACGCAATCCCATCCGACTGGTCTCAATCCTTGATTGTCCCGATCTACAAGAAAGGACAGAAGTCTTCTTGTGACAATCACAGGGGAATAAGTCTAACTAATATAGTATCTAAAATATTGGCCTCAATAATACTTCGACGCTTAACGAAAGCTCGTGAAGAGCAGACTAGAGAAAACCAGTCTGGTTTTCGACCTGGACGTGGCCGTATAGACCACGTCTTCACACTACGACAGGTCCTGGAACACAGACACACATTTAGGCGTCCTACAATAGTTGTTTTCCTGGACCTTAAGACGACATTTGGCTCAGTGGGTCGTGAGGTTCTGTGGCAGTGTCTATCATTGAAAGGTGTACCAAAGAAGTACATTAACGCTTATTGACTTAGAATATGCCGATGACATTGTCCTACTTGGTGAAGACGCTGACAAAATGCAGAGTCTTCTGACTACCCTAAGCAACAATGCATGTTCGGGATGCGGTTTTCCCCCTCGAAACGCAAAATGTTGCTTCAAGATTGGGTTTCATCGGCACCTGAACTAGTGATAGGGAGTGAAGTGGTCGAACGTGTAGACCGCTTCACTTATCTGGGGAGTCTCATCAGTGCTGATGGCCTGGTGACTGACGAAATCTCAGCACGGATACAGAAGGTTCGACTGGCTTTCGCCAACCTGCGTCACTTATGGCGTAGGCGAGATGTCCGTTTGCTGACTAAAGGACGAGTGTACTGCGCAGTGGTTCGCTCCGTCTTACTTTATGGCTGTGAAACATGGCCAGTGAGAGTAGAAGATATTCGTAGGGTACTGGTTTTCGATCATAGGTGTCTTTGAAGCATTACTCGTATATGCTGGGACACCCGAGTGAGCAACGCTGTTATTAGGAATCGGGTGCTAGGTAAGAATGGCAGATCAATAGATGAAGTAATGAAACTTCATCAGTTGAGGTGGTTGGGACATGTGTTGGGTATGCCCAACCACCGACTGCCTCGTCGAGCCTTGTTTTGTAGTGTAGGAATAGGCTGGAAGAAAGTTAGGGGCGTCCAAACCAAAACATGGCATAAATCCATGAAGTCATTGACTAGTGGACTGAGCCATGTCGGTAATTGTCGACTACCTGGTTGGGGTCCGCGAGATGATAATAATCGATGGCTAGAGACCTTGAATGACATGGCTCAAAATCGTTCGCAATGGCGCCGGTGCATTTATTCTTAGTGTTCTCTGAAACCCTAATCTTGTGCATCCTTCAACCCCTCTAGTTTCGACTCTCTAAACTTTTCTCACTGAATCATACTTCTTGAATAGTATCTTCTAATCCTAACCTCTCCGATTACTACCTCTTCTACTATTGGATTTGAATTGACGATTACTTCTCTGTGCTGATGTGGTATGGCAACATGAACTGATGTACTTATGTACAAAGTTCTACGTTGCATCTGACTGACTGACTGAGTGATTGTTTCTAGGACTAAATCAAAAACTTTAAATTTTTATAATGATCTTACAAATAGCATAGCGAGGCGATTAAATATGTTAAAACATGGCAACGTACATAAAAGCACTTCATTTTGTTTACATATTAATAAACTGTACAACTGTTAATTTGAAAGCATTTGGGTAATAATGATGAGCTGCTACTGTAATATATTACAAGTAATTTAGTTTAGCGATGGACTTCTGTTTACGTTCCATTTGATTCGTATTGTAGGCCATTTTGTTGCCAAGCACTGCTGTATAGGACTTTGATCAACAGGCTGAGTTTCAACAAGCTCTTCTGTAGGATCTATTAAATGGGCTTCACCAATACTGTACCGAACCTGCTTATAAGAAAAGGGCAGTAGTTACTTCAGTGATAATTAACTTCCGCAACGATATTACACAAAATTTTGAACAGTAATATTTTTATCATTAACAAAGGGTGTATAATCGTTTGAACAGCCAATGTTTCGCTTAAGAAACGGTAATGTAAGGAATCAACTTAGGGATTTCACACTGGAAATATTTGAAATCCTGTTTCTCCACCGAATCAAGTTAGAAATCTTATGCTGACTCAAAGTTTAAAGCAGTTTAATACAATCCATTAAGCTGCAGGTCCGAACCCGCTCCACTTCTTAGAATCTGAACATCCGAATGAAATCAAAAGCATTTGTATAAAAAGTGTAACACATATCTGTACTTGATTATTGCACTGCTTCGATTATTTTATTTTTCAAATATTTGTAAGCCTTAGAACGATTATTCAAATAATTTTAAAAGTAAGGATTAATAGAAACAACTCACCCGGCCATCACTATTAGAGTGCTCCAGACCATTGTAATGGATTAGCTGAAAGCTAATAACGTCAGTGGCGCGTTTTGCCATTTCTTCGGGGAAAAAGAACTGTAAGAAATCTCTCTTCAAAATGATTCCCAAACCTTCAGGATCTAGTTTTGTGACCAAATCATTCACTCTGAAAGAAAAAGTATGATAATAATTTTTTTATGAAGCTTGACCGAAGATATAGTAAGTCGGACTGACACCTTATTTTTACCATATTTTATCTTATACTTATAACTTACTCCATAAAGCTGGTTGTTTACTAATGTATTATTAAGCGCAACAGCTTGAAGCGGTTTCCAATGGTGAGGCTATTATTTGTTCTGCAATTAGTATGAGGAACTTTGAGACTATAACCGACAGATTTTTGTGAGATTATTACGAACTTTTAACACAAGTACATTTGTGAAGATCACGGCTACCATATCACCCCCGTGGAGTTGAAGATTTATTTAGTCGCAAGCTTGATTGGTCAAACGGACAATACTAACTTTCGTATAAAAAAAATTCAATACAATACACTACGTTATTCAACTTATAGGCTATGTCATCATAAAATACAGAGGAGAGAGCTTTTATGTGTACACTTCTTACATCATTTAGATACGATATGTTTGTGCGCTAAGCTATAATTTTACAACTCTAACTTGAATGCGAGTAACGATACTACTGCTATCCTATTCTTACCTGATCTGGTAACTAAAGCAGGAAGTATGCTTTTGTAGTGAAAGCTTTGTTGATAATGAATACAATAAACTTTAAAAATACATTTCAGTTAGTCATACGTCGATCACGATTATCATAATTTAGAGACTTAGTAACTGTGATCAAATACTGACCATAGTAAATACATATTGAAAGCCCACAAAGTAATATGTTGGAAGCAGACCTTGTACTCACTGTTTATTTTGTTTCCCATAAGTTGGAGTTGAGAATTTCCATATCACCTACAGGATATTCAGTGTTTCTTTCTAATCCACTGAGGCTTTTTCCGTACCACTCTCCAAGTTTAGAAAATTGTGTTTAGGCATAATAGTGATTTTATCATTAGAAAAGTCATTATCCATTCGAAACTTAGTAGCTATGGCAGTAATAACCTATATTTACTTAGGTGTTTCAATATGATGACTTAGTATTTGGAAGCCACTGGAAACTTGTTAGACGGTTGTTTGTCATTTGTATTCCTTGCCTTTTGCTACAGTCGTGCAAACCATCTAGAATAGTGGTCTAAAATATTAGATTAAATGTAGATGCTGGCGGTGACTTTAACACAAATTTCGGAGAGGAGGTGAATATATTGATAATGGGGGGAGGTTTTCCTAATTATTAAACCTGTATATATCTATTTTTGATTACTTTTCTGTTATCCTTATTTTATGACAGACATACATGGTTTATCTATAGCGACGGAAGCTGTATTTAAATTTTCCAAGTAAAATAATTATAAATTATGTAACTAACACTCATTATTATTAGGAATCCGCATTTCCCAATAACTGGAAAAAGGAATTTGTAATAACAAAATAATTTTCGTTTGTCAAGACCACAAAAGAAACAATGAGATGATTTTTAGAAAATCTTACTGTAAAGGTCCTGTAGGCAATTGCAATTTGGTCAATAATTTTTCGAAATCAACTGAACTGATAAAGCCTCCCGTATCTTGATCCGGGCTGAGATAATTGAATTCAATTTCAGCTTGACGTATACCCGATATGCTGGAGTTATTTTCTGATGTTGCATTTTTCGATACTAACGACATATCTGGTGACGCCAAGACAGTTAAGTGTGTTTCCGAACCCAAAACCCACACTGGGTAACATGGATTTTTCAAAAACCATCCAACTTCACAATATCTCATCGCTTCAACAAAAGTCAAGAAACCAGTTTTCGGTTGCCTGGATATACCTTTTAATGCTGTATAGAGAATAAACCAAAAAAGTAAAATATTACAAAAATAGATTCTCTGCTTAGAGACGATTTTGTATTTACATAAATTCGATGACTGAAAGTTACCGACATACAAAAATAGGGCTAGTACTATACTTAGCTAACATTTAACACTACTTTGTGTGATAATTTTTGATCATTCCAAAGCATAGTTGATGTTCGTTGATCAACATACTCAAGAAAGAGGGTGCACGTATAGATATTTTAAACGTGAGAAAATCTTTTCAAATTATGTTGATACTTGACACAGTTGGTAAATTATGTAACATCAGCAAATTAGTGAGTAATGTTGCTCTTAAAACTATATTCACATCGGCGATAGCAGTGAACGCTATCTTCAATGACCATCAGAGCGATATTAAGAGAATCAAAATAATACATAAATTCTTTTTCAACTAAAGAAAGATGAATAGCTAAGGCTTTTTGTATACCGCTATATTCTATTGGTCTCAGTTGAAAAGAAGACCTAACTATCTGTCCAACTTGGATCATTTATCTAAGCCACCATATATGACACCATGTTTCCATGCACATAAATTCAAATTAACTTTCTTATATTACGCCTATTAACATACAAATACATAAGAATGCCTTACAAAAATCACCTTGGTCAGAGTGACATAGTATTGACTTAAACCCGTTTTTGACTGACTGATTGTACCAAATACTTTTGCTCCGTTCTCTGTACTATTTAAACTTAGGTTTAACTTGTTTACTTATTCTTTGAAGAAATGACTCACAAAACATCAGAAAAATTAATTTCTTACTCATTGCAAATATATACCATTATTTTTATTACTATCAATGTATCCAATGCACATGTTATTTGAAATTGTCTAGTTAAACCTTGATAATAATACTTTTATACTGACATCAATTAAAAATGTTTAGAGATTAGTCCCTGAGCATGTAAGATAAACCTATTAGTTAATTAGATGGAACTTTATTGGATTAGCATGAAAGAATCAGATAAGCAAATTATAATGTAATCAAATATTTTATGAAAATTCTTGAATAAATTCGATATGCTTCACTTTCTGATTGTGAATTTTCATAAAACCTCTAAATCATTCAGCTTCTGTGAATTGAAGTGGATTGATGTGAATTTGTATTACACATAGTGTCATCCAGATTTATTCACTTACATTGTACGAATATAAAATATATCTCAGGTAACGTATGCACTTTCAGTCCAGCAGCCAAATATAAATCGGTGTAGTATGCATATAAATCCAGGTAATTATGGAAATTTCAAACCCGAATTCAATTGTTGAGTGGAAAGTGTTTTCATTTCAAATACTACTATCTTAATAAGAATTAGTAAATTTGAGTGGTTCGGATAATATAGGTGCTTTAAATGAATTATTTTGGAACATTCCCATCCAGGTATATACTCACTATATTACTTTACTCCGGGAGAAACTCACTTATATTATTAAATTACGTGAAAATTTATGATGTCTATAAATGAGTTAGTTGAAATGTTTTTAATTGCCCTCAGTAAAACAAAACTCAATTGAATCAGGCATCCATTAACATTATAGAAAAGCTTGAAGATAAACTGATATATATTAAGAATGATTAAAATTTTGAGAACTCTTGAAGTTGGTTTAAATGTTCGGAAAAACTTACTGTTAACGAAATTGACGTTTACTTGATATACTACAATACATAACGGTATGAAAACATACCGCTACATGAATGAATAGCCATAGTTTATCAGTGAATCATCTGCTCTTCAAATACGCTCAACGTTTACGAATGGCGAATTCCACTGAAAAGTACAGATCAACAAGTGCCAGTTGCCTGACGCTCAGCGAAACGTCCTGCTTTCAAACATTAGACCTCTGAAACCTCGCCCAAAATGAACTGAGGCACGTTGTCCATTCCCGTTAGTCTCAAGTTCTATACTGCACTTAAAGCTTCTCCAAGCTAGTGATGTAAGGACCAAGAAACATGGTGGTAAAAGTTCGTTTGTGAGTTGGTAACTAGCTAAATCTGGTCTTTGCTGGCTTTTTGTTCAATTCATGGTAACAAGAAATACTGTATGACTTGTGAAGTTGATCATAAGCTAATTAGAAACTTTAAAAGATGTTTTAAACGTTGAGAATAGTACTTTGCAGGGTCATTCAAACAGTGTTATCCTCAACAACATTGACCAAACTCTCCTGGATTTCTCAGCTAATAGATCTTAATCAAACTAAAGAAGCGAGGTAAATAAGTAATCCAAACCTCTGAAAGATCGTCATGAAATTAAATGATTCGGTATACTTACAGATGTCGCTCAGGACAGAAGGCAACGGCAACTCTACCGTTCTACTACGTTAATCATAAAAATGATATAAGCTCTGGTACCTGCTTTACTCCTTCTTAGTACTAATACATCATTTATAATACAGAACATTTTTTAATACCTCATTGTATCAGAATTTATGTTATAAATAAAACTACATAATTAGGGAACCAAAATCTTGTTTAATATTTCGAGTGAATCCTATGGAACATGATTTAGGATGCGGTTTCCCCCTCAAAATGCCAAATCTTGTTTCAAGGTTATCTTGCTTCGGCACCTGAACCAGCGATAAGAAGTGAGGTATTCGAGGATGTAGACCGCCTCACTTATCTGGGGAGTCTCATCAGTGCTGATGGCCTGGTGACTGACGAAATTTCAGCACGGATACATAAGGCTTGATTGACTTTTGCCAACCTGTAACACCTATGGTGCAGACAAGATATCCGTTTGCTAACTAAAGGACGAGTGTACTGAGCAGCAGTTCGCTCCGTCCTGCTATATGGATACGAAACATGGCCGATGGGAGTAGAGGACATTCGCAGGCTATTAGTATTCGATTATAGATGTCTCCGAAGCATTACTCGTATATCCTGGGACAATCGAATCAGCAATGCTGTTGTTGGGAAAAGGGTACTAGATAAGGATGGCAGATCAATAGATGCAGTATTGAAACTCCAGCGGTTGAGGTGGTTAGGACATGTGTTACGTATGCTCGTCCACCGACTGTCTCGACGAGCGATGTTTTGTGGTGCAAGAGTAGGTTGGAAGAAAGCTAGGAGCGGCCAAACCGAAACATGGCGCAAATCCATGAAGTTACTGACAGGGGGACAGTGCCATTTTGGTAGATGTAGACTACCTGGTTCGGGTCCGCGAGACGATAGTAATCAATGGTTAGAGACCTTAAACGACATGGTTCTATATAGTTTGCAATGGCACAGGTGCATTCATTCTTTGTGTTCTCTCAAATTCTAATATTCTGAATTCCTCATCATCTCTTTCTCTTTCTAAAATTATCTCACTGAATTATACTTCTCGAATTATATCTTCGAACCCTGATATTCTCCATTACCACTAATTCTTCTTCTATCTTCACCACTATGGGATTTGAACTGACAGTTGCATCTCTGTGCTGAAGTGGTATGGCTACCTGAACTCATGTACTCATGTACGAAGTTTTACGTTGTGACTGATTGACTGACAGAACATGAGTAATACACAAACTGAGGAAGTGGTCAGTGTGTTCCATTTTATACATATGTTAAGCAAATCAGATCATAGAAATCTGCTCCGTCCTACTCTATGATTGTAAATCCTGGTTTGTGAAAGTAGATTACATAGAAGATATAAAGTACTTCGTATACGTGAGAAATCGGTTGATGAGGTTGTTAGGGTATGTATTGTGTGTGCCTAACCACAGCCCAGTTCCAGAAGCAAGGATTTGTAGTGCATGAATAGATTGGGAGAAATCTCGAGATGCCCATACCAAGACATGGCATCACTCTAAGCCATATTGAAAAAGCAGAATACTTGGTTGGAGTCTGTGTGATAATCAGGATTAGAGGTTGGAAACTTTAGGTTGACATGCCTCAGAACCATTCAAAATGGAGTACATTCACTAGATATTTTATCTTTCAATGTCCAATTTTAGTGCACCTCCATATACACTTTGCAACTGAGTGTTTTCATATCGAATTCCCTCATTATTGCTATTACGTTATTTAAACTTTTGGTTATTTTCATTTCTCCGTGATAATCTAGTATAGCAACTTGGACCAATGTAAATTTGTTTCCGAACGATGACATCTGTCTGTCTGAATATGCTCCAATTAATAATTACATGTAATTCGATAAAATATTAATGAATGAAATTTAATGCCAGCCTAACAATCAATGGGAAATACACTTACTAAATCCTCCAAGATCTCGCTCCCCATCAAATAAATATGGCGTGCTTTCTCCAGTAATTAATAAATTAATCAAACACTGACTAGCATGCCCATGAATGGGGTCAATCAAGGCATCCATTTCACCATTCATTTCATTTATAAGTGATTGAAGTCCATGTGTGAACAAAACAGAATAAAGGAAGCATAATACTCCATACTGTGATTTTATTTGAGGTAGTAAAGAGAAAGCAACTGCGCGAAGTTCTTCAACAGTCTCGGCTTCGAAGCACCTAATTAAAAAAGACACTTTATCTGTAATCATAAACATAATTTAAATTTCACCAACCAAAAAGTGCTGCTTAATAAGATTTATCTAAATGTGAGATCATAAGAATATTTATGTTATGATTATGTGAATAAAGATAACATGAAACGGAGTTACACACACACACACACACACACACACTTTAAGTAGATAAGCTTTTGGGTTGTGCATTTTAGTGGAAATCAGAACTGACCATAACACAGAACACTTTCAATGTTTTTAGTTTATCGAAAAAATCCAAGTCAGTTTGGTTTTATGATTGTAGAAGCTGATGATAACTTATTGAATAGAATATTCTTCGTTTATACATCTGTCTTTTGTCTTGTTTCATATTCTTCCTTATTCTGTGTACTATAACACCTTAAAGAAGCAAACTGATAGTTTGCCAAAATCATAAAACGACATCTTAACCTGAGTTTACAACATTGAATCGAAGAAAACACGGGTACAGTATGATAAAACTATCTTGTATTACAAATGGCATAAATTTGGACCAACTTTACGAAAACACCAATAAATTTCAATAATGAAACCCACGGAGGACTACCGAACTAAGCAGATACAAACTATTTGATGACTATGTGAATGTTTAAAAGATTAACAACATAAAAATAAGACTGATTACTGCATAACAGACGATGACATATTTGAAGGGTTTGGATACCAAAGTTAACAATTGCTTCGAATAAATAGCTATGTGCAGAAACACGAAAAGTACCGTTTCATGGCAGCGTGCCCAGAAATTTTACTAACTTATAACTTTGTGTTGATAGATAATTTTTACTACAGATGAAGTACAAAAAGAAATCCAATCCAACAAACATAAAGTTATTTTTAGATCCACTGTCATACATCAGACTTCAGAATGCCATATGAAAATTAAAGATAAGCTCCCTGGAAAAGTGATATGAAAGTTATTGAGAATTTTTAATCAATACCCATACTGTTCTACTGTTTAACCAATCACCTTACTTTAAGTTCGTACTTTTACTTATTATGATCAGTTATGTAATTTCTTTTTTATCTTTGTCCTTAACTCATAGGTTTCCTTGATTAGTTTAATAAATTTGATATTTTCGCTACTGTTCGCCTAAATATGTTATTCTAATAGTTTCTTTCTATCTTTACCGAAAAGAATTGCTTTGCTATCCCAAAATGATGCGATTAATTTTGAGTAGGAGAAAAAATATAAAAAATCCAAATCACACAAAACACATGTAGCTTACTTTAAACCATGAATAAATTTCTGAAAATTGCATTCTGAAAGTTGATTTCTGTTAGGATCCAATGATTTATTGCAAACGATAAAATCACTGGTGGTACATTTTTCATCTAAAATAAAAATTCTCAAAACTGATCTTGTTACAAACCTTGAATAGAGGACTCAGAACTTGCTGGTTCTTCATCTTCGCACCAGTAGACCCAACAAAACTGACTTTGGCGATCACTTGAAACCAACATAATTATTCTTAAGAGTGCACTAAGTAGGATGTCCATATTGTCAACATCTAATTTTTTAGTGCCAATTTCATTACAAAAACGTACCAGTAATATCGGCAAGGTTCTGTTTACGAATGAACAACACTTCGTACATAATCGTGGCTTGAGTAGTAGCTATGACAGCACATGGACCACCTGTTGATTGTACTAAAGCACTAAACTCAACAGGGCTAAATGAAAATCCTAAGCAACGTCACAGTAACGAAAGTTATTCACCTTGACACCAACGTTTAAACAAATCTGTTTTCACATCGGATCCACCCCAAATAACACGATTGAATTCACGTATTTGTGCTATACAGCTGTCAGTCATCAAGAGTCCGTTAATTATTACTGTAAAACGATAGTTAGCATATCCCACAAGCTAGTGGAAACTGAATAAAGGAAAATCAGAAGTTGTTGAGAAATGTTTGATTTGGAAACCAAATAAGAAAGATGTAACTATTTCATCCTTGGAATAGTGAATAAAACCTATTTCAATGCCACTTACAATAGGGACACATGAATATCCAAAATTCGACTCGCTGAGAGCATTTCATAGTCAGTAAAGCTGTGGTGAGTTTCTAAACATGTAGAGCCCAAACTTATTAAACAACAGCAAAAAGGTCTACATATAAGGTACTAGAATTATCATCAAGCACATAACCGTTGTCCTTGATAATGGTTTGAAACACAAATCTAAGTTTAACAATCAGATCTTAATTCCGTGAAGAGTGAGTGGTCTATTAAATATTGTTCAATGGTTCACAGCATAATTATGTTTGCCATTGTGCTAGCATTTTAAATACAATCACCTTATCTGATTGGATAAGATAAGCCTATTCTATTCGGCGGATATTTTGTTTTCTAATGTCAATGGATCAGGGGTTTAAGTTAATAAGACGGTCTCAGTCACATGGTATCATTACCTATTACTAACGAATAAGAGAATCTTATCCATAACCGAACACCTCCACGATAGACGTTATGAGTCAAAAATTCTAATGAATTCAAAGACATTATTATTACCATCCAAATGGTAGATCAATGAAAGGTAAGTTTTGGGGTTTGATTTTTGATCACTAATGTTTCCATCAAAAAAGGCTTAAAATGTTGTATATAATCATTTAAATTCTGGCGCTGAGTCGAAGTAACAATGTTCATTAGATATCTCGGATATTCCAAAAGCCCTGAATATGTGCTTTAATTCTACTTCATTCAGTTTTTAAGGAGAAATATGCCGATAAACAGGTGTGGCTATGAAACCACTGGTTTTCACATATATTTTTAACTTCTGCATTAATTGGAAATAGGTGGGATGTGATTATAAAACGACATAGACTAGACGAACTTTTTGAAAACGTCAACAGTATTTCTGATAAAATCAAATTCACTAAACAGATGGAATCCACTGACCATAAATTACTTTTCCTTGACTGTCCAGTTGAAAAGAAACATAATGACCACTTGAAAATCAATGTTTCGAAGGCTAATAATATCTAGACTATAGGTCAGTACATTCCCATCCCACTAGTAACAGATGGTGAGAATTTGATAAACAGGGATCAAAAACTCGTGAATGAACCAAGTGACGAAAACTGAAGTGGATTTAATTATGTTCACTTTGACGATGAGTAATTAACCTAGAGGCTTCACGGAAAAACAATTAGGAGAGAAGTTCAAAATGATGATGAAAAAATTTCAACAAAAAGGGTGGGTTAATATGGTAGTGATCCTGTATCGTAAAGGAACTTCAGAAGAGATCAGAAGGATTCTAAATCACTACAGTATAAGAGTATCGTCTCAAATAAACATTATTTTGATCTCTGAACTTATGAGAATCAAGCACTCAGAATAAGGAAGGATAACAAAATTGTGTATATGAGATCAAAGGAAATGACTGTAATGCTACGTATGTGGGTGAAAAGTCAAGACAGCTGAATGTGAGATGTGTCCCGGGATTCGACTCCAGTTTAGGCGAGTTGAATATGTAACGAAATAAAGCTTACCTTCGATTCGCGTAAATTATTATGAGGCTACACTTTATTTCAGCATCAACACAAAGTTAGTCTGTGAAGTATTTGTCAATCATTCCGAAATCCACTACAGTCGCCATTTACTCATTTATTTCGATTTTATTCAAAATAGTTTACGATATAAATCCTTTTGTCACTCATCAATGACTTCTGACAATTTTGTCCAGTCGCAGTGGCAACTATAAATTATTTTGAACTCACCTTGTCTTCATTCACTATTACTTTTACTTTATTATCACAAACTACGTTTTTAAGATTTACAGGACAGAACAGTCAATCTATAGATGACTTCATTGTAAATGTAACTCATTTTATATTTGCAGTATTCAGCCACCAAAAGAACCAATCCCGTCAGTTCCAAAAGTCTTATCTTTTGTTGCTTACTCGTGAAAACATTTCCAGTCATTTTAATACTTAGGTCAAAATTATAGATACTGAAGTCATACCATTGACCACGTTTTTATAACATGAGGAACTGTGAATTCTAAAAGCACTTCAATCACTTGACGGTTTGCATAATATCTAAAGCCGATCCCATAAGGTAAGCAGTTGAATGTGTCATTTAAAACTGCGGATTGTTCTTATGCAGAAAATAAGAAAACTATTCGGAAAATATCAGCATTCAGTTTTTGACTGAGTGTGGGAACATATGCATAGGATTGTGCTTCAAAATAGAATTGATCTCATAGTCTTTTCAAACCTAGTATGTAACAGCTGAGTCGCTTGTCTTTAGTACTTTCACACTTAGGAACAAAACCATGCTGACTTTGAAGGGTACATTGTTGGTCACTAATTCTACATTCATAAATAGAAGAATCTGAACCAGAGACACATAATGCGATTAGCAGTACCAGTCATAGTGCAAATGTTAATCTACTTCATAAAAATTCACAAGTGATGGATTTTCTAGTAGCCAAATCTCAAACAAGCTTTCGCTATAATAGTTTAGAAGCAGCTACTCAAGGTCTGAGGGCGAAGTCGTACCGCTGACTGTAGAGAGGTGTGACAGCAGTAAGGTGTTTCCTTCGGACAATCAGCATCCGCAGCGATTCCCGTCTCTGGAAGTAAGGGCTTTTAAACAAGGGCGGAGCTACCACCTTAAAAACTCATAAAAAGGCCGTGCGTGATTGGCCTCAAGCAGTTGTCCCTGGAGCTCTGCGGTCACGCTCTCAGACAATCGCCTATTTCCAGCAAACACTAACTTTAGGCATAAGGAAAAACATCTCTTGATCTGGCAACCCCCATAGACGTCTCAACGTTGTACCCAACTAGATCACATCGGCCTCTGATGGAGGGGTTCGATATATGACTGCCGCTCGTTCTGCGGCACATGTTTAGGTTCAGATGAGTTTTTAAAGTGGTAGCTCCGCTCTTGCTTAAAAAGACTTACCTCTGGAGACGGGTATCCGTGAGGTAAGATGAGGTGTGACAGCAGCATCACTGCAGATGCTGGTTGTCCGAGGGAAACACCTTACTGCTGTTGCACCCTCCTGCAATCAGCAGAATAACTACGCCCTTAGACCTTAAGTAGCTGCTTTTAGTCTCATCGTTCTCCAACAGACCTATCTGGCAGGGTAGAACCTTCAGAAACATATGTTCCAGGCAATATAGCTCGGTTGGGTCATCACGATAGGCAAGCCCAACCACCACGTCAAGGTAGAAGCTACAGTTGGTACAGAAGACAACTATTAAGGCTTATCAAAGAGACCGAAATTAAGAATCCAACTGTTAGTGAGGCTATCGCGGAAAGGGATTGAACTATTATTCAGTCTCAATCCAGGAGATTGGATCGATGGGCAGAAGACTTCAGGGATCAATTGAAATGGCCTACGGTCACACTTCAGTTATCCACGAGTTTCAGTCAACCTGAATGGCGAATTGATGTAAGTTCTCTAACTCTTAATGTGGTTGTATAGACCATATGAAATCTAAAGTGAGGGAGAGCAGCAGGCCCTGATAGATTGACGTTTAGGTTTAACAGTTAGACTGACTGAGATCTTAGATGGAATTCGGAAACTAGGCATAATCCCATCCAACTGGTCTAAATCAGTGATGGTTCCAGTCAATAACAAAGGACAAATGTCTTCTTGTGACAATCACAGAAGAATCAGTTTTACCAATAGTGTCCAAGATATTAGTTTAAATAATACATCAACGCTTAATTAGAGAGCGTGAAGAGCAGACTCGAGAAAACCAGGCTGCATTGAGACCTGGACCTGAGTGAATAGATCAAATATCCACACCTCGTCAGGTTCTAGAAAAACAGAGAAACACATTTCGGCGTCCGACAATAGTTGTATTCCCCGACATTAAGGCGGCATCTGTGTCGATCGCGATGCTCTGTGGCAGTTGTTCACTGGAAGGAGTAATACACAAGTACACTGACCTCATACAGGCTCTCGGCTCGAACAATGAGGCGGCCCTGACAGTCAGCTACAACACAGAACTTTTTACGTACGTAGATCAGTTCAAGTTACCATACCACATTAGTACATAGATAGCATTGTTAATTCAAACATAATAGTAGTAGAGGTAGTAGAAGTATTAACAGTAAACAGAGAGATTAGCGTTGGAAGATATTATTCAAGGAGTATAATCCAGCTAAATAGCTTTGAAAAAAAGGAGGATTAAGGTGATGAAGAATTCAGAAGTCTGGGTTTGCGAAAACACAGAGTGAATTCACCTGCGCCTTTGCAAACAATCTTGAGCCAAGTCTGTCACAATCTTTAATCATCGGTTATTATCGCCTAGCGGACCCAAGCTAGGTCGTCTTCACCCACCAACATGGCTCAGTCCACTTTCAGTGACTTCATGGATTTGTGCCGTTTTGGTTTAGCAGCCCTTGGTACCTATCCTTACATCACAAAACATAGCTCGACAAGGCAGTCGGTGATTAGGGATACGCGACACATGTCCCAGCTACCTTAACTGATGAAGATTCATTACTTTGTCTATTAATCTGATATCTTTACTTAGTGCCGGTTTCCTAACTATAGCATTGCTTACTCGGTGGTCCCAGGATACACGAGCAATGCTACGGATACACCTATGATCGAACACTACTAACCTACGAATATCCTCTACGATTACTGGCCATGTTTCACCCCCAGTGGGATGGAGTGAACTGCTGCGTAGAACACTTGTCCTTTGGTTAGTTGACGGATATCTCGCCTGCACCATAGGTGACGTAGGTTGACAAAAGCCAGTCGAGCCTTCTGTATCCGTGCTGAGATTTCGTCAGTCGCCAGGCTATCAGCAATGATGAGACTCCCAAGATAGTGAATCGGTCGACACGCTAAACTGCTCCACTCCATATCACTAGTTCAGGTGCCGATACAAGCCAATCTTGAAGCAATATATTGCATTAGGAGGCCAGAATCGCTTGTAGTGTTGCTAAAGGTGGTGATAAGACTGGATTTTGTCAGCGTCTCGACCGATATTCCTAAACTTCACCTCAATTTCCCCATTCTTGTTTAACTGTATAGTTCACTTTGGCCTAAAACCTTCTGACAAGCACATATTACTTAGAGGAAACAAGTTTGCCTCTAGCTCAAGGATGCTATGTGTACAACAGAACCATGCAGACTAGAGTGAATGAGGAGAGCTGGAAGTGGTGACAAAAGAGGAAATTTGTGTGCTGGCACTACAATGTGTATATATATAATAATGAACACAACGGAATAAAATGAAAAATAAAAAACCCTCGCATTAAGATACCGTGTTAGTAAAGACTAAAATCAGATGACATCGAGTACTTAACAAGCTAGAAAGCTGGACCTTACTTATAAGTGACGCCCGTCTTGAATAACCCAGTACACACTATCCAATATCCAATCTCATTATCTTCTGAAAGTGCTAGCAAAAATCAATTGATTTCTTTTTACTAGAATCTTGTTCTTTCGGCACAGTTCCAGATATTTTGTAATGTCTAACAACTCGAATGCACTAATTCAAGTCAGGTGACAGATATTTATGAATGTGTATGCCCCGTGATTTGAATGAGTACGTTTGTTTCAGGGCAGTAGGGTTTCTGGATACCAACAGCTAGCACGCTGCCAGGCTAGAGGTAAGTAAGCTGCAGTGTTTATTTGATAATGATGGGAAAATGCTAATGCTAATGGGAAGAATTTAGGACTTAGTAATTAAATGGTGTGAGAGGATCAAAGTATAATCAAGGAAGAGGAAACAGCAATGATAAGCCAGATTAAGTTGGTGATCTAAGGAAGTGGCAGTAATAGCAACCAGGGAGTCTCAAGACATTCATCAGGCACTGCTGGTCCTAGAGGCAGATGATATTTCCATAAATGAGTACGTCTTTATCACTTCTCTTCTTGAGGCTATCCATAAAGAGACCACAACTCTTAATGGAAAACGTATGCATGAACCTGAGTATTCACTCTTTGATGCTCAATTTTTCGACAGTTACTTCGAGTGTTGTGGTGGTGATGGTTCGGCAAGATGCTTAATTTTGGATGGTGTGCCTTATATGCTGTACTCCATTATCAAATCACTTACGGCTTTCCTATAACACGGAGATAATAATCCCAAGTCTATCTTCGTAAGGTTTATTCTTCATCACTATCACCTATTTATTTGCTCGTCTCTGTATTCAACCCAGGATATATATGTCGCTTTTAAGAAGAGGAGGTATGACGACGGTGTAAAATTCATGGTGTGTGCGTGCGTATGTTTTAGGCAGTGTTAAGAATAATTCTGAGGAAATTGCACCAGGTTCTATTCGCGTAAACTGGAGAGTTGCGTTAAACGTGGCTGTGTCCCCTATATAATTTGAACTGGTGTCGAGCCCTTCAGAAGTTGTTGGACCGAGATCACACTCCGATATGACATTCGGGAGCGAAATTTCATTGAGGATGTCGGGCCTTTGTGTCAAGCGGGCAGAATTTTGTAGACGTAGCATTTCGACTGCTTGAACTTAACCCGTTTTTCACTTCACGTTCCTCAATTGAAATATAAAGTCCTCCGGACACTCATGTGAATCCTCTCCACTCCTAATTGATCTCTAGATCTTTGTATCGTTCTTGTAGATTAGTGACGCCATGCTAATTTTATTTAACAGTTGATTGATAAATATCAGAAATACGAATGGATTTAAGATGGTCCCCTATAGGGGGACCCCCTAAGTATCTCGTTTATTAAATATGGCTTCGCTTAATATACGTGACATGCAACAGACAAGGCAATAGGGAAATACTGTTTGCTGCAGTTCTATGAAGGATTATTGCATATGATAGAAGACTCCATTGTTGCGCATCATGCCTTGTTCGTACCATTCATTGGAGACATTCGAGGAAATAGGTGAAAACAAGAGGATTCATGTCGCTGAATTAATTAAGAGTGAAGACTTGTGTTTAAATCAACAATGACTAATGATATTATGAGATAACTAGCTTCTGTTTGAGTAACATTTAATGTTTTCAGAAACATTAAGATCATAATATCGTAAAGCGAATAAATTATTATTTATAACTACCATAACCAAGTTTTTTCCAAGCCGTTCATTATTATTGTTGAACACTATACATCCACGTCTAGGTTTTTGACATGGATGTAAAGACCACTTATTCACACTATGTCAGGTCCTACAACAAAGACACATGTTCAGACGCCCCACAAAAGTAGTGTTTCTCGACCTTAAGGCGGCATTCGACTTTGTTGACCGTGAGGTTCTCTGGCAGTGTCTGTCATTAAGAAGTGTACCAAAGAAGTACATTAACCTTATACAAGCTCTCTACTCGAACATCACCTGTAGGGTGAGAGCTTAGGCAAACTGTCATCGGAATTCTCTACTTCAAGTAGTGTACATCAGGGCTGTCCACTTTCCCCATTCTTGTTCAATTTTTGTCATAAACATGCTGCTAGATATAACATTATCTTCGTCTGACTCTTCAGAAGTGGACCTTCTACGAGGAGCCACGCTCGCTGACTTAGAATATGCTGATGACATAGTCCTACTTGGTGAAGTCGCTGACAAAATTCAGTCTTTCATTGGTACCTGAACCAGTGATAGGGAGCTATGTTTTTCGACATAAGAATAGGTTGGAAAAAAGTTGGAGCGGCCAAACCAAAACATGGCACAAATCCATGAAGTCGGTGACAAGTGGACTGAGTCACGTTGGTAGGTGTCTATTCCCTATTTGGGGTCAGTGAGATGATAATAATCGATGGTTAGAGACCCTGAGTGACATGGCTCAAAACCGTTTGCAATGGCGCGGATGCATCCATTCTTTGTGTTCTATGAAGTTCCACCCTTCTGAACTACTCATCGCCTCTATCTTTCTCTTCCTAAATTTACCTCACTGAATTATACTTCTTGAATAAAATCTTCGAACCCTGATCTGTCCGATTACTTCTAACACTTTTACTACCTCTACTACTATGGGTTTTGAATTGAAAATTATATCTCTGTGCTATTGTGGCATGGTAACTTGAAATGCTGTACATACGTACGAAGTTCTGTGTTTTACCTGTCTCTCTCTGATCACTTCAAGTTTATATGTTCACTAAACGAATTTTAAAGATATTAAAATATGACTTGATCTAATTCGATACAAAGAAAATATGCAAACTATTCAAATTACTGCAGCCACTAATAAATGTCAGTGTATCTTTTGAATAACGCGAATTCAAAGGTAAACTGTACGATATTTCAAAAAAATATAAAATTCGTAATCGATCAGCAATATTTCGGGGAATTTAATTGTTATAAAAATGACTATTAATCCGTTCACGTATGTTTTCACTCGAATTAAGTTGTAATGCCTCCACAAATATTCGAGTTCACTTACATTTAATTTGGTTAAGCCCTTTCGATTAATTTATTTAACCAAGCCACTTGTACTGCAACAATTTATATGTACCATTCGTTCTTATTATTGTCTGGTTTGTATGAGCTCACATGACGTGTCCCACCTGTCATTTGACCTTGTCAACAATTCGTCGCTTTTATTCATGTGTGTGCATGCCTATTTCTCTTGTCACATGTCTGTCTTATTTTTTGTCTGGCTATATATTCTTAGTCATGCTCTATCTCTAGGAGTTGGCTCATTAGCCTTCCCTAACGCTTTTCGCCTATTCATTCGCTTCCTTCGCCCATCCGTTCGTATTGTAATCCTGGGATTTGGCTCAACAGCCTTCTCCAATTCACGTCGCTTTATTCGTTGTATTCGCTGCTTCTCCGCTTTGCTTTGTGGTGTGTCCCAAATAAACGTATTCATCACTACGAGTTCACCTTAAATTTATAAACCGTCAGACGCTAGTTAATAACGATTGTCTAGACGAGCTAATCACGAAGATTAAGAACACATCGAAATCGGCCGCCATAAATCTGGTGAGCCCACCGTTGAATCTAACGCACTCATCACAAAGTATCGCCTGCTTTGTAACATCCTTGCATTATTATTTTACTTATACTTAACTGCTTTAGTTAATACTGAATTCAGTCATCAGTATTCATTGGTGATCGTAGTCAGTCTCGGCTCGATCACAATTAAAATTGGTGAGCTGATGTTTGATACAAAGTAGTCAATTACGGTGAGTGTATTGTTCAACTATCATCATTATGATGATGTTGCTATTCCTTTATTATTGTCCTTACACTTGCAAAACAGTTTATAAGTAGTGGACAACTACAATATATTAGACTCCGAGGTGCAAGTAATTGCATTTTCACTTGTTTCCTCTCCGTCACTCCAGGTTGCTCGTTTATTTTACGTGCACGGTTTACGCACTAACAGTAGGTACCTAGAGGCCACAGGTGCCGAAGTTTCTGTTGTATCGTATCTACAGATTCTGGATACGAGCCACGCTGGTGTGGTACGCTAACTCGAGAGACAAACATGGCACGGTACTGCTGGTACTGTTCTCCGTGAAAGACTTTCGGTGACAACTCGAGCATCATGGATCGCTCCCCGTTCATCAACACTTCTGTCCTTTAATCGCACATTTTGCCGATCAGTCCCCGGAACGAAACCGCTAAGTATGGAAAGTGTAAACCCTTTCTAGCGGAGGTCCGCTGTAGTGAATTCACTTTTATGAAGAGAACGAGATTTGTTTAATATAAACATTCATTATTGACTCTCTAACTGTATTTTTTGTTCATAACACTTTTTTCAAGCGCAAAGTTTCGGTTTGTGTCGCTGCCATTTTTTGCTCTACCAGCTCTGAAAATTCGCCTCACTTTCCTGGCTCGATTTCAGAATTCTTTTTATACAACGAAATCTCCAGTAAATATATTCTTTACCATCCACTTATTTATCTTCTCCGTGACGAATTAGTAATCAGTATTTAGTGGTGATCATAGTCACTCTCGACTCGATCCTCACTAAAAGTCATTTACAAATTATTCACCATCATGATAAACTGACATTAGTCATATAACATGCCTTTCATCATCCACAACAAAGTATACAGGAAAAAATTCTATGAAAATTTATTGATCCTGTGAGTTCATTTTTTCGTCAATGAACAAAGCTAATCATTATGAATTGATGGTGGAAAATACAATTAGTAGATAGCTTTCGATCAAAATGACGATTAACAGTTATAAACAGGCAAATAAATCGAATGGTCATTATATATATGAAAGGTTTAAAGGTATTTGAAAATGCAAGAGAGTTATAAAATAGTCGTAAGTTTATCAAGAGCATCACAAACAGTCGGATCCTGAAATAAAAAAGACAATAAGGAACATTAGGGTATTTTCCTCATTACAAATTTAGTTACGAAAAATATATAACATGCTCTTATAAATGGTGAAGATATCGATGAAAATCGTTGTGAAAAGACGAACAGAATAATTTTTTCTGAAGACAATTAACTCATAAATCAAAAATCTTTTATTGGGTTATAAAATAAACAAATAAAAGTTTCATCACTATGTATATTTGCCCTTCCGTTCTTATTAGTTCTTTAGGTAAGTAAGGAATTGAATTATTTGTGACATAGTCGATAAGCAATGATAAGTACGTAGAATATCATGTTTAAATGATGTCGTTTATCAAATTTTTCTAGTCTAGCCATACAAAGGACTATACATAAAATCATTCATATTTACAAATCACAGGAAATATTATTCATCATTCATCATTTATTACCCTCGTTTACTGTATTCACTGAACATCAAGTGTTTTTCACTGTCTTTATGTGTAGGTTAAAAATGTAGACGCCTATAAAGCTTGTCAACCTACATAAATGAAATTACTGAGTTCAACACAGTTAAATTCGTTGAAGTAAACCCATCTTGATAGATCTTTACTACCTGTGGTAGTTTTAGTTTTATTCCTGACACTGCAATGTTATCAAAACAAAAATTGGTAATTTTTGTTACGGTTTAAAATTTCTTGTTGTTGATGATATGGACTTCAAATGACAGGTTACCACTGGCATATGAGAATCCTGAGCAAATATTACCATTTACTAACAAGTCTTTTCATTTAAGTTAGGTAGTGTCTAGCACTGAAATTAAATATGAATATTTCATTCAATATGAAATGACTATTTTAGCTAAATGGTAGGCAAAGTAGAGAGAATCATTTGAGTTCTTAAATCTACATTATCAGTTAGCAATACTTGATAATGACTTGCGATAATAAATAATTATTCTATAAATATGGTTGAATTCATATTAGCTATTAAAACTATAATGTTGTATTTCGTCTAAGACTTTCCACTTCATTGTAAAATCTGGGCAAAAATTAGTATTACTGCAAACTTTTTAACAGAATACAACTAATTATTAATATAAATATTCATTTCATAATCATTTGTTCTTAATTCACCCGCTAAAATTCAGAAACTCCTCACACCAACGATTAAATAAGTTCATTATTTCCATTTACGATTATTACATCTCCTTCTAGATTTTATTCAAGTGAATAATCGTCGAAAGAAAGTGATACAAAGTTAATTGAAAGTTAAAACAAACTTACGTAAGTACAAGCCTGTAGGAACTCTTCATAACTAATTACACCGTCCTGATTCAAATCCAATCTCTATAAAAAATGAAAGAAAATAATTTTCATTTCATATATTTTTACAGTTGTAGACGATCTTTTCACATACGTTATATAATCGAATTATTCGCGAACAATAATTAAAAACAGTGGGTTAAAAATAATTTAGTCGCAGACAAAAGTATGAGCTAACTTAAAATGATACACTCTGTTGACACAGTGAAAAAAAATTTAAAAATTGTATGGTAAAATAGACAAAATGATAATCTCAGAGGTACTTAAAACTAACTATAGAGAATTCGGTTTTAATAATGAGAGAATGAAATCAGGGTGTGAAACGTTTGACACAACTTCGAAAACTACACTTCTCTTAGGAAGGAAGTAATAATCAATTTAGAAGGAGAAAAGTTCTCTTTTGCAGAAAATAATTTAAATTAAAGATCTATAACCAGTTGTTTCTAATACGTGTGCAAAACAAGTTGAACCATGACTATTCTGCCAAGTTAAACAATCAAGCAAGCCGTCTAAAGCAGAATCGCATCATTTATGATCGAAGTGAAGTGTAATGTGTAATTCAGTGGTATATGAAGTGTTTTCACGTCAAATCGTTCAATAAACCATAGAAACACATTTGAAAATGAATTTGAATTAGCACTTTCTTTTGCTGATTACATTTATGAACAAATGACTATGGTATAAACGCCTTTAGATTTTAGAAAACATATAAATTTCATTTTGATGATATTTTCTCACTCTACAATGCAATGTATTATACTCATGATATTTGGTTTATAGTAATGAAGCATATCAAATATATCACGTTCACACAGTAAGTTTCTTCACCTTAAGGTTCATTTAATATAATCAGTTGTTTAGCGTAATTTGCTGGTTTTTGAAATAGTATACTTCCTGAACATTGTAGTTTCTAACAATAGAAAGATTTGCCAGTTGAATAGTAAGAATTTAATTCTGAACTCAGATAAAATATGGAAGCTTCATACACATAGTTCTAATTTTCATCTTGAAGAAAGCAAGAACAATGATTTGAACCGAATAAAATGAATTGTCTATATTTTGTTTAGATTTTGTCAGCTGCTTACAACGTCTAATATTTAAAATTATAAATACTAATAGGATTTAAATTACTTACATAAAAGAATTTAGTTCAAAGTTGCTAAAATCGTGAGTCGGTATAGCATTCTATAACGTTAATAATAACGAAATCTAAAGGTCTAGAATCAAATGGTTACGTATTGAATGAACTCTGGGCACCGTTCAGTTAGTTAAAATAAGATTTCTAACCTAGAAGACAGTCGAAATAAAAGGTATTGATGTGATTGATTAGAGAAAGAGTTCAACAAAATTTGTTGATGCTGTGAAGGAATATTTCTCAACAAAGTAAAGATGAATGAACAATCATTTCGTTTTGAACACATAAGTCAGGATTCAGAGACCTAATAGTAAACAGCTTCAGCCAACTTCTGAAGACTGTAGCTCGGCTGTTTATTCATCACCTTGAAAGATTTCAAGGTATCAATTCAATGTCATGTATCCAAGAGATGTTTGGTGATTGCATTGTTTAAGGTGGACCTATCTTTTGTTTCAAGGTTTTTAGAAAAAAAGTGGAAATATCTGAGGTTTGCTCTCCTTACTGTTTGGTCAATGTAGCTGCTTTGGCAGGTATATGTTAATTTATAGATACAATTAGTGGTAACATGATAAAGTTGGCTTTCGTCGTGTAATTGGGTCATTAAACATGCTGTCGTATATAGTATTAACCGAAATGTTTAAGGAATAATTATCCATTATCACTTTATTATGTTGAATGTATTTACAATGTGTTTCATTTTAATCTAAGTTTGCCTACTATTTCACAGTAACTAAAAGTAATGCGAGATACGTACAAACGTTTTCTAATTTGCGTCTTGCCTCTCCATGAGAAAATATTTTAACTTTGAACAAGTTAACATAATTAAAAGAAATTATTGAATTAATGTAGTCATTTGTCCACATAACGTCCACATATCAACACTCTTGACTAAATCTTTTTACTGTACTTGTCTACTTTTCATTTCGATAAAAAACATCCTTTGAACAATGAACGTTTTCGGAAAAAGTGAAGGTTTCCTCTGACTAATAGTCATTTTTAAGATCGGAATATCCGTAATCTGTGTCAGCTACAAAAAGTAAACTTGATAATTTTGTTTAAATAAAGTGAATATTTCACTTGAACAGTGTATATGCATGTTATTGATTACTGACATAAAAAGGCGTCCGGTTTATAATTTAGTTCACTGTTGGTTAATCGCTAAAAGAAAACTAAGAGTTTTAAACATCTAAGATAGACATGAGATTCTCATTTAGTCTTTTTTAGAAGTAAAATCTTCATATTTATGTTGAGTAATTTTTAAGTGAAAACCACGATGATATTTCAGTTGCTCACGTAGTTTATATTGATTTGGGGATTCAAAACAGGAACTTGTCACAAAATTTTAAAAAATGAATACAAATATTAAGCATATTATTTAAGTTTTTGATATTATTGGCTGAACAGGTAAACATTTGTTTACTTTTTATCTTTACTTAGTCTTTCCACCAATGCGAACTTCATTTCTTATCTGTTCGTTAACATTCTTTGGATGTGTGGTATGAATGATAGATAGTGAAGTAACACGGCAAACCTCGTTTGAGAGTGAGGGACTTACGTGATAATTTTCTCCAACTTTCCTGGGTTTTTAATTATTCTCTATGTTAATATTTTGTATTATATGGAGGTCATTTTATAGCATGGAAAACTATTTATCCTCGATCGTGGTCTTGTCTTGATCTCAAATCATTCCTCCGCGTGAGTCAATACTTTAGTCTTACTAACATTCATCCCTCAGTTACATAAGATCAGTGAAACTTATTTGTTGATCTGCATTCTGTTTTCGTATATTTTTATAATCGTACATCTTATTCATTCAAGATTTTTCTGTATGGTTGGAAAAATGTAACCATAATCTCTGCAAGATTTATTGAACCAGGTTAACTGTAAAGTTTAAACGTTGATGATTCTAGATGAATTTACTGAGTTTTTTTTGCAAGTTAGTTTTCGTCTATTTTTGTATTAAAAGGTTTATAATATCAACATGTGATCATTTTTATTTCAACAGTTGGTTGAATGCCTATCAATCATACAAGTTAGTATCCTAAATCATTTTCAAATTCAAAAGTTATACAATTCCGCTAGATATTTAACAAATAAAATTTAAAAATTAGGCACTTATTTTTATCTGACTATTGTTTTAAAATAATGTATAGCATTCATTTGACCAGTAATACTACTTAGCTAAGAAGTAATTTTGATCGTCACCAGTTTGTCAAATAATATTAACTTTATCCAGCTGAAGGGTCCATAAGCTAGCCCTCAATATTTATCTGGTTATATAAAAATCAGAGAAAGCAAACAAACACAGCCTACCTTAACTTTCTTTCAACTGTTTTGGTACACACATCAAATAATTCATTTCCAAGATTATAAAACAATCTATTCATTAAAATACAAACTATCACTCACTTGAAATACTCTTTCAACATGATTTATTGTAGTTGATTCATTGATTGGTGGTTCTGTATTTCTTCCCAACAAATCATAAATTGCATTGACAACTTTAAGCATTTCATTTTTAGTTACAAAACCATCACCATTAATATCATACAATCGAAATGCCCAACGTAATTTGTCATTTTGTGTACCATGCATCAAACATGACAAGCATTGAATATATTGCTAAAACAAACAAGTTTGTATTGAAAAAAAATTTAATTCATATGAATAATATTGAGCAGTAAATAAATCTTATATTTAAAAAGAATTTTACTTTTTACCACTGTTCCGAATCCATAAGTGATATCAATGAGTGAGAAATTCAAATCTTAAATTTCAACAATGCCATATTGCAAAATCTTACTAGCAATACTGATAAATAATGATCTAGGAATAAAACAGTGAATTGATTTTAACATTAACGAATTGTAAATAATATTTTGCATAAAAATCATTTCATAAATTGCATGATAAAGTGTTTCACTGAATTTAACTTACTTCAAATGTTAAAGTTCCATTATGCTCTTGATCAAATGACCTGAATACTAATTGAGCATATACAGTTGCATCTAAAATATCAAAAAAAAATCATTACTTATTCAGAAGAAGACGTGTCCAGAAACATTTATTAGAACATATGGTTGAAATTACAACTTCTTAACAAATAGTTATGCTTAAATTTATTCAAAGTATATCTGTGACTGTTATCTTTCAGATTGTTTTAAATCTATTCTATTTAATTGAGAATAGGATCACTATGTTCCATAGATTGTACGAATAGTTGGCTTGAATATCTAAGTATCATTTATAAAAAGAAATTCAATTATTCAAAGTGAGTAAGCGGATAAGTGTAATATGTCGACAAATAAGTAATGGTCTAATGGATTACGTATTTTCCTCAGTGCTATCAGTTTCAACTTCAATTAAAACATCATGGAAATTACTTATCTAACGTTTATCTGATCCAACCATAAAGATGATTCGATACAATACCCAAAAATTATTTCTAACAATCAAGTCTTAACTGAATAACGGGTGGTTGACTTCCTGCAATCAATATGATAAGATAAGATGCATATTTTTGTGTTCATATTTTGTATACGAACAAGCTATTTCACCAGATAAGAAAACTACTCCTCCGGTTGGTGGCCTTGACTTTGACTTCAAATCAAAAACACGATCTTTCAACCGGCTTCTACTCAGACACTTATAATATCTTAAATATCTATGAACAGTGTACTTTCATGACACTAACAATCAAATGCGTTTTATAAAATCATAAAAACCCACTTCATAACGCAGTTTTTCTTTGTACTTGTGAATGGAGCTTTTTTGACTACTTCTTCAGTTAAAAAACAAGTACAAAGAATATACTATAAATCAATGATCAGATTTTATGACTACTCGGATTGTTTACATCATGTGTTTATCAGTAGGGAGTAATCAGCAGGAGATATTTAACCGGTAGTTCTCTTATGTTGATAATCATCATTTAAACAAAATAATATAAATTAATTCTTATTTCATGATTAAGACCATTTTCGGTATTGTGTATAGATAAATCACAGCTAGAATGGTTAAGCTGTTACTAATTTTATCAAAGGCTAGATTATGTGAAGGTATTGATCGATATAGTTTAATTAATTATCTATAAATTGAATATATCAATTAGTGGATGGTATAATTGTGAATATGTTGATAACGATAATGGCAATCTCGACTAAAATGGTAAAGTTGTTCTATTGCCGACATGTTGGTATGTATATGTTGGAATTGGTTAGACTTTTGACTGAACCTATTCGAAAGATAGACTGTATTCGTTTAGTACACAATAATTTGCCCGTTTATTTGATATACGTTCTTATGACTGTATCGATGAATATGTATAGCCGAATGGATGTGAGACCAAGCACTGATTTTTCGCCCGACTTAGAAAATGTAATCAGAGTTGTTATTCAGCCTATTGTTTTATGAAGTATAGGAATAATGATATAGTGGTTCAAAACAAATCTAAAACTAGATTAAGGGACTTCTTGTCTCAAATCTTCATCCTAGACAAATTGATTTCAACTTTACTTTGTCTGTTCGCTTGACAACACTAAGTCAGTTTTTGTAGGATTAATTCTTAATTCTATGAGTATAACTATTAGCTAAGCAGTAATTTGCATGTCAGAATCATTCTACCAAATGAAACAGTTTGAATTAGTACAATAGATTACATCTACACAAACGGATTAATAGTTAACTGTTCCAAAATGAAGACAAGATTGAAAATTTAAGTTAACTGAGATAAAAACTGAAAATTCTGAATTATATGGGAAACATTTACTGATATCTTTAGGTGGTTTTATTGAAAATCTTTTCTTTATTTAAATATGGTTTATTTGAATGGATGCTATTTTCTAGGCGTTGAGTAAATACTAATCTACATGTTCACTGCATTTCGTTGGTCCCTATCTTTATATTTCATCTAGTTTTTTGAGATCTTTATCTCTAGAAGAACAAAGAACAATCATAAATTGTTTTACTACGGTAAAGTACGAAGCTTTTAAATTTATCACCGTACTCTATTTGTAAGTTTCTCTGAGACATTTATGAAGTAAACTATCCAATATCGTAATAGTTCAAAATTCTTCTCAGTTATGTCAATGAAATCTGCATTCATTATCTGATACAATAAAGCGTAACAAACTCTAAAATCACATTAAATTTTTAAAAAATATTTTAAGAGTAAAGCAGTCTCTGGTCTCAGCATTTTATCAAACTGCAACGATCCAAGCAATATATTGCTTGATTTACTCAACTTATTTAACTTTGCAGGCATGAGCCTAAATCATCAGATATGTATTTTGGTTGTATACACAAGTAAAAAACTGAGCTGTATATAAGCAATAAAAACAGAACATTAAAATTCGTTGAATTACATACACGACAATGCAATTTATATGATATTTTGATACTATCGCTTGGTTCTATATGTACATATATTCCGTTGAATGATCTGGCCTGAATCTTTCCTTTGATGGTAAAGACCTAAAGTGATCTGTCATTATTTGGAACATGTACATCCAGGATTCCACTTTAAGCTACAGTCGAACTTTGCTCAAAAGTACTGAATTATTTGTTTGGTCTTTTTTCTTCGTCTTCATCATCAATAATTATTTCACAGTAGCTGGGTATACGGATTAAAACTGTTATATTATTTCAGTAGTACAATTTAGAGGCAGAACTTAGGGTTAAATTTACAAACACATCATATGTTACTGGATTCACAATCATCTAATCATATGTGCCCATAAGCAATGAACATTGGCAAACAAGACTCAACTACGCTTACACTGTGTTATTATCAGGAGTGAGGAATTTTATGGCACAGTTCCCATCTGTGGTAACTAGGTTTTGCAAGAGTAGGGTTAGAATGCTCATATTCTTATCATGTAAAAGATATTAACAACTACTACTGATATTGACCAGTTTGAGTTTTACTGTGCATTTACATAATCAGTGACTTTTATGCGACCACCTTAATCCTCAATATATGAAAAGGTTCACCCGAAAAGTGAATTAAACTATGTTTTAAGTGGCAATGTAAAATCAAAGAATATTCTGTTCTTACAAACTCTGATAACAAGTTGATTACATACTATTCGCATAATCAGTCGCAGCGAATTATATTCGAGAAATTTTCAAATTGTCTTCTAAAGTCTTTTTCTGTATCGAATTAATCAATATATCCTCTAAACCTAAGCATAAACCGAATTTGTCTGCATTTTAATCAAGTTTCAATGTATCTGTTGTAAAATACACACAGACATCTATTCACAAGACAACTACAGATGCACTAGAGTTATTTTTGTTTGCTTCCTTAAATTTTATTTCTCTCTACAAAGGAAGATCGATTCGTCTATAGGATACTTTTCTCAAAATTTTTTTTTTTTAAATGAATTATGTTTGTAAAATGTAGAGTTGAATGAAACAGATATTTTCAGGAGATTGGGTGTAGGGTTTTGTATTGAAAACATTAAATTATCACAAAGTATGAATTCCTTCAGTTATTGTTTTTCTTGACCAAGTATTTATAACAAAAAAAATCAAATGTTCAATGGTTTCGAAAAACATGGAAAAATACTTGTCGGCAATACATTCGCATACACACTTGTGAGTGCGTCTGTGTCTATTCAAATGATGAATGAATAATGAATAGATATTCATCAAAATGAGATAGTTTTTCGAAATAAAAATATGAATTAACTGACACTAACTTTTTAAACAAATATGCCATAAATTATTATTAACGCAAAAGAATAAAAAATTCTCTTTAGACTATTTTCATAATTCATACATTTTAATGCGAAAATGCAGATTCATCTATCTATTTACCTAAATAAGACTTAAATTCAGGACATAATCACAGTAACAGATGACTGTAAGTTATTTATGTGAACACCATAACTCAGATATCTCTTGATTACCGTAACTAAGCATTTAGGCATGAAAAGTGATCATAAGGAAGACCTAACGGCGACCAAGAAGTCTCTTTATATGTGCCTACTATTTAGAGCTGTTAGAATTAGTGAGAGAGCAATCCAAAAAACTTTTGGTGCAACGAAACGACAATCATTCATTTCTACACGTCAAACAATTACTCAGAAATTTAGAGATAATTACCTAGACTAGCCACTTATTTCTGTATTTATCATTTGAACTGCTCCATTGGAGCACGTTACATCGTCAGATGTTCTACGAATTCGTATTTCCCTACTCTCTAGCACGTCCTAGTGTGGTTAAGCAAAGGTATAGTTAAATCTGTTAACAGTTCGATTCTAGTTCATCTATCGTAAAACAGCCAACATCGAGCAATCAATTCAATACTTTATCGTGTTAAAATCATTCTGCCTTAATCCGTCGAACTAAGAAACCTTCAAACTGCATCCATAAGAAATATATATTCAACCATTCCTTTTACCTTGGCCAACTTCTGACCTAATTACGTAACAATCATTATGTTGATAAATTATTAGTGTTCATACAATCCCCATCTCTGTATTTCCGTTGATTAAACTTGTCTTATTCACAAACAACTATCATTATCCTTAATACTGTTATCATTATAACGCTCGCCAAATTTTGAGAAATCGATTCAATATCCACCTCTATTCACTAATTCGTACCTCATTCATGTTATTCGACATATTACATGATTCTTGATTTGTAATTTGATTATTATTTCCCTCATCATGTTGACCATATTCATTCTGCTTATTAATCTGACCATTCCGTTTTATGTATAAACTTATTCAAGCGAGCACTTCATTGTAGTCATCTAAACATTAACGATTTATTTTACGAACAATCCTGAATTTACAAGCGATAGTTTCGAACGATGTATTTTGCCTTAAACCTGACCACCTTTTGGATTAATAATTTGGATTCGTAACTATATAACCTAAAGAGGATATACTTCGTTCATATACCTGAAATTAACTTAATTGAGACATTGTTTGATTTTAGTCAACATGTAGAACAATTCATCAATAAGAATAAATTAGCTAGTTAATTGAGTCTAAATTATTCTCAATACAACTATCACCGTGAACTGACCTTATCCAACAAAGCATAGCCTAATAGTTTTCAATGGCTTTTAAGTGTGTTATCTTACTTACACACTTAAGCCTGTTGCCTTAATGGAGCATAGGTCACCGGCCAGCGGATTATTTTTCTGGTTAGCAATTTTTTAGCAATTTGGATTTCTACGGCATGGAGTCGCTAACGCCATGCCAAACCCTCCTCCTTTATCCACGGTCTTGGGAACGGCAGTAACCCTGGAACGACTCCAGCTGAAGTTGTATTATGTAACTGACGTTTAGTGAAATCACAAACAACCATGACAAACAGCTGAAAATCAATAATTTAAGTATTTTTGACTTCGGAGTTGTAAGTATTGATTGATAATGTTTGAAAATATCGTGCATTCAAATAAAGGTTCTTGGAAAAGTTGTTAAATATGCCGAAAAAAACGAATTTATAATCTTTCGTTCAAGATAAGAAATTGTTTTTATAGACACGAGTACTACTTTCATAGGTCGCGCTATATTTAACATATAAAGTCAAAATTTATTTGGCTATTCTTTAGATACATTCTACATCTACTTTTTTGAAAACAATTGAGTTCAAGTCATCAACCAAAATGAAAAATTCGACGCATAATTTCTATCTTAAGATAATTCATACTTTTTAATAATTTCCTGTTAATTTATTGAAAATTAAATTATTTGAATTATTAAGATTTAATTTATTTCATTAGAAAAAAAGCACACAAATGTGTTCAAGTCAGTTTCTCTCATTGCTACAATTAGAATAGTAAATTGCTTAAGACTATACTTTCATCCTATTGCTGCTGAACTTGTTGTTGAAATGTGTTGGTTAGATTTCATTTGGTGGATTTTTTACAAATCTCAAAATTGTTTTAAAACTATACACCACTGTCACACATAAAATATGTAACTATGACATACCTCCTTGAGGGAAAAATTTACAGTAAATATCTTTGAATGAATCTTCATTGAGTGTACCAGCTGGACATTCCTAAAAAGAAGTGAAAACGAAGGAAGGAAATCACTGAACTTTTTTCACGTAGCTTGAAATATTGAATACAATAAATGGAATTTTATCATTATTCTTTATAAATTCTCAAAGGGATTCGTTAAATCATTTCAATGGAGTCACCCAATATTGTGTTTTTTGTGATTTTGCATATGATTGACATTATAAAAAGCTTCATCACTTCTTATAGTTAACAATATTAATGATGATTACTTTAAAGTAGATAATATTCTAACAAATTTTTTACTAATCAGCCAGTCACATGTGTAGATCGATTTCAAGTCTTCACACTTCATTATCACAAAGATGAAATTGTCAGTTAGTGATGGTAGAAAAGATTTTAAATTGAAGATACGACCTGAGAATAAAATAAGAGTTTGTGTTGAATTTAGAAAGTTAGAATCTAAGGGGAGACAAACAATAAACGTGCATGCACTATTGCGACTTGTTTTGAGTTGTATCATTCAATGTCTCTAACCGCTGGTTACGATAATCACGTGGACCACAACCTTGTAGTTTCCGCCTGACTGCATGATTCATTACACCAGCCAGTGCCTTTATGGACTGGTGTCATATCTTCATTTGGCCACTACTAGCTTTCTCGTCGAGACAGCCAGCGGATAGCAATACTTAATATTTGTCCTAACCATCTCAGTTAAAATTGATTCACTACCTTGTCAATCTATTTGCCATACTTACCTCGAAGTCTGCCTTTAGCTTCAGAACTACTGACTCGATGGCCCGAAATTTAGCAGATGGATAACTTGCCTATGTCATAGGCGACATAAGTTGACAAAAGTTAAACGAGCATTCTAAATCCTATTCGAGATTTCGTCAGACAGCAGCTTATATAAGTTAAGGAGACTTTCAAAATAAATGAAGTCCTGGACACGCTGAACACGTCCACTCTTATCATCAGTTTAGGCGATTATCTGGACTAGTCCTAGAGTGACAATAAGCATTAAGATGGAGAGAAATTCATCTCAAATATGATCAAATTGTTGCACAAGGTGGTCAGAAGACTGCATTTTGTTAGCGACTTTACCAAATAGAACTATACCATCTCATATTTTAAATCAATAAGCGAATCTCTTGGTAGGAGACCGACGCCTGAAGATTAAGACCGGATATTTGCCTCCGATAAATTCAGATAAATGTAAGAAAAAACAACAACCCTAACCAACACAACTTGAAGTCATTAATTACGATGACAGCTGGACTTAAGTTCAGACATGATAGGAGATTTTTGAGTAGTGAGCTTATGTACGTATCAAATGTTTTGGAATTCAAAGTCATCATATGAACCTCGACTTATAATGTCTTCTTTTTATGAAGGCTTTTTTTATTGAATTGAACGGTAATGATTATGTCCTAAACTAAAAGAGTACTGAATACTTTTAATGGTCAAATATTGGATGAAATACTTATCGATCGCTGTACCGAAAACCTTCTTTAAATAATTAGGATTAATTTAAGTTTTGCTATTATAGTGGGTAGTATGCACTGAGTGTCAGTTTTTGCAGAAATCCCAGGTCAAACGTAAAGAAATAAGCAGCTAAAAACTTCTCAAAACACAAATAAACAAAATTATTCGAGCTATGGATATTTTTTTACACTATTTATCTGTATATTCTAACTTAAAAAATTATTAAAACTTTTAAAATATGCTCTTAACTAGCCTTAAAATTCTGTACACATCATTACTGATTGTTCTAGAGTTTCTAAAAATATATTTGTCATGAAGATACATAAAATGCATGCATAAAATATCATTCTTGAAGTATATTGACAATTACATGCTGTTGACATTTTTGAACATTTTTCTATGTATTAGCCATTTTTAACAGAATTTCTAACAATGATAATTATTACTTATCGCAATTACCCAGTAAACTTGGCGTAAGTAAAGTAAGGAATCTGATTTCCAAAAATTATATTTTTTCGGCAAAGCAATTAAGTAGGCTGAGTCAGTTTATTTTGTGGTCATACTTTACTCTATTAACTTTCACAAAAGTTGAAGTTAATTTATCGTTAAGTGTACTAGTCTATATTAGTTAATATTAGACTGGAATAAAAATGTAAATTATCTGCTTTATTCATTCAGTCAATCAGCAAATTAATTTTTAGATGTTGATGGTTGGTTTTTATGCAGTTATATATATATATATATATATATATATATAAAGAGACTTTACTTGTTTAAATCCTTGATACATAATTTGTAATTCTTTTCTTGAGAATCTTGTTTTTCTCAACAACGTTTTAATACCAACAGGTTTATGTCGAACAATGTGACTTTCTGGTTCTTCATAGTCTGCTTCTACAACATAAAAAAATATTATGAAGTGCATAAAATTGGGAAAATTGAAGACAAGATAAAACAAAAGATTTTTTGTGAAAGTTCATTGGCTGATAGGGTACCTTGTATCTAGTTTCCATGCAGGTTAGAACTCATTCGCAAGAGGTATTTGCATCCTTGAGGGGACTGATGATGAAACATTACTATTGCAGTTTAAATAGCTCTGTGGTAACTTTTGAAAATGGAAAACTGGATGAACTGAATTCAAACTTACCAAAGAAGATCGACCCCTTGAAGATTACAGATACTCTTGCACTCGTTTCATTATTCGAATTTCTTATGAGTTTCCCGATTATTTTTAAACCATTAATATAAACCATATTGTGAGTGTATTTCTACAGGCAGTATGAATCTTCCCAGTGATAGTTAGGACTGAGACTGATCAGTCTAATTTGGCATATGTATCTCCTCTTCAGATTACCTCGATATGGCCATTACGTCACAAGCATTATAAGCAGAAATCGATATTTGTTGTTAGTACAATCGCAGTCCTAACTATCTATGGGGAGATTCAAATTATCAATACAAATACATTAAACTGTACCACATTACTGGAGCCACTGGCTTTGGGGGCTTAGCAGCTAAATAGATAATGCGGTGGCGTTTGAAGCGAACGGCACTAGGTTCGAGTCTCAGAGTCAACATTAACTCTAGTATGCAGTTACATCCAGCCTATGATTCCTGAATAGAATGAAACGTGAGCCCCAAATCCCAATTCTATCCAATATCAATCCCTGTATATAATGGCACACTAAGAGTGTTGATATTATTCATAATTTATAAGCATGCAACAAATTTCAACTGGAAGCACTCGGTTAAGACCATAAATCATAGTTTTTGGCTCACTTAGGT
The DNA here is from genome assembly GCA_944470395.2 of Schistosoma turkestanicum. Taxonomy (NCBI): domain Eukaryota; kingdom Metazoa; phylum Platyhelminthes; class Trematoda; order Strigeidida; family Schistosomatidae; genus Schistosoma; species Schistosoma turkestanicum. The sequence goes on from OX103973.1 coordinate 16,201,835, forward strand.
ATCATGGATTCACCAAATATTCACGAATATAAACCGAATACTACTGTCTATGTATTTTGATCAACAATCTATGAATAGATAACACAATCCAACTTGTTGATATATACACATGGAGAAATTTCGAAAAAGAGGAATCAGTGAAGAGCCTTAATAAATTGTAATTTTTAGGAATTATTGAAGCTGTTAAGAGAACAACCAACAACATTAATAGGAAAATACTCAAGTTAGAGTTATGTTAGCTTAAACAAATGGCGTTATTTTTTCATAAATCCCTTTTACGATTATCATATTTTTCTACGATAACATATTCAGTCATCATTATTACGTTATAAATTTCTCTATTATCCAAAGAGATAAATTTTAATCACAATTCACCTGCCAATCATTCATGAAAATCCCTTAAGTAACCGTTTATGACAGCTAAAAAGTATTTAAAGTTACGGTCATTGGGAAAGTAATAAAATCTACCACCTTAACATTTCGAAAAATTCAGATAATTTAAAAATCAAATATCAAACAATTAGACGGTCATCATTCAGATGTAAACATGAAAGGTTATGGTATTTACCTCATACCAGCTTGAAAATCCTAATATGTAAGTAATTTCAAAACTAAAAAACGTATTTTAATTTCCAAGTCAATCTCTCCTAATTGTTCTATCTACATTGTCTAAGTTCTAATTAAAATATGCATCCTCGTGAATGTACATTAGAAAATATCCCTCTTCAAAATAAGGCAATCTCAAAAATAACATGATTTGAAATTCCCCTTGATAGATAGTTTTTGCATACAAAAGTAAATGTTTCAAACTTTCAAAAGTATAAGCTTCTTTAACTGCATCAATTGTTTGTTTATGACTGAACAGTTAATCAATAAACGTTTTTTTACAATTTAATGTTTAATTATTGCTATTTCATTTAAACAAACCTTCCAGAAAAAGAATATTTCACACAGTGAAATTTTAACAGTGATAGATATAATAATAAAGTATTCTGTTTACAATCACCGTCTAATTCTGTTCAAATAGACGGATTGTATAATTAGATTTAAAGTTAGGGCGGTACAGCTTAATACTGAATGTACAAGTACAGTATAGTAGTATAATAGTCGAATCTCTTATAACAGTAGAATGAGTCAATAATAAAGAATTATATGCTACTTGTTAAATAATAAAATCTTCAAAATGAAATCAAAGTTACGTTCAGTTCAGTTTGGGTTAAGCGAAATGCAAAATATTGGCAAAGCAATTAACATTTAATATTGTACCATTTTATTGAATATTAAAATACTTAATAAATTTCAACATTTAACTTATACACCTAATTAGCATTTTAATCAATACACCATTATTATTGATGCGAATTCTTTCCGAAAACAGTAAAAACCTTTCTTTTCCAAAATTAATTTCGTGAAATATTTTCAAAATTTCTTTTTAATAAAATCTGTTTCAATAATTATCATGTATAACTGTTTTCTCATTAGCTATTTACACAATCGAAATAAATTAATCAATATCAATTATATAATAAATATGATTCGTACATATTGTTTACCAATTTGAAATCTTTAGATGTGCATTTCACATTGTAAAAAAAGCCGAATCATTCATTAGAAAATTTCAAAAGATGTATAGACAGTTGTTTTTAAAAAAAGAGAAAGATAAATCATACGAATTCAATATCAAAGAAATTATTCTATCAAGGAATAAACAACAACACAATCTGATTAGATGTGTATATTAGAGAAAGAATAGTGTATAAATTAGCTGTTTGTTAGTTATACAATTTTTTTAATCAACACATAAGGGAATCATATACTACTAAAACTAGCTAGGTTTAGACAGTCAGAAAACATTTGATGTTAAAATGTCGCTGATTGATTCTGGTAAGCATACCTCATAATTACAAAAATGACGGTATCTCAGTTTAAGAGTTATTAATGTATTCACTATACGTGAACTAAAGGATTTTCTGAGTAATTTATCGCGTAAACTGAATCATTTTATCTTGAACACGATCTTTTAAGATCGAAATTTCTTATTAGTAAAATCAGTCGATTAATTCAGACATTTTTTTCCAATTATATTGGTTATTTTCAGTTAGAGTTTTAGAGATTTGTGTTTTTACACACTTGAAATCATCAATCAATCATTGTTAGACCACCATTAGAAACCTGGAAGCACTGGACGGCCGTTTCGTCCACGACTCCTGCACTTCGCAGGATTCGAACCCGGGACCGTCAATATTGTGCGCGAACTCCTAACCATCGGACCACTGGGCCGGCACCCAACGGTGTTAATGTCTAACTCTGATTGATCTAGGGATTTTGCGCGACCTCACCCATTTGCTTATCGGTTATGTTAAGGTAGGATTCCATTATCAATTTTTCTCCAAAAAACCTTCAGGTAATCAAACGATCTAAAATCAACAACACTGTTTTACTTCAATAGATTAAACAAGCAAAATAAAATTTATTGGTATAATGTGAACTATTCAAGCTCAGTGTAACGGCATACTGAAGGTGTAGTGTTGTTTGCAGTTGATTTATCTATGCTGTTAGACGAGAGGCATCGATGTAACGCGGTCGATTCACCGTGATATCACACCGCAGTCTATATGATTTCACATCCACGTGGTGGCAGTGAAAAGCAGATAGAGATTTAATGTATTGATCTATTCATTTTCTCTAATAATTTATTAAAATATACAAATCAGTAAAATGAACAACTGAAAACAAAGTTTGCTAAACATACAAATATCGTTTACCCCTGAAACGCTTTAACTTCGTTGCAGGAACTTGAGGAATTCATCTTTAAGCTCTTTCAAAATGAGAAAGGAAATTTACCGAAACTATCAGTTAGTAAGGTAATTGTTATGTAGATTATCATTTAAAAACTCGAAGGTTTAAGAGTATCATCCCTCATTCATGATGTTGAGATCACAGGTTTGATTCTTGTTGACGTTATAACGTACTCTGTCGAATAGTCATACCTAGAATAAATAGCTGTTTGCTACTTTCTAATATTTCATATTTCATTATGTTTAATCAGTCATTGAGGTAAACTGAGTGATCTCTACAAACCTCAGTGAAATTACAAACTAGTAATCACTGGTTGTTTACTAATTTGTTTACCTCACATTGGATTATACTGACTTTGTTTCACTGTCTTGTTTTTGATCAATAAAAATTTTTAATAAAATATTCTCTCTTTATTTGTTCATAGGTTAGAATCATAAATTAGGTAGAGTATTGGTAAATTTTAAATCTTTTCTTTTTGTATAGGTAAGGAAACAACAGTAATAATAAAAATAATAATAATAATAGTATCAGCTCTAAGCAATCTCTATGAATTACCTTGTAATAAAAATATCGACCTACTTAATTAACATTTCTAATCAATCGTCGAACAAATGAAAAACAAACAAAAAAGGACTGACAGCAAACAAAACAATAACATATTTTTACATTTGCTCTAGATTATATTTTGATGAGATGAGCTTTTATTTACTTATTCATTGTTCTGCCAACAGGAAAAGAGTGGGGGAGAAGTTAAACAGTTTACAATCTGACCTTAAATACATACGATTAAGTCAAAGTGAAATTCTCATTCTTACTATCAGGTATAGTTTTTTCTAAAAATCGATATTCTAGGTTAACTGTTATTTCTATACAATAAACGAGTAAATTTCATTCAAACTCTTTTTAATCGTGTATATCAGGACAAAAAACGATTTTAATTAAGTACATTGCGGTTATTTTGGTTAGGCTTATGATGTTATTGGACATTGTAAATTTAACTGATGTCGATTAAAAAATGTTAATGATTGATGACCAGTAAACATTAACTTGTAAACCTGTTTATGTGATACTAGGTCTCTAACATTATTGTAAAATATCAAAAGGAATCATATTTTCATTAAAGTGAGTATACAACCCAGCAAGTTATTCTATGTAAAACAGCCTTATCGCTTAAAAATTAAACATCCGAAATCACGAGCAGAAAAAACTGTAAAAAAGGGTCATCCTCATTTGGAATTTGTTATAAATATCTGTCTGTAGTTCTGTACAAGATAAAATTCAATAAATAGTCTCGAGATAGTAAGAGAAACATCAGTTGTGCTTATTACTGGTTGGCTTCAAGAGACATTTTCGGATCTTCTAGGGAGAATTCTGATCCCCAAAGTCGTAGAGTAGCATGACATGTTACAGGTGGATAAAAATGATAGTTCAGCTATGCTGCCAGTTGACTGAAATAAAAGATGTAGATAACCCTCTCCAAATATGGTTCCTCACAGTCCACGCCTTCGCTAACATGCACAAGTGAAACACAGTAAAACTGGTTAACTACTTTTCATGGCATGCGACTGAAGGATGTACAGCCAAAACCTTATCGGATATTAAACCCGAGACCATTAAGCCGCATAGCAAACGTTTAACCCTTGGACCTATGGTTTTGGATTCAATGAATTACATGCCCAGAGTTATTCAGTTAGTGACAAAATAAATCTATCAGTCACCTCTATTAATTTTAGCTTTTCAAAACCCCCTATAACTGACTGGCCAAGATTGTTCACCAGAACTTTGAACGTTTGTTATAATTAAGAAAAACTTATTTGGTGACCTTCGGATAAATATATTATGCAAACAGCACCCTAAAATAACCAAGAAACTGTAAAGCTTTTTTTCCAACAAATCTGTAATTTAACATGAGGTAAATTTATATATTACAATGTATATCAAACAATTTAAGTTAATAACAATAATAAAATAATATATTGGTTACATTTATTAAAGCAGTCTGTTTTAAGACAATAATTAAAAACTTTACAATCCAAAAGTTAGTCAGTAAAAGAAATCCAGAAAAATAGCTTTCATATGTATTTTAAGTATATGTAAGCTGTTTTTTAGTTTCATTGTGTATTTTTTTCAATTTTTACTTAAGTGCATCCATTGAAATGAGCGAAAAAAGTCGTATATCACACTACACACATCAATACACGATCAATTATGGCGCACAAAAGCACGTTGCATGTTCCTCATTTCAAAGAAAAACATTTATTCAATCTTAAATGTTTTACAAATTATATGAAAATAATTGATTCTAAGTGAATTTTCCTACTAACAGAAGATGTTCTTTTGGTTTCTGTTTTATTTTGTTAAACAAGACAATATGATAGTGAATAATTATGAGGATTTTCAGTTATTTGTTTAGTTCTATATCATATATTCAATTACTATGAAAACGTGGACATACTTGTTTTTATTAGCCATAGTCAACTTGATAAATCTTTGTAAATTATATATACACTAACAGGCACTATACAAATTAGATAATTTTAGTTAATAATTTGAAAATATCGTCTCATACAAACCGAAAATTCCGCATTGCGAGTGTTATGTTCTCTGATTTGAAAAGTTTATTTGTGAAGCTTTCATTATCTTTCTAGGAAACATTATCAGCAGGCAATTTGGGTTATTTAGAAAGAAAATGTGAATTAAAATGCTAAAACTATCTAGCTCAGAGAATAGAACGCTTACAAACTCTTTATACTGAGATATAAATATTAACTATTATCCGAAATAATTCTAGATTATTTATATAATTAATTATTAACTTACGTATTACTTGATAATGACAAGTTCAGGGTTCAATATTGTTGAGTATAATAAATGCTGAAACATTTCACTTTCTTTAAATATGAAAAAAAATATTATAGGAAATTTTCAGAAAACAAAATACATGATCGAAACGTTGTATCTATCTTGAGTTCTAATCGTTTGTGATTAGTTCAAATGTGTTCTACATTCTCCTGCGTCTAATTCTAGTCAAACTATTCGTTCAAATACTGATGAATATTTTGAATGAAAAAAAAATTTTAACATTTTATTTATGCCATGCATATAATTAAAACAAGATTATCAGTTTTTTTAACTCGCAATTTTCGCTTTGTCACTGATGCCTTTGATCATAGTAAAATATTCAGTTTGAAACTATGCAAAAAAGTTATCAAGTTGTTTTTTAAGTGATTTTTATTTTCTTAAAACTTTTAGTTGGATTAGTGTCTTTTTTATTTATATACAAAGTGATTTGAATTTCGTTTCAGCCACAGTCTAACCCACTATAAACAAAATACTGTAACACATGAGTTTAAATGCAACCAATCTACTAGTTAAACAAGATGAACCTTTTGTTTTCAATTGAGGAAATAACATTCAACCTAATGATAACAGTAACAATAACAATTATAATACCAATAAGTTTGCAATATAATCTTGAAGAAAAAACTATTCCGTTAAAGTAGTCCACGTGAAATTTTCATTTCGTATGAGCATGAATTAATCTTGAAGAAGGAATATAAATACTTGAGTGAAACTCTTAAAAAAAATCGCTAAAAATGTCTACACATATTAATGAGATTTGTATTTTAAGTTTAAATCCACTTTTTTTCTATCTGTCTAAACTAATTCTTGTAGACAGTAAAATTCAAATAATAGGAAATCATGTCAATTTAAAAGTGACGAAACTATTTATAGAAAACGAAACATAACATACATTTACTATCTGTTTTAACTCGGACACAAAAGATCTATAATTTATGATTTGAAACGATTTATTCAATAATGCAGTACAAAATTTTCACAGAAGAAAATACTATATAATAAAACGAATCTCAGTTTTTTACAGCGAATTCCTCTGACCTAAAAAATATATATACTTACTATTGTAGTGTAAAATATTGGTACATTCTGACGTGTAAGGAACCCAACACACACCTTGTCCTGTCAGAGGATGGACGAGGTTTGAAATACACCGAATTCTGCTCTGTGTATACTTAAGTAATTCAGTGTTGTAGGTTTTAAGCTCACATTTAAATTATGAGAGTAAATTTAGAAGAATATTAGTCATAATTACTGAAAGTTAATTGAAGGTAAGATATAGGAGACAATCATCAGTGTATGAACAGTCTGAAAATATGTTATTTAAAGAGATAAAGAGCTAATGAAAGATTAGGTATACAATGTAAGAAAAGCTTTTTCTATAACACTGATATTCATCTCTTAAACAATACTCTATGAAACTCTAAGTAAATTTTCTCTATCTCATGGTTTCATATGAAATGAACCTAATTATATACAGCCGCAATCATTAAGTGAACTACCGTTGATAGTAATTATATCATCCTTTATATGGCACATATTACCTATTACTTCTTATGCTTGTAAATTTCAGGCTAATGCATATTGATTTGTAACCTCTTTCATGAATTAATGCATTAAAAAGGATGCTAAATTTAAAATTTTCTAGCAAATTATATTTTCAAAGGCATATTCATGTTACTCCTTATTAATCTCAAATAAAATATAGTATTTAAAATATGAGTTACTAAATATAAAGAGCTGATAGCTGTATTAGAATGAAAGCCCTCATGTTTAAACACTTTTGTGTATACTTATGAGAAATGTCAAAGTATTGATTCTAACTTCTAAAATTAGAGGTTATTTTCTCTATATCAAGTAACACTTGAATGATCAACTATGATTAAATTAAAAATTAAAATCATTGTAGATGTCAAAGCTGAATTAATCAAGAAAACCACTTGATGAACTCCGCTGAAATGAATATGCAGTAAACCACTTTTATAAGCAAACTCAACCTAAAAGCATATATCAAACAAAGTTAAACAAGAATGGAGAAAGTGGACATCTCTGAAGGACACTTTCTGAAGTAATCAATTCCGATGACAATTCTGCATAAACTCTAACTCGACCTGTAGTGTTCGAGTAGAGAGCTAGCATAAGGTTAATGATTATCGTTGGTACTTCTTTTAATGACAGAAACTGCCAAAAAACCTCATGATCAACAGATTTGAATGCCACTTTAAGGTCGAGAAATACTACTTTTGTAGGACTTCTGGACGAGTGTCCACGTTCTAGTACCCACGTCCAGGTCGAAAACCGGCCTGGTTTTCTCTAGTCTGTTCTTCACGAGCTCTAGTTTGGCGTCGCAGTATTATTAAGACAAATATCTTAGATACTATATTCGTTGAAGTGACTCCTCTGTCGTTGTCACAAGAGACAATCAGTGACTGAGACATGTCAGGTCGGATTTCGTTCAGCCTCCGGATTCAACCTAAGATCTGCTAAGCCTGTATCGCCAACCTTAAAAATTTTAGGGGTAAGCCTGTCAGGCCCTTCCGTTCTCCTTCGCTTCAGATTTCATATAGCTTTCCGAACTTGATAAAGATTCCGAGGAATTATGTCGATTTGCTATTCGGGTTGACTGGAGATTGTGGGCAACCAAAGTGTAGCTGAAGGCCAGTTGAACTGATCCCTGAAGTGTTCTGCCCGTCGATCTAATCTCTTTGATTGAGAATGAATGATGAGACCACCCCTCTTTTGAGATAGTTTCGCTAGTAGTTGGATTCCTAATACCGGTCTCCCTGATAAGTCTGAACAGTTGTCTACTGGTGTATATCATCACTACCTTTACCATCGCCCTTGCTTACGTTATCCACCACTTTTCACGATCATTGTGTAGACTTCTTATCTGCCTAGGCTTAAGCTGACACCGCTCTTCGTCACGTTCCGAGCCAGGTGGGATGAGTTTCCGAGCATCTATCAGTTTGGCAGATGCTACTGGGATCGACGGATTGTCCCTAACCTCATGGTTTACCTTACTAGCAGATTTCATTGATGCTTCAACAGCTTTTAGGATATAGATCCAAGGTACCTCCGGATTGAAATCGCTTACATGTTCGCCTAACTGTTTTTCTAGTTGTTCCTAAAATATATTTTTTGCTTTATTATCATTAATTAAAACCCTAAGAGGCTTCCTTACGGTGTCTTTCCTACGTCCAGTAAGCCTCAAACAAATACGCGTTCGCACTAGAGCATGATCTGAATCTAGACAGGTGCTCCAGAATGAGCGACAGTTCTCCATCGAACCCTCCAATCGGTGGCTGATAGCGATGTGATCTAGCTGGGTCCGGCGGCAAGACAACTTAGGGGGTTGACATGTCAAGAGATGTTTTTCCGTATGCTCAAAGTTAGTATCTGAACATAGCTGCATCAGATGGTTGTCATTTTCTGTTCGACCAGCCGCGAAGCCATAAGATTCACACAAGTATCTTTCCTTTTAACTTGGTCTATCTACTTGTTGATTATAGTCACCAGCCCTTATTACTATAACACAGTCCCTAACATTATGTAGGAGTTCTAATAGCTTTCCGTAAAACTCATCTTTAACTTCGACTGAACTACATTCAGTAGGAGCGTGGGCAGATACGACGAATAGGCAACTGCGAATGTTCCTATCTTTACAAGACCTTACTATCCCTTTCAGTCGGACAGAGCACAAATGACTATTTACTGGGATCCAGTCTAGGAGACATAGTTCTGCCCTGGGACTCAATGCTATACCTACATCAGCCAGGCCCCAAAAAGTAGCATCAGGGCTTTCAGATAGACGAAGAGTAAATCGAGCTGCTTCATTATTTTGACATGGTAGGGTCAAATGAATGACGCTACTCGGATCCTGTATGCGCGTTTCGAAGATGTAGTGTGCATCGATGGCCCGAGATTCTAAAGTTCCAGGTAAAGAAACCTGTTGTCCTATTTGGCACAAGGTCTAGACATTGGAAGCTCCAACATGTAGATTAGAACGAAGTTTCAGGAGACAAGGAATAACATTTCGCGAACTAGCATCGTTTACATCAGCCGTACGGTGTGATAAAGGAATGTGAGAAGAGTTAATCGTGAAGATAAGGGGGATTTTAGGGGGTGTAGGAAGGATTTGATTGTGACAAATTTGGTCTGGTGTGCTGTTACGGGTATGAGGGCAGATGTCAATTCACGGCTGCCCACATCGTGTAAGGGTGTTTCTTGAGGAACCTGAAAAGGAAGGCAGATTAGTGCTGATCTTAGAGACCTAGGAGCGTGACCACAGAGTCCAAACGAAAACTTATTGAGGCCGGTCACGCACGGACTTTTAATGGGAAGCTTGAAAATCGTTACCTCCGCTCATTTACAAAGGCCTTACCGCCAGAGACGGAAATCCGTGAGGTAAGGTGAGGTGTGACATTTTTAGGGTTGGCCTTTTCTAACCCATTCTTCTTTTTGAGAAGGCAGCATCGCTTCAGATGCTGTTTGTCCGAGGGAAACACCTTACTGCTGTCATAACCCTCTAGAGTCAGCAGTACAACTTCGCCCTCAAAACCTGAGTAGCTGTTTTTAGTCTCATCGTTCTCCAATCTGTCTGCCTAGCATGGTAGGACCTAAAGGAACATATATTTCAACCAATGTAGCTCGGTTGCGTCATCACAATAGGCAAGCCCGACTAAGGTAACAGCTATAATTGGGGCTTCCTTGTAGAATAATAACATATTTTCAGTATCATAATTTCTTACACTACAAAATCGTTTGAATATGACTACCTGATATATTAACGTCTAATCTACCTTATCATTGAGACGTTATTCATGATTAGCAAACTTTTCACATTATTTCATACTTAATTTGTTAAATAAATAGATACCAGAAAAACAATTTCATACAACAATGACTAATTGTATGACTGAATAGATATACATTTAAAAATAGAAAAATTGGTGAATAATTGTTCACTGCCAGTGTGGTGTATTTTTTATATGAATTTCATTTGAATAGAAGCGAATTTTTAGTTTTACATATTTAATTGACTGATTACAGAGTTTTAAATTAAGTCATTTCTTATGTTTAATATTGTTTTTGTCCCTTCTTTATTTTAATCTTTTATACTACTTTAACCATCATAAAAATGCTTTCTTTTATTACTTTTAGGTAGTGATACTGCTTTCATTGTTTATTATGTTTAGAATCATTTTATTTTATTTTTCTGTTTGCTATTCATTGTTTCCTTTCTCTCTTTTGTTTTAAGTCATTTTTTCACACTGTTTGTTAGATTTTATAGCCTGTTGTTTTAAGAAAAGAGGAAGATTAGTAAATCATTAATTAATAAAACTACATGATATAATAGTCCTGATAGACTACTTATATTATTCCGATCAGTAGTGTATAAAACAACCTATTGAAAATGATAACATTAAGAAAAAGTGAAATATGAGATTCCCGAGTTAAATAGTTAGTTTGTGCTAACTACCGGTTACCTTTTTTATCATTTACATCATAAACCTGCTAATGGACAATGAAATGCATGAAGTAATTACTTGATAACTTAAATTTTGTTGTATAAAAGTTTCTGGCGGATTGTGAATACACAACTTATTATTATTTTTATTATATAAATTAACCCTCTATTGTTAAGGGCAATGTTACATTGGTTTTCAGGTGAACGAAGGAGACTACTCACATATTAGCATTTTGACATGGATAGTTCAGCTTAATCCCGTGGTGCAACCACTCAGGTACCTGATACTCTGGTAGACCAAGATTGTGAATAGATTACTTAATAAGTGGTGAATTCGCTTTCCGAGGTAGCTATCAAGAGTTTCATTCATTATTTTATTTTGACTTTGTAAGTAAATATTACATCGAAAGATTAGGTAAATCACTTCATTGAGAAACAAATGTATCTAACTAAATTTCAGTAAAATAAACCTTTCTCATTGTTTAGAAACATTTCGAATATGCATTCTTTGAAATCAAAACGAAATAATGAAGTTTTTTTGTCATGTTTCCAATTACTAACTAATAATTACTTTAAAATTAAATTATAAAATACAGTGAGCAGTTGATGAGAACCGAATAAGATAAACTAAGTTCTAGCTACATTGCCCAACTGGTTATTCCTTCTCTTTGGAAGTAATTTACTTTAAACAAGTTAAGTAATGTTTATTTTTATTTTTTGTCACTTTCATCGTTTCATCTATTCATTCATTAAATGGGTCAAATAACATACAACAAGAAAAAGGTCAATTTATTGGTTCTTTTCGTTTACCGAAGATCGAAGTGGATGACCGATGGACACAATTAAACAATATTGATTTCCGGTCAAATTTAAATTTGATGGATTTTCATCAAAAAATATTAATTTCATTAAATTAAATTAAATTTGAAACAAATGTAAATAGCGTAAAATGTTAAAGCAAGTTTATGAAGTTGGTTTTCCATTATTTAAACAAGAAAAAAAAATCAAATTTCAAGAGTATCGTGATTACAATGATGTTTGAGCTTAAAGATAAGTGAGTGCTTTTTCCGGATATAAGTTAGATGATGAATGAAATCACCGTCAATACCTCAATATTTTTAGCGATTTTTATTTTTCATATTTATAGTAAGTTAAGAATCATTTACTTAATTATAAAATATTCATTCTATTATAACTGGTGGAAATTTGTCAGTTGGCCTTTTTGCACTATTTAGTCAAATATAAAAGTCACTACCATACTCGAAATTTGAATGAGATCATATAAGTCTCAGTCAGTAAATAAAATTTAAATATAAGCATAAACCAGTAACATATAACTGAACGTCAACTTTATTCTAATAAATAAATCACATTGTCTAATGAATATTTCAAATAAGACTAAAAGAACTTCAGGATACGTCAGTTTGGTGTCCTTCAAAATACTCGCCATATTAGGCAATGTGTTCACTTCACCTCCGTACATATTGTTCAAAGCATCCCTTGGGATTCTTCGTGAGTTGTTGACTTTACCTGTTTCTTAGTCTCACATTTTGTTGTTTATAAGTTGTCCTGGTAACATCCGATATGACTGATTTGTACTTCAGAAAAACGAAGTTTATGAAGAAAGCTATATCTGAATATTTAAGAATATGGTTAATATTTGATGCTCAGAGTGCCTTAAAATTTGTATAACGTGTGTTATTAGGTTAGGCAGGTGACATGAGATCTTATCAAACAAAGATTGTAGCTAATTTAGTTTCACTAAATTTCCTCGTTTACTAAAGCAAAATTGTGATGTTTCGCTATCCTTCATAGATTTCTCTTGAAGTGAACCTTGTAGTGAGCAAAATTAGATATCCAAGAGAATAATTTTCGAAAATAAATCATCAACAGAAAATGTTTCATATACTGATCATAGATCTCATTGAATAATTTCTGTTTTCATTTCGAAACATCACTGTGTGTTTGATTTAAGAAGAGAACTAAATCCATTTTCAAACTATCCTTTAATTCATAGTTTTATTTTGACTATAATTGGAATAATAATTAGCAATTGAATGTAAGACCCATATTTCATCCTGTTGTGGATTCGTCAGTCATTAAATGTTAATCAAAGCAATAATTAAATGTCAGTAAACTGAAAAAACCAGAATCGTAATTATCCTGCCTAATTTTGAATTGATCATATTATGATTGAGACAATTTTTTGCTGTCCATATCAACTAAGCTGTAGGTTGTGTGAATGTAGACAATTATTAATGATAAAAATAACCATCTTTCATGACTCTTAAAGCCTTAACCATTCATCACGATCATTTCATATTTGTTTTAATAAGATATGTCATTTTATGTCCTTGAATAAAGAGGAAAAAAATTATCCTAGAAACAAGACACAATATATGTGGGTTTTCCCAATCGTATAAAACGATAGTGGATAAGGATATCGAAAAATAGGCAATTATTATTTTCAAAAAAAGGCAATCCATCAATACTAGTGATAATTTATAAACAATAAATAATAATAATCGTTCTATTATTGATCAATATTTTGATACATTGATTTTCGATATGTTTGGAATTTCATTTTGTGAATTGGATTCGGGAATTTTCACTAAAAACATAATGGATACCTGTGTGTTTGATTGCAACTCACTTAGGTAACCTTACTATTAATAAGCTTTTGATTTATTTTCGGTTTAAAGAATGGTGATTAGGTAAAATATTTACTTTAGTGAAACTAGTGTCGATGAGTATGTGTTTGAAATAGTATGGTTAAGGGAAGCAACATGAATTCTGAAATTTCTGTGATAGATTTTTTGTGAGAAATCGTTATTTTAACAGTTATAGTATCTTTATCATCACACCGCCTTGTGTATGTTCAAATTAGTTGAGTTCTTCAATTCACCTAGTTGACAGATAAAACAGTGTGATTTTACTCTGTCGTAATCCACCTATATTTTGATTCATTTCTTCACGCTTGTGTAAATAAGAATGTGTAATAGGATGAGTGTACCGCCAGCTTGCTGATTTCTTCTCCTATCAGATAAAATGACTCATTAACACATACATGTTTGCCTTATGCGAAACACTCATTCATTCATATTTTCAGTTTTGTGATTTCTGGTTTGTTAAAATGGTGCTCTGATCAGTTTGATTTGCTTCATGGAAATAATACACCTCTGTGAACGATTGTATGGCCAATTGATATGCAAAATATCGGAACGTTCCCAAAGATATCCGAAACACAGTGAAATAATGTGGTAAAACTGAGTTAACCGACAAACGAATGGTAAACTTACGAGTTCTTCACACTGACTTGAATTAGAAAACTGGAAAGATGATTCACTCTAGCAAACTACAGTACATAATCATAGTTGTGTTAGAGCCTGAGAACAGGATTTGAAGAAATCTCATCTACCTCATCGTTTTCTTACTAAAGGACTGGATCCCTTACTTCAATCGTTTGGCGATATTACCAGACTTAAATCTTTGATACCCTTCTAACCTCGGACATATTTGTGGTCTACCGGTTACAAGTCTTACCTGCATTTTGAAAACTATTCTTAAATATCATTGTGTAGGTTCAGTCAGTTTCTTATATCAACAGTATATAAAACTATATTCACCATGTTCTTATGTGTATATTAAGTAACTTTAAAGTTATACTGTTTTAGTAGTATTTTTCTTTACCTGATTATAAAGAATTTTGGAACTATAAGTCATAATAAAAATTAATTTTAGGCAATCAACTTCCTAATTACAGTCATACCTTCGCGTTCAAAGCAATCTAACCTCATATAATATTTTTAGTTAATTTTCTGAAATGTTAACTTGGACGTAAAAAGAGTATTTTATTATTAACTAAATTTCTCACATTTGTTATTTAAACTGAATATGCTAAGCCCCTATTCTCGTAAAATTCACAGCAATAAAATCATTGATTCAGTAATATTCGCTATTAGAAGTCTCAAGCAACCTTTTTTAAATCAATAAGATCGTCAAAACATGTAGAATACTGTTTGATAACTTTGTTTCTTTTAAAGCAAAAGACAATCAATGCATCTGACTAGGCATGAATAAAAATTCTATTAATGTGAGCAGGAAATATGTGAAAAATGATTTCAGCTACTTTATTTTGATCAATCCAACGCTAAACAGTAAGTGAAATAATTAAACTAAGTAAAGTAAATCAGTAAAATAAATATATATTGAAAATTATTCCATTCCAATTTGTTACCTTGACAACTTACAAAAATTTGATTTTGAAAAAAGAAATGATTATTAATATTTAATTTTATTTAAATTGGTTTTGAGAAAATACTTAAGCGAAAATTCCAGAAATAAAAAAAAACCGGAAATTAATCAAAATTTAAACAAATCGTTATGAATTTTTTTCACTTGGAAAATGAAATAATAAATTTGAGAATAAAATAATCACAAGTATGAATGAAACCAGAATGACCATGGATGCTTGATTAAAGATAGTTGTATTTACTTTGAAGCTAATTTTTCTGAATTTAAAGTCAAGATTAATTTGCTGAAATGGTTGCATTCATGTGTTCATATACTTACATCAGCACTGAATTATCAATGAAGCGGTTAAATGTTACGAAGCTACTAGACAACTTATCTTGTAGATGCATGTCTCTATGCAATTCACTAGTTTGTTTTTTATGATTTAAAAGCAGATATCTTTCAAAAATGTTGTCACATTGATAATTAAAATTAAAATCATGTTTTCTATAAATGTGGTGAAAAAAACGAAATTCATACAAGAAGAAATGAATTTTTGAAAAGTTAATTGTACACAAATTTTGGTAATCATTGTAAGGAATATTCCATTTCTAATGTTTTTTTCCATTAAAGCTACAATGAAGCTGAGGTATATTCTATCAACGGAATATGAAATTCCATTTCATTGAAAATCTTCCTCAAGATATTATCATATATATATATATAAACGTAAATTTCAAAGGCAGATAAAAGTTAAATCTGTTGTCATTTACTGTCTGACAGCATGTAAAATAGAACCTGTATTTCTAACAAATACGAAAGAATTATGTTTTGAAAAATTTATATGGATTGATTTGAACAATTGAAATTTAAATCATTCTAAAGTTTTGTTCAACATGCATATTTGGATACATTCAAAGTAACGTAATTAAAATCAAAATTATTAACAAATACACAACTCTTAATATAATCATCTATATCAAAAACATATCCAGTTATATTA
Organism: Schistosoma turkestanicum; assembly: GCA_944470395.2. Classification (NCBI taxonomy): domain Eukaryota; kingdom Metazoa; phylum Platyhelminthes; class Trematoda; order Strigeidida; family Schistosomatidae; genus Schistosoma; species Schistosoma turkestanicum. Next base: position 16,218,196 of record OX103973.1, read on the forward strand.
AGATGTTGACTTTTGTACAGTGAGGAAACGAATTATAAGATGCGAAACATGCTAAGTTCGGTTTAACTGGCAGTTGAATAAATGCACAGTTATTTTAAAGAACAATTAATATTGTTAGTTCTTAATGTATTTTTTATTCAAAAGTTTACATAGAATATTTCGAATGTACCATCTATCTGTGTTTAACTTCTGAAAGCCATAGAGTTTTATCTAGCCTAGCAGAGACATTATACAAAATTATAAAACTTTACATGAAAAAAATAAAATGACAGTCATATTTTTACTTGAATACTAGCGAGAAGACACTAGGGTTTAGATTTTGATAAAGTTTAAATTTTATTGCTCTTCATTCTCAGTATACACTGTCCATCTAAACTTTGAATAATCTTTAGCTTTTGACAAGTGATTGACAACTGAACTTCATGAGTATATTTCCCAAAGTTCAATAGTTGTTCATTGATCCTATAAAATTAACACTTAAATGGTAGTTCACTCTTACGTTGGTTCAATGTTGAATATATTTTGATTCATCATCTATCACAGAGTATAAAAATAAGTTTATGATATCGATGAAAGTTATACAGAAATAATTATAATTAATCAGACTTAACTTCTAAATCAGTGAGAAATGCTTTCCAATGGAAACATTTCACCAAACGAAACTTCAATAATCGTTTATGAAAACCGTAATAATTTATACATTATTACTATCATAAATAATTTGCAGGTCATCATTTCTGCTCAAATGATCATATCATCACTATTCTCCTATTCTATCATGATTTGTAACAACATAAACTTCATTTAGTTGTATTTATTTAAACACTGTGCTTAGTCAACTGAAATAATTCAACTTGTAAGTTTATCATCTAAGGCGTACATATATTTGTAAAAGATTTCATAAAATGTAATCCAAATAGAAACATAATGCTTTTATCATTACTATATTCTGCTTGATAATGCTTTTCAATCATTTTTAATATTAAAATACACTTGGATTTTTTCAAGTCCTATATATATATATATATATATATATATATATATATATATAAAGGGGAGAAATACTTCTGTTCCGCATGGTGAAAATATGAATATTAGTAATAATAAGAATAGCTATACAAATGGGTTTTTCCATTATCAATTATATTGAATTGCAGTTTATTTTGAACAGAAATAAGAACAAATATAAATCAATAGTAAAAAAACATTTTTACAAATTTATGATAGTAATTAGCAATGAAATGATAAAGTATACATTTAGTCCTACTTATATCCATCTTTTATTTTTCTACAGAAAATTTTGTTTAGTTATTCCTGCTGACTGAATAACATCGACGAATTTATAAGTTGATCAATAACTCAAGCCATTCAATATCGTACTAAGAATTTCGGATGTTAGATGGCTATATGTATTATTTGCTGATTATAAATGTAATCTGACAATCCTATGCAAAAGACCTTTACTTACTGAGCATGTATAGCAGAGACTAACTTAAATAATTAGCTTCGTGGATAGAGTTGTATGGTTTGAAAGAATGGATAAGGTAGCAATTATAATAGGAAACTGAAAGTTTCAAACTGTGAAAGATATAGCTGTTAGATGAAATGATTTTTTCAAGGATTTCTCAACTAAATTAGACTATAACGTAAGATGACTTCAGGAATAGCAAACTTAGAAAGCTCCATTAAATGACTAGATCTGAAGCATTTACATACTCATCGCCACATCTTATGTTGTATTAGAGTGATCTGTGTAGGTCATAGATGTCATTTTCTGTGACTAACACTTTCTGTTCATTATGTGTAATAGTTTTAAAACCAAGACCGTATTTATAATTATTTTGGGCGACTTGTCAACCGCATACAAGCTCGCTGACAACCCAGTTTTCTAATATGTTCAACCGACTAATATTCGGCAAAAAAGATTTTCAAATATATATATATATATATATATATATATATATATATATATATATATATATATATAATACTACCACATTATTGAACTAAATATCATTAGTGTACTGAGGGAATAGTTTGCTGATTTCTTATAAACTACACTTTTTTAGAGCAAGCAATAGTTTTTTTAGATGAAATGGTATGTCATGTAATAAAGCTTCTATGTAGATGATATGCTGAACATTTTAAACAGGGATTCAGTGAGACTAAATACTTTCTTTTTTATGCTAATGTGATAGCCATTTAAATTTGGTGTAGTTTTGAAGTTGTTTATGAGTTAAATTTCTTCGACATTTGTAATTAAATTTTACGTCAAATATATTAACACTGAATGATAAATCTACCGGGTAATATTAAATTATGTAGACAAACAAAGGAATGGACAGATATGTAGACTTTAACACTTCCATAAATTATAAATAGATCTATTCCAACCAAATAAAAGAACTAAAGGAAGAAAAAGGTCCCTCCTAAATCAAACAATAAATTTTTTTGGTCGCCGTGAACAGTAGATAGCGAATAGATTATCTCATTGTAATAAAATCTTTATCAACAAAACATTCACATAAGTATTTATCAGTATTATCAGATTGATGGACTTTATGATAGATATTTATAAAAGATAACTGTAGAAAGATCTATAAATCAAAAACTCAAAACAAGCAGACGAATTGTTGTTTTTCCTTATTTAAACCTTGTAAACCGTAGAAAATTTTCGTCTTTACTAAGAAAAGTACATGGTTTTGGAAAATAAGTAATTTGTCATTAAAGTATACAACCTTAAACAGATGGTTACGATACTCTAACCCAACTGATCATTATATCATTTACAAAGTCTTGGGCTACCTATTATTGCACTCAAACTTGTCCTATGAACACTCTGTCCGCTCCTTTTGTGGAGCTAATTAGTATGAACAACTAAATTGTCAAAGATAATTTGTCTTATGTTCGGGGGTAGCCTAAATAAAGTTGATTCACTGGTCTAATCTATCTAATCTAATCATAATAAACTATATTTGGAATACATCTACTTGTGATCATTATTTTTACTGTCAATGAAAATGAAATACTCAAATTTGAATAGATATGATCAATCGTTCAATGATCTTAAACATAAACAAACATATTTTTTACTACAAGTACACAATTCTATTCAGTGATTTCATATGATAAAAGTAAACATAGTTAGCAAAAGTACGTCTTGTCCTTTTTTCTTTTTGATCAGCCAATGAGTTTTGATTTATTTGTAATTAATAAAAAAGAATTGAATGGAAATCAATATTATCGATTACTTTTACTCCACAATGTTTAAAATAAATCCGACAGAAATCGACTATGATACCAATGGAATGAGAAAGGTGTACAAGCCTTATTAGTATTCCTACAAAAGATGAAGCTTCACACCTAGTGCATAGGCTTGTACTTCACAAATAAGCTGTATCATTATTGTAAAGTCGTATTCACTTATTTTTGCATTTTACTCCTAGTGTAGAATAGGTCGCCCACCAGCGTTTTCCAACCTACACTGTCCTGTGCCTACCTTTCTAGTGTTATCAAATTATTTTCCATTCTTCTCATATCTGCTTCCACGTCTTGGTGTAATGTGTTTCTGGACCTTCCTCTTTTCCTTTGATCTTGAGGATTCCAAGCAAAGAACCGTTTTGTGATGCGGTTCAGTGCTTTCCACAGCATGTCCTATCTACTTCTACCGCTTCTTCCTGATCTCCTACTCCGCCGGATTTGGTTTGTTCTTTCCGACAGTACATTAATCCTGATAGTGTCTGATCAACGGATTCGAAATATTTTGTCTAGAAAACTGCTAATAAACACTTGTATCATCTGCATGATGGCTTTCGTACTTCTACAAGTTTCCGCCCCATTCAGTAGAACTGTCTTGACATTTGTATTGAAAATTGCGACTTTGGTGTTAATTGAATGTCAAGGTCTCAACATCTTCGAAGGCATCTCCATCAAAAGTTATTTGGTTGTCGCATGTTGTGTTGTATCAAAGAATCTTGCTTTTCTCTTTATGTATGTTAAGACCTGTTACTGCTGAGGCGGCTGCTACAATGGTCGTCTTCATTTGCATTTGTTGTTGCATTAGGATGGAAAATCCAGGTCATCTGCGAAGTCCAGATCGTCCAGCTGCATCCTAGCCATCCATTGTATCCCGTGCCTCCACTCAGATGCTGACGTCTTCTTATTGCAGACGACCACCAGGAGAAAGAGAAAGGGTGAGAGTAATCATCCTTGCCTGACACAAGTCTTCATCTCGAACGAGTTTGTGATCTGTCGTCCATGCACGATTATGCAGTTTAATGCATCAAAAGAATTCCGTTTGATGTTGAACATCTTCTCAAGCACTCCGTAGTGTCGAAGAAACCTCCATAGTGTTGTCCTCTCCACACTATAAAATGCTTTCTCGTGGTCAACGAAGTTGATGTAGGGTGGTGAATTCTATCCAATTGATTGTTCCACAATGATCAGTAGTGTCGCTTGCGATTCGGTTGGTACACGACCGATCCTTACGGAATCCTACTCGTCGGTCTGGAAATTGAGCGTCTATTTTAAACTTGTACTATTATAAAAACATTAGGAATTTTATATATCGTAGTGATTTTGTAGTCTCAATACTCTTTTCCTTGTCTACCAAATAATTTCAGTGAAAACGTAGAAAAATCATTTAAATTAGTGCACATTAAGACTTCATCAGTAGTGACAACCTATCAAAGTTCAATAAACATATCGTCCGTTTAGCAAGGCACATATTAATGCAAAATAATATCTGTAAGATTTTAATATCTGTTTCGAAGATAAAAAGAATTTAGTCACTGAAAAATGTACTCGTCCCCAGGATATAAACAGTTGAAATAAATTTAATTTGTATCCTATGCATTTAATAAAAAAAATTTAAATATAAATATCAATTCTTTGTAATTTAAGATTTAATATTTAACAGGCTGACTAGAATTTAGTACAATATACGAGGTTCAGGGACACTCACTGTTATAGTTAATAATGTTATAACTAAGTTATTCATAACAAATATGACTAATCGTGAGTGATGCCTGTAGCAGTAGTACAGCTAATACCGACCATTTCCAAGGTTGCTTGTACAATTTACTGTAGAATGTTAATTAAGGCATAAGTTGATTGCAGGAATCATTTCTGAGTGTTTTCAAACAATCACAATTGAACAAAATGATGCGCCATCTAGAGAACCATTTATCATAGTGTCAGCATTACAGTTTGATCGACAGACGTTTATTAGCATCGAAAATTCGACAATATGAGAGTGATAACTACTCATTTGTCGTAAAACAGTTATAATTACAATTAAGACTAATAACTCGTTCAGTTTTAAATTAATCCCATACTTAATACCGAATTCTATGACAGTTTCCTGTTACCTTAATCTCATTGAATATCCCAATTCTTCAAAAGTTATCCATTATTTGCATCAAATGTTTCTCCCTGTTATTATAACCGAAATAAATCTAGGTGTACTGTGGATTAACTTAACAAGGTTTGTAAGAAAACACACCTAAAAAACATTCTACCCGTATACCTAACAAATAACAGCTGTTAGTCAGATAAACGTGTGTTAAGATTCTACGAATATTTGAAATATGTGGGATATGAACTGAAGTTCTGTAGTGATTTAGCATTCAAAACTTATATATTCGAAAATCATTACTTAAATCTCTATTGTAAATTGAATATTTAATTAACGTGACTTACCCATGGTTTTCATTATTTTTATTTAATCCACAGTATTTGAAATTTGTATCAACTTGCGGATCATTCAGTAATAAAAACACATTGTAGATATTTGCACAGATAGTGGAAAAATTTATTCTTTTCCCCCCACTCCCAGAAAGAGATTTTGTCACGTTCTCTTTTTGACCTGATAGGCAAATATTAATGTAACAGGGTGAGAAAAATTGGGCTCCGCATTGTGATTGGTAGAGCTCAAGGCCATGTTTGATTTGGCCTTGATGGTTTGATTCGACTAGTTTACAATAATTGGGGACAGAACTTCGTCCGATCAAATAAGTCTATAACCCGTATTATAGTTTTTATATCTCCATTATTGACAAAAAGAAATTTTTATTTAGAATAATAATAAATATATTCCCACGGTTAAGAAATTTACATTACTATTCGATGTCATATGAACACTTGATATTATTGAAATTTTATTTTCAGTGAAAAAAAATTGACTGCCCTGTTGACAGTGGGTGGACGAAATTTGAAAATAATAGTTGGAAGAGTGGTCTGTTTTAGGTAACCTAGTGGAAAATAAGGAAGTAGAAGCATAAATCATACTGATCGATTGATTTTTTAAGAAATTTTATTACGATTAGTCATTTGAACAGATTCAGCCTCATTAGAATATTTTTTAACAAAACCCCTCAAGGGAGTTTGAATATATAGGGCGAGTGTGATGTTTTATACTTATTTACTACTGATAAATTGATAGTGTGTCATTTGTTTTATATTTATGTAACGACATTAAAAATGTTAATAATTCTCTTTCTTATTTATCAGCTACACCTTTTATGCATTGATTTTTTCAAAGGCCAATGGTTAATTTATTAGAATCAGCTCCTATGGCAATCAAGTTCCCAGTAAAAATCACCGAACTTCGTTCGACATGTGTATATCAACACATATTGTTTGAGTGATTATTTGTTCTATTTCAGTAGTAAAAATTTTTTAATCATATTATCATTATCAGAAGACTTGATTTCATTGTATGTTTAGTTTGATTAATTGGGATTATTTAACACTAATATATGTGAACTTAAATGTAAATTATTTTCACTTTTATTCTAGTTCATTAATAGATTATTAAATCATTGAAATTCATTTGGGAATTCATATCAGAATTATGTATCAATAATTAAAGTCTATTGTATAAAAAACAAATCAGTATATTTTCAATTCGAGTTATGGAGATTAGTACTGTTATACATTTGAAATCATCCGTCAATCGTTGTTAGACCACTATCAGAAACCTGGAAGTACTGGATAGCCGTTTCGTCCTGGTATGGGACTCATCAGCCGTGCGCACCCAAGACTCCTCCACCTCGCAGGCTTCTAACCCGGGACCTTGAGCGCGAACGCCTAACCATTAGACCACTGGGCCGGCATCCAGCAGTGTTAATGTCTAATTCTGATCAATCTAGAGATGCTGCGCGACTTCACCCATTTGTCTTTGGTAGTTACTGCCCACATCCGACAGGGATGAACTCCACTGGTCATATGTTCTCACTCTCTCTCACTATTCTCTCCGAGAATTTTCTTACGAAACTGGTCACTAGTGAGCACATTTTACGATATTTTCAATTAGAGTTATGGAGATTAGTGTTTTTACAATGATTAATTGATGGTTTCAAATGTCTACACATTTGGAATTAGTATAATTTTGAAAAAAACATTCATCAGTTTCAGTGCATAAATCTTTAAATAATAATTTACTTTATAAAAAGTGACTTGTAATTTATTTTAATTATTAAATTAATATCAAAAATTAAAACGTAAATAATGAAATATAATTAATAAAACAATAGATTCATTAAAATAAAGGATGAACTTGAAACAAACAGAAAAAGAATTTCATTTAACACCTCATGAACTATATACCATCTGCTAAGTCAATGTTTAGTATGAGCCAGTCAAACAAACAATATCATATTAAATGTACCATGAAACTGATGATTTTTATGAATCGTAAAGATGATAGTTGAATTGAAATTGAAATCTAAAGTATGCAGTGTTATATATAGGGGATGTGCATATTAATGTTTCAATACTCTAGTAACATAATTGCTAATTTAAACTTAATTCTTCTTCAGATCTCTAATTGAAATATGAATAAAAAGAGATAAATACGTGAGTTTTGAAATCTGCTTCCAAGTTTGACAATATTTGTTCATATATGAGAATATTATAATACAGTCAATGGTATATTTGACGTAACAATACGAAAGACAGACAACAATAGATAAAGCATAGATAAACATAGCAAATATCGAATTTATCTTAATAAAAAAAATTAGTCATCTATTTTTTTTCAGTATATTCCCCTAGGTTCTCAATCAACGACGATACAGAGGTTGTATAAATGTGAATGTATTAAAATTGATTTCGATTTCCAACTTTTTGTCAATATTTGTTACTCATTTTTGTCATTAATACATTCGTTTCATAGTTGTTAAGTATAGTTAACTTATAAACAATATTGATTACATTGGTTATTGAACTTATGCGCAGACAGTATATACATTGAAAAACGATGATAACACTACATCTGATTGACTAATATTCGAATTGCTAAAGAAACACCTAAGGAAACCATTCAAATCTCTTACGAGAAATAGAACAAATTAAAACAAAACAGGAACTCGATAACGTGAAAAACCAAAGCAATTAATTTAATAAAAGATTTAAAAACCGCATTATTGGCCAGTTTAGTAGTTAAAAGCGAAACTATGTTAATTTATTTGAACAAATAACCATTGTATTCTTTCGACTACTTCAGTAAATATTTGTTTTTGGTACATCTTGATAATTATAAAGTGTTTACGAACATGTCCCGAAACTGATTTCGTATTTACGGTATTTCAGCAGTGATAATGAGTAGAAAATGTATCCCCTTTTTAATATTCTATGGAGTAATCTTCCATATGAATAAAAGTTAGTATTTTCATAGTGAGTTAAAATTTTGACTCAAATTTTCTTCAGAATGCTTTCTTCTTATTTATGATTCATTTTCAATTAGTCTCTTGTGTTGCATCATATGACCAGTCTATGGAATGTATATATATATATATAACATACCAAAAGCTTTTAATTAAATTCAAATGAGATGTATGAAAAGCCATAAATAATGTGAACAATATTTCTAGGTGATTCGACTATGCTTTTATAACTGCCACAAATATAGATTGCAGTTATACGTTGAGCTAATTGGCACGGTAGTAAACAAACACTTACTGATTTTACTCCAAACTACTAAAAATATTTAAGTAATGAAATTTTCATTGAATTCTCATCAGCTGGATACGTTTGGTAGTGATAAAAAAAAAAAGCAAAAGTAGATTTGTAAACTTCACAATGGCATTAGATATAAAGTATATGTAAAAATAATTCCGACAAAACTAAAGTTTTATCTAATCCAATGTGTTATACACAAGGATTTGTTAAACATACGATGTAAAAATCTAGTTAGTGGGAATAGTATGTAATTGATATGACTCATTATTTTACTCAAAGTATTTTCTCATCAATAATTTTAGATTTATGAAACTATGAGCAAATGAACTCTTCTCTGAAAATTAAATCTTATAATACTTATTGATCATTTTTATGAACAAGGCAATAAACCATGAATAGTCAATTTGACTAACAATATTAAGCTTATGTTAACGGGATTGTTATCACTTAAAGATTTGAACTCAGTTATCTAGAGTATTACCAGTAAAAAAAGAACATTGTTCACAGTCTACAAAATCCTAACTTTTTAATTAGCACAGATAATTTAAGATGAATAAAGTTAAACGCCATAATAAATTATCCTGACATTAACTGTTTATCACAACGGTTAAGAGATCATTGAGATAACATACTTATTATAGATGATGATAATGAGTTAACTAGTACTGGCAGTAATACATTTTGATGGGAAACACTATAGAATAAATGTGCTCTCCACTTTAGTGTTCAAATAACTGATACAAAATTTCTGTACGTGTTGGTCAGGGATTTATGAACTACACTTTTGGCCCGTATACAGTGCATTACAAATTAACTCTACCTAACTTATTTACATCGACTATACGATGAATTTATTAAAATTCATAATTATCACGTAACATGCATGGGACTTGTATTTACAACTTATCAGTAATTTTTAGCTAATATTGAAGCAAAACTTCATATTACTTGATTTTACGTTATCCAAATAAACATCTTTTCCTTACTTATTGATTATATCGTTAACTGGTTCAGTCTAACCAATCAGAATGAAATAAACGCATAAGTATTTATCTCCCATCTGTTTGTTTAATCTGATCCTAATATCTAAATGTATTCGTTTAGGAAACAAAATCTCCTGTCTGAAATTTAACTAATGTGCAGCATCCTGTTCGTTTGCTTTTTTTTAAACTTATTTTAAACATATCCACAGTGAGAATAAAATTCTCTTAGAAAAGACTCACTAACACATACTAAAAACAACGACAGTAATAAAATACGTAGGTGAAAAACGTAATAAAAGACAAAGATTTAAATTTCAACAAATGAGATGAAAATTAAGGAACAGGTTTTAAATGAAATGTTAATTATTAGTTGATATAAATTAAACTATACAAAGTAGTTGAGGAATAAAACAGATTTTATCTTAAAAAATGTCACTTTCAGTAACAGCACTTCTCTATGACCTTGTATATAAGTTAGGAATGTTTTAATCTATATGACAAATGTTACAATTAGATGTAATTTTTGATTTTCATTTGTTATTATTTTTCTCAAATTATTTTTTTGTCTAATACTCAGTGCAGTTTTTAGTTTGAAGTGAAAATTTTCTTTGAATATTACTTAGTTTTAACTCTTCTTCAACTTAGAAATAACTTCACAGACTTAAACATCTGATCATTGGTTATATCGATTTACAATCTATTCAGTTAAAAAGGTCTTGACAGTTTAATGAGTAAATTATTGATCTAATCACACCTTTGGAATTGATGAGAGGATAGGACATAAAACTACCGGGAATTATGACGATTCTTTTTTTAAAAAAAACAAATGATCAATACGAAATCAGAAAACAATAAGTTATTACAATTAAAAAAAATTGTCATAGTTACATTATTTTGAGGTTTTATTAAACTGTGAATGTTTGTTTAAATTGAAAGTAAATCTCAACGGTTCTGCTTCTAATTTGGAATTCACTTTTTTGATATGTTTAAACATACTATTATCGAAGTCAAATCGAAAACCAGAGGTTTTTTAATCCCGTTATATTATGCTAGTATGGAAACATATTGTACATAAGTCCGAATTATCATTCTAACCACAGTTATTACTGGTTTGAATTCCTAGTAAGTTAAATATGTACCAAAATGCCTCTACAGCAACTTGAACTGCTGTACTTATCTGCAAAGTTCTACGTTACTGTTTTTGATTATGATGACGATACCTCCACAGAGAGATTTATTTTGTTCTATGAACACTGGAGTTCTAATTATTCTTAAAGAATAACAGTATAATTTATTTAAATTTGATAAGATTTACTGAAATTTTCATTCAAATTACGTGTACATGCATAAATACACAATCATTTAGCAGAGTAATTTCATGATAAGTGAAACTTATATTTTATTACACTCAATTTTCAAGAAACAAATAATTAAAAAAAAACAATCAAGAAACATCTGTTTTCTTGCTTTTCAATCTGGTGCTCAAACTTGGTTTCACGAGTTCAAATTATGAAATACCATATTGAATATCAATAAAAATCGGTATCATTTTCATGAAAACGTATACATGATCTGACAGGAGTATTTTTGCTCTCAACTTCTATTTTTCTCATTGTAACACGTATTTTTATTGATTTATATATCTTAGAATTAATCAAAATTATTTCAGTGACGACAACACAGTACTACACAGTTAGCTTAACTGTTACGTAGATACACTAAAAAAAATGTTGAAATTAAATGATAATTTTAATTATTGTTTCATAAAATTACGACTTCTACTGTCTATTAAAAAGGGGGCATTCATTAGAAATTTTCAACAAGTGTTCTCATTGATTTAAAATCAATTTATTCCACTGAGATAGTTTATGTTCAGTGTTAGTTTTGATGTTAAAATGTTAGGCTAGTTTTATTACTCCTATTGAAATGATCTCTTATTCAGTGTGAATGAACACTCACAAACAATGATTAACATTGCTTATTTTTAGTATCAAAATACAATAAGTTTTAAGTGACAATTCAGAACTATATCACAACGATTACCACTCTTTTGAAATCTGAATTTAAATATTTAGGTAGGAAATGCTTTATTTATATCATACAGCATATATACATTGCTGAAGTAAATTAATTTAAAGGTTGGATAGAAGCATATTTCGTTCAATCCACAATGTTAACGTTTTCCTTTTAATGATTATCATTTATTTACAACTCCTTTTATTTCAACTACATTTGATGTATAATGTAATTAATTCACTGTACATAAAGTCATTCATAACCAGTAAATAGATTCCTTTATATACAGAAAACGAACAGCCAACACTTCAAATTACAAAATTTCGCAAAGATTATTATCTTAAATGTTATTGTATAAAAGTGCACTAATCGATTTTTTTTTAGTTGTTACACCTTGTCTAAATGTCATTCCATGAAAGATTAAAAATAAATCATGACATTTTTTAAATTATGGAGGTATATGATATCATTTAAAATCAGACTTCCTTGTTTGATTAAGCGATTTTTAGTCTAGTAGAAAGCATGTTAGAGGGATTGTTTGTATCAAAAGTTGAATGATTTTAATGCTGCAGAAAAAAATATTCGAAAAAACTTTAATGTATACTGAAAATAATTCGAAAAGTGATTAGAAAAGAAGATGAGTAATTTAACTATTCAAAATTAGTATTTAATCCCTAAATGCTCAATGTAACTCATTTTCCAAAGAATAGTTTTATATGTTCAAGTTTAAAGCACATGCTTTCCTTGAGGACTCCAATTATACCGAAATACTTGAGATAGGATTCAAACATGAAACTTAATGCCTAAAGGTTGTATTCAAACAATAAGCTACTAACTACAGTGCTCACAATTCTAGCATTACTAGTTTTGAAATATACCACTCGAATTATTCTGCTGTCTTTAATTTCAGCCAACAAACTGTAGTAGTAGTAGTAGAATGAACTTAAACTCAATGCACTTCATTTAAATTATTTTTATAAATCTGAAAATGAACCACCCTAACATTTGTCAAAAATGTTTCTACAGCTGTCCAAATGATTTCTAAGGCTTTCAAAATAGTTTTCACTCAACTATCAGTATTATTAATGTACTCTCCAGTTCTGCATACCGTTGGACACTTCCTTGACTTACGTAATTAATAACGCAAACCAAATAAAATATGTCATGTATTAAAATTAATATATGAAGGAAATAGGGAACAATAAGTAGATTGAAAAAAATGAGAAAACTATGGATTTATGGGATTTTAAATTTCTACCTATTGTATAAAAGCCTGATATTCAAGACTCATCAAAAATCAATTGCGTGTTAACACAGGTTTGATCTATGAAGAACGACACTGACAAATCAATCATTCAGTATGTGTTTAGAAGTTTACGAAGGTTAACGAAGTTGTACAGGAATATCAGTCACACACAAACTAACCAGAACAAACTGTACTTCAAATTATGGCAAAACTTGAAAAGATCACTTTAAGAATAAATTTACGATGATGCGATTCAAACTAATACTGTAGGCTGTATTGATTGAGCCATTCAGGCCGAAAAGCAAGTACCACTGCACGGAGCTCAAATCAGTTTCATCTTCAAATTTTAAGTAAATAGAAATAGCAACCTGGCTAAGTAGTTAGCTCTTATTTCAAAACACTTCATGTTTTAAATTCCCTGCATATTCTATCTTATTTATATTCAAAAGCTTTCGATTGTTTCGTTGTTGCTGAAACAAAAATTTTCAAAAATTATTTGTTTTAACGGATATTGAAAATATATTTTGTTTATACTCATTAGAAACTACACCCTAGTTTATATCGGTAAAATAATGTAATCAATTTTAATAAATTTCGATGACATTATCTATGTTACATCGCTGAGCAATGTTTACTGAATATCATACTCATATTATAATTCTAAAATACCGTTCTCTGATTGCTGTAATGTAAATTCGAGCTCTTTTGTATTAAAACATTTAAGTATATGCAGTTTACTTGAACGTATTTGAACAAATACGATTCTGTTGGTGAGATCTAAAATGAAAACCACTTTTGATAAAAGTTTTGTGGGTGTAGATTAAACCAGTGCCACACACTCAACTATGACGCATAATTTTTCAACGTGATTTTATTCTAATTATTTATTTTTAGCAGTTTTGAACAGTCAATAAAATCGACTCCAAATCTTCATAACTCATACATCTAATTTTTCATTCTATTCCATGACAGATTAATATTTTTATGTAGTTAAACTCTAATCTACATATTTTTCATTCTAAAAAAGCGAATACTGCTATATCTATTTATTTTTTTAATGAATGCACTCTTTTAAGGTTTACTTGATGTTAATAAATAAAATGAATGTTTGTCGTTGCAATTAGAGTAACCATTATTAAGTTGTTCAGTGAATTTCTTACTTTTTCATTTAATTTCCTACATAAAAATATAGATGATTTACTAATTTATCAACAGACACTTTATACATATAAAATAACTACGAATTTTAGGCTCTGTTTTGGCCTGTCAAGTTGGTCAATACGTAAAAGATTAATAATCAAGTTACTGAAGGATCAATAAGAAACCTTTTCTTAAATCAAAAAATACAATAATCTACTCAAATATTTTTTTTAAGAGAATTACATAGTTCAAGCGTAACTTCTGTCATGACGAGACCGTCATGTTTTACAGATAACACAACACCACTAAACTTTTCAATTAGGACTAAAAGCTTCATATTTTAGACTTGTGTCAGTTTTCAATACTGTATAATTGTCTTCCAGTATTGATAATTATTTTCTATTCTATCTCATCACTGAATTTATGGGTCATGATTTCCTGCTAGAATTGAATACATCATAAACTGACGAATTGTGATAAATTAAAGCGTTGAATTTTGACTCAGTAGTTTCTTGAAATCAAATGCTGTATAAAACGAAAAGTTTATAAGTTTGTTTTCGTGTATGGTTGTTAGAGTTTATCAGTCAGATATATGAACATTTCTTTGGTTCCTTATCTTCTTTAGCGGTTCTTTAGCAGATTTCACTTTTATTAACAGTTTTAACGCAATTCTTTTGGAAGGATTTGTAGGAGAGTAGTTTTAGCAATCGAAACTTGATCCTAATTCAAGTAGTATATCTAACCCAAAGATAGTCACAATCTCTGCTACGCCTTACTATTATCCCACTGATAAAGATATCGAGGAGCTGATATAATTCATTCAAACTGTTAAATAAACTTTATCATAATTGAAACAATTGCTTATATATTACATTTTATACTTACTTACTCTTTTTTATCGTTCCCGGTTCCATGCTAAACTTTTATCTCATCTTCATATCTTAGTTTATTGCCAGACTAGTCCTTTTATTTTTTTTATGCTGTCAGTTAATCAAGACTTTGATTTAAAAGAAATACATTTTAAATAACTCGATGACTCATTCGTTTCCCTGTGAGACTTAACCTCTATTTATTTGCTCCCCGACATTCTCATATCCTTTCGTAGTCGCTTCGTGTGCTTGTGCTTTTGTATGTAACCTGTGCTGTATGATAATAAATGGT
This sequence comes from Schistosoma turkestanicum, assembly GCA_944470395.2. Classification (NCBI taxonomy): domain Eukaryota; kingdom Metazoa; phylum Platyhelminthes; class Trematoda; order Strigeidida; family Schistosomatidae; genus Schistosoma; species Schistosoma turkestanicum. The sequence continues at coordinate 16,233,703 of OX103973.1, forward strand.
AATCAACACTTCGGATTGTTTTCTAGAATTTATACACCGTTAGATGTTATAACTGTTATGGAGTTTAGGGATTATTTCGAAAATAATCCATTATGCTGTTGTTAATAACGTTCGAAAAACAGTGTTTATTGTAGTTAAAAGATATCAGGTTTTCTCAGTAGTTCAACTCACCGATGTTTAACATATTTTCACATTTCATGGAGAGTATTCATTCAATGCACATTGTAGTGAAATGATATGATAAACATAGTTATGTAATTAAAGTGCGCAAGATACAGAAAATTGATATTCTCCCATTGCTTATGACATGTCATCGCACATTTTATGAAGTAAATAAGTTACATCGATTGATAATAACCGTTTGGATTTATGATAACGTAAACTTATGTTTTTCATAACACGTTATCGATAATTTATTATATCAAATAATATTCAGGTTATACTAATCTGATCATCAGTCTGTGTAAAAAGAACATAAATATCAAAGCACCCAGATCTAGTTTTGATTTATTTTTGGTGTTATAACCAAACCTCGCCTATTATTTTTTCATCTCCATGCCTGGATTGTATGAACGAATATCAGTTCTCTGAATTTTTATATTAATAAATGGTCGTTCTGAATACGAACACTTAAAAATCATAAATCAAGTGGTATTATTCTATACTTCCTGTGTTGATCTCTTTTTCACTGCTTTATCCCCTTTAGTTTTGACTGGAAGTTATCATTTTTATATTCTTCTTTTAGTTTCATTGACTGACCAACTGTTTTATCTAGGCTTTAATAAATAGAATATATTAAATACATTATTATGTCAAATCTTGTGATAAATTTGATTTTTCCGTCCGAATGAACATTGACAGAAGTAATCTTTGTTATATTATCTAAATGATCACGCATAAATTATTTAACTGAATATAGAAATATGAACTGTTCACAAAAGTAGTGAAACCTTTCTAAATTCTATTTGTATCTTCATTAACTGTGTAGTTTAGTGACACTCCATGGATCTTTGATTCCAGTAAGCCTAGAAGGATAAGTAACTCCTGTGTGAATAACATGAAATAGAAAAACATACACGTTTACTGGAAATACCATTTGATTTTTGTTTTCAAAACCTAACAACATTTAATCTAAGAGACAACTGGTTGGTGTTCTTATAGCTAATGATATAGTGAATATTGTACAGAGAGACTTAAAAGAAGTTTCATAAAATGCATCAGTGTGCATTGATTACTGCAATTATTCTTAGTTATTTCAGGTGATTAAATTAGGACTGATGGTTTTGGAGAAGAATAAATAAAATATGGATAGCAGCGGAATCCAGGGTGTTGGGATGTCCTATGTTCGCCCTTGACTTCAGAACAAATCATGGTCCCTATGTACAAGCGCCAGTGATCAGAAGAGTTGGGCGAGTTATGTACGAAGTAGATGTAGGAGGCGGAAGGTGGTCACGCCATCGAAACCAGATACGCAAACGTCTAGCCCCAGACCGTCCATCAAGAGCAGGAAATATTCCCCTTGACATCCTGCTTGATACCTTCAACCTACCGGCATCCCCACCAAGAGAAGAAACTCAGTCACAAGTTGATATCCGTTCCCGAAGGTATCCTTTCAGACAGCGACGAACAACAGTCAAAATGCAAGTCGGCCGCAGAAGTGCACGCTATTGAAAGGGGGAGGAGTGTTGGGGACGTAAGATCCTCAGAACTCGCTTGATGAATATCTTTATTTCGGATTTATTTCATGCGCCGATCAGTTGACTTTGAGATCACATTTCCCAACAGAAAAATCCTTGGCTGTGATTGGCTACTGTGTCATTATAGTGTGCTATTTTTGTGACTGTCCTAAGGAAGTCTCTGCGGAGTATAAATAAACGCGATTTGTGTGCTTGATTGCATTGTATGCTGGCTGGGTGTTTGTAGAATAAACCTTGTACGCTATATCAAGACTTATTGCTGATACAAATCGGGACAATCGGATCACAGTAGCCTACCTGGACGCTGATTAATTGTTTTGCTCTCGTTATTCGACTAAGGTGAACTCGTAACAGTTTAAGGATACGTCGAAACGAGTATAACAGCGTCCTATCCTACTTGGAACTCGTCAGTTGGATGTACTAGTATCTGAGGCTTGATATTCAACCCGGGACTTGAACTCAGTACCGTTTGCTTCAAACGCAATTGCTTTGTCAACTTAGCTACTGAATCCAGTAGCACAACTGAGTGTCTGTATAGACTCAGCAATTAAGTGGATAACGCAATGTTGTTTGAAGCAAATGGCACCGGGTTCGAGTTTCGGAGTGGACATCAACTCTGAGATGCATGTACATACAACTGACGAGTCCCAAATAGGACGAAATGCACAACTTTTATCCATATTCTATCTATTCTATGTAAACAGTAGGACAAATATCCATGTTAAAATTATATTTTTATTCTACGTCAAATCTGTTTAGACAGAAACATATACATACTATATTTCACTGAGAATATCTCACTCCCATAATTCTTTTTCATATATTATTCTCCATGGTTTAAATACCTCCGTACTTCGATAAAGTATCTGAAATAATTCTGGTTTACCAGGATAATGGAACACGCTCATAATTATTTATAGGTTGACTCTGAACTCAGTCGATTGTTATTTTAGATGGTATTAAATTCTCCTGGCACATTTATTTTAATGATCTGAAAACTTTCTATTTCAGATTTGTTTATATTAAGAAGGAATATTCTAAGGAGTTTTTTTACGGTGTTGTGTGATTGAGAAAAATATCAATATCTCCTTAAGTTGGTTAGTTCGAGGTAATGTCAACTAAGACTGATCAAATTTCTGTTAAAATATCAACAACCGGATAATCCATACTATTTCAAATTGAATTTGTCCTACTATTGCTGAGTTTCTAAATTGAGTGTACTTTTTAAATAGCTCAGGAATACTACCTTTAACTCAGGTCTCATATGGTAGAAAAATGAAACTTTCGGTATTGCAAAACAATCATTACCCAACACCGAGACAAAGGGTAACGAGACTGTTAGAGCCTATTCGCATCAAACTGGGCTGCATCTCTTGCTCTCTTATGCCATACTATATGTATACCTTATGCTATACTGCTATACAGAGCTGAAGGTTTCCTGTGAGACCAGAGGTTCCCCGTAAACACTGTGGTTGGATAAGCATTGCTTTGGCAAGTATTGCTAAAAATTCACACACAAAATTGGTTAGCAGGGTGACTGATTTCATTAATACTGGTACTGATTGTTTTGCAACATTCCCGAGGGCCACTGTCGTTGTGTTGCTGTATTACATATCAACATTGTTAACAATAATAATGAATTTGACAGCCATGTAAGCGGGATGGGTTGATTCGGCCTGTTCATGTGGTGTATATTGATTGACGCGATCATGGATCGGAAATCATCACTATATATGTACTAGTGTATATAAATAAATGGTTTGAATGATCTACCAGGGTATTAGGTACCTGTGTGTTTGCACCATGGAATCGAACCAAACTGTTCATGTCTAAATGTTAACACGAGGGCAATCTCCTTGGTTCTCCTGAAAACCAACGCAAAACTTCCCTTGACAACAGAGGGTTAATTTACATAATTTAAATAATAACTTGAAATATCTCATAGCTGAACACTTATCTGAACATTGATACATAAAATCAAAATAGTAATCTGCAAAAATTAAATCCTCCTGATATTTGTTGTTTTGAAATGGTGGTGCTGCTGGTAACTGGTCTACACTCTTTCCAAAACTTAAATAAGTATCAGAATTCATGAAGTACGTTAGAGTAAATGAACCTACAGAATTTATTCCGTTCTTCATAAAACTATCATTGCCCATTGGTAAATAGTTATACCTAGTGCATTTTCAACTGTCAAGCTGAAATATCACCTAACCAATTTTGCACAACAAGCATCATCTAAACCAGTCTGCTATCAATAATCTGCAAAATAAACGGTTTCACGTTTTAAAAAAAAAACAAGGAAAGAATATTACTATCTGAAGGAGCCCAGTACACTATTTTGTTTATCAGTGATAGTCTTATTACAAATTACATACAAACCTACATTGAATAAGAAATACCTGAAACAATATTCTTTCATAAGATTTATTGCTGATTTCGGTCAAAAATTTTTGTTTACGATCATGGTTTATAAAATTAAAGTACAATGAAGATATGTTAGAAAACAACAAAATACATATGATTTCAGAAATATTTACAAGATAATGATCAGGATAACAATATTTCTGTTACTATTTTGTCTGAATTATTGACAACTCTGGAGATATTACTGATTTAGCATACGCATTAATGATTATGACTTTAAATAAGAAAAAAATCAATAAAATCATATCTTTCGACAGTAATAATAACTGTTCGTCATCATTGATAAGGTCATGGATTCATGAGGCTGCACGTGCAATACCAGCTATAGCCATAAACATGAATACAACATCCACATAAAGTTGCATTGCACCAAATATATACTCTTCCGGTTCAAGTTCAAATTCCCTTCCACCCATTATTAGTTGTGTATCGTAAGCTAAATACTGTTAAGAGTATCATGAATAGTAATAACAGTAAACAAGATAAGGTACTAAATGAATCGTGACATGTACAAACAAAACATAAAGAATAGACCACTTATAAATTTTCAGTGTTATTTATTCCAGTCAAAGATTGCAGGATTTAGCTAAATCTATCAATTGTCGAAATATTTCATTTCACATTAAGTTTAACGATGATACCCGATTAGTGGATATTGACTGTCACAATGATTGTTCAAACCACAATCTAGCTGACCAAAATACTTATGCCAAAATTTCTGTTGTGTTTTTTGTTTGCCTGGAGCATCTCTAGGGCTACTGCCGGTCCCAAACCCGGATAGAAGAGGAGCATTGGGTATGGGGTTAGTGATGCCATCCCGTAGAAAACTAACTCGCTGAAAAATCGCTCAACAGAAAAAATAATTTGCACAATTCATACTCTCCTCTGCCTCCTTCAAAATACAGAAAGAGAGAATCAAAATGAATATCATTCAGTGCCATGCGCCTACCAAAGATAACAATGAAGATGTTAAGGATCAAGTACATCAGAGGCTGCAGTCAATCTTCGAGAAATTCCCAACTAATGACTTGACCATTCTGATGAGAGACCTAAATAGCAAGGTTTAAATGTACAGCACTAGATATGAAGACATAAAGGTACTAAATGGACTGAAAGAAAGGACTGAGAACGGCGAGAAATTCGCAAACTTATGTGTCTTCAACAAAATGGTCACAGGCGGTTTCACCGGATCACACTAAATAAAACCAAATTGACCAAAATCTGCATCAATCAAAAGTTCAGAAGGACAGTGGAGGATTTAAGAGTCAAGATAGTAGCAAATACAGCTTCATATCAACATTTGGTGTTAGCTAAAATGAAACATAAACTAGAGAAATACTACAAAACTGGGAGAACAGAATCACAAAAGTTCAATACTACCTTTCTTCGGGATACCGTAAAACTCAACGAATTCAAGCTAGCCCTCAGCAATAACTTCCAAGCCTTTCATCATCTACTCAATCGAGGGGAAAATACCATGAAGAACAAACGGAAAAGGATCAAAGAAGCAATCACTTCAACATGCCATTAGGTTGTGGGTCACAAGAAGCACCATCACAATGAATCGATCTCTACTCATGCTCTAGATGGAATTCATCAAAGGAGGAACACAAAGGCAACAATCAACATCCGCCAAACAAAAGCGCAGAAACTCAAGGCACAAGCTGAATACACAGAAGCAAACAAGCAAGTGAAGAAGAGCATCAGAGCTGACAAACGAAAATATGTGGAAGATCTATCAATGACGGTGGAAAAGGCTGCAAAAGAAGTCAATACGAGACAATTGTACGAAACAACAAAGAAGCTTGCGAGAAACCATCGTAAACCAGAACGACCAGTGAAAAGCAAGGAAGGCAAAGTAATCAGTAACACTGAAGAACAGAGAAATGAGTGGGTAGGGCACTTTGAAGAACTCTTGAATCGACCAGCTCCACTGAACACACCCAACATTGAAGCAGCATCTACGGACCTCCCAATCGATGTTGGCACACCTACGATTGAGGAGATCAGTATGGCCATCAGACAAATCAAGGGTGGCAAATCAGCAGAACCAGACAACATTTCAGCAGAGGCTATGAAAGCAGATGTGGAAGCAACTGCAAATATATTTCACATTCACTTCAAGAAGATTTGGCATGAGGAACAAGTACCATCAGATTGGAAAGAAAGATCGATCAGCTCCACTCAGCACCTACAGACCTGCCAATCAATTTTGGCCCACCGACAATTCAAGAAATCAGCATGGCAATCAGACAAATCAAGAGTGGCAAAGCAGCGTGACCAGGCAACATTCAATCAGAGGTAGTGAAAGTAAACGTAGCAGTAATTGCAAAGAGACTCCACATCCTCTTCAGTAACACTTTGGAGGAACAACAAGTAACAACAGACTGGAAAGAGGGATACTTAATCAAAACACCAAAGAAAAGTGATCTCAGCAAATGTGAGAACTACAGAGAGATCACTCTTCCTTTAATACCAGGAAAATTCCACAATCGAGTGTTGTTAAACCGAATGAAAGATTCAGCAGACGCCCAATTCCGAGACCAACGAGCAGGATTCCGTAAGGATCGATCGTGTACCAACCGAATCGCGAGCGACACCACGGATCATTGTGGATCGATCAACTGAATGGAATTCACCACCCCACATCAACTTCATTGACCACGAGAAAGCATTTTATAGTGTGGACAGGACAACACGATGGACGCTTCTTCGACTTTGATGCATTAAACTGCATAATCGTGCATGGACGACAGATCACAGACTCGTTCGAGGTGAAGACTTGTGTCAGGCAAGGATGCTTACTCTCACCCTTTCTCTTTCTCCTGGTGGTCGTCTGCAATAAGAAGACGTCAGCATCTGAGTGGAGGCACGGGATACAATGGATGGCTAGGATGCAGCTGGACGATCTGGACTTCGCAGATGACCTGGCTTTTCCGTCCCAATGCAACAACAAATGCAAATGAAGACGACCATTTAGGTGGCAGCCTCAGTATCAGTAGGTCTCAACAATACATAAGGGGAAAAGCAAGATTCTCAGATTGAACACAACATGCACCAACTAGCTCACACTTGATGTAGAAGCTTTGGAGGATATGAAATTCTTTACATATCTGGACAGCATCATTGACGAGCAAGGGGTTCTGATACGGGTGTGAAGACGCGGATCGGCAAAGCAAGGGTAGCATTTTTAAAAATGAAGAACATCTGCAACTCAAAATAACTCTAACCAACACCAAAGTCACAATTTTCAATACAAATGTCAAGAAAGTTCTACTGAATGGAGTGGAAACTTGTAGAAGTACGAAAGCCATCATGCAGAAGAACAAGCGTTTATTAACAGTTGTCTACGCAAATTACTTTGGATCCTTTGTTCGGACACCATTACCACGCATGACGCTGAAAAATGAAGACAGACATCAGAAAAATAAGCACCGATACGACAGAACTGGAAAAGCAGGCCCCTCACTGAGTAGGTTGGAGAATGCTGGTCAGCAGCCTATGCTCTACTTGGGGTAACAGACGTAAGTACGTATGTGAAATTAATTTTTGCATTTATAAGTTGAATTGAAATATAAACAGCCTTCCGTGTATTTATATAATAATCTAACAAGCCTTACTTTCATCATTTTTGGAAAGTTATCTCAAATTATTTACATATCCTGTTTTTGTAAGAATTACCACTTCCTTCTGTGAATTATATTTTGTCACAATGAATTAACTATCCAGTTATCAAAAGCAAACTATCTTAATTTCTGTTGAAAGATATCAAGCCCATTCAAATTTTGTAAATCGATCGTCGATCGATCGAAGACAAGTAGTCGCAATGTATATTTGACTTTGGATGCTAAACTTTCATGAATCGATAATTAAAGCACAAAGTATATGACAAATGTACGTACATTCTGCCATGAGAGTTTTACAAAATCCGAACTGATCAACACTGACGACAACTTATAGAAGTGAACAATATTGTTTTCAATTAGATCTTCATCAAGTTTTATTCAAATATACATGAATATTTATAAACTTATATAAAGTTGAAATCATGAATCAATCATTGTTAGACCACCATCAGAAACCTGAAAGCACTGGACGGCAGCTTCGTCCTGGTATGGGACTGGTCGACAGTGTGCACCTACGACTTCTGCTGCTCGAAGGATCCAGACCCAGGACCTTTGGTCTTGCGCGCAAATGCCCAACCTCTGCACCACTGGGCCGGCATCAACAGTGTTAATGTCTAAATTTGATCAATCTAAGGATTTTGCGCGACCTTACCAATTACTCTACGGTAGTTACTGCCTACACCCGATAGGCAATTTACGAATCAGTGATAACAGTGGGATAGAAAGTACAAATGGATAATGTGAGAGCTGTACTGGTTTTGATAGGAATAATGAATGTTTCCGTAATAGGTAATAGATCAGACGGTTTGGAAAACTAGACGCTAGAATAACGTTCATTGGAACCATAAATTACTCAATAATAATTATTCAGTAAGTTGGATAGTGTTGCTTTGATTGCTATAATCAGTATATCTCGGAACATGTCACCAGCTATATCTCCGTTAAATTATAGCTTCAGAAAGAGAGGTTTCTTATTCACCGTCGATATCCTTTTTTCTCCTGTTCAATGTATGCAGGTGTTTACTCAGAAAACTTTGTGGATCATCCATTTCAATCAACATATTATGAATGTACTCTAGCTCTTTGTTTGTGGTGTCGTCTGAGCCTATCTTTCTGGCTTTGCTTGCAAGACATCTGACTAGGTTTCTTTTGTAATGGATGGATGCAAAGCTAATTAAATGCGTGTAGTGGCCAGACGAAGAACATTTTTGATGCACACTTCTCGCAATTGAATCTAACTTCTGATTTTATATTGTTAAAATGCACCAAAATTTGTTTATTAACAATGTTCTGACCCACAATAATCAAAGTATTATCGATGTGTCGGCAAAAAAGGTCTAGCTTGAAAGGTCTACTTGAAAGAGAAAGAAATCAGCTGGGGAAGGGCCTAGAGGTGAACCCATCGCCATTCCATTAGTTTGTCTAATAAGATGTGCTATTAAAGATACATTCTAAATGTTGGCCTACAAACTTGATGTCAGAAATACGCAACAGATTTTTTCGATAGGATACTGCAGAAGTGATATTGAATGCATGTAAATTAAGTAATATATTCATTAATGAATGAATTAGCTCACCAAACCAAATAATAGGGTTAGTATACCACTATAAACACCTTGTAGAATCTAAAAATTACATAAATGTATAAAAATGATTCATTGACAATATTGCCGAATAATAAGATATGACTAACCTATATACATACTTTAGCCAGTCAGCAGTACATATATGAGAAAAACAATCACTAAATTAACAAGAATGAGCTTGTTTTTTTTCAAATCATACCACTGTATTCATTGACAGTAAACAAAATCACTAACTAGATTAACCTTATACAAATCGGCTACAACAAATACTAATTATAATAGTACTATTGAATGATTTATTACAGTTAAACTCAAATTAATTGTATCGATTTTTCTTGGTCTAAAGATTTCATTGATTTGTTATAGTTCGCATTAATATTAGTCAATGGTTGATGGTTTCAACAGGATTTGATTGATAAGCGTATACGTGTTTAACTGTGTGTTTTAATTCACTTTAGAACTGATTCAGCCATACTAAGTGATGAAGATTCAAGTGTTGTGTTAAACTTTATCATTCAAATCAAACGTCTGATTTCAAAATATGCACTAATCTTGAGCTAAAATTTTCCGACCCTAAATTGGTTGGTTATTCAGAGCATAAATCAAAAGCTTATCCGTAATTACTTTTTTGAGTCGTTGTTAACAAACAATTTCAAGTGACCTTGGAGTTGGTATAATTATAAGCAAATCTACTTTTTAATAAGTCGAAGTGATAGTTACAGAGTTAGAATAAAGTGGAATGTAGTCTAATTAATACGAAAGTATTTTTTTTATCTCATTATCTACATCTAATCTACATTCTTAATGAAGGTTCAAGTCTGAGCTCATTGAAATTTTCAATTAATAACGAAATATTAAGTAATTTAGCTGACTTCCACAATTCAGTAGAACATTATATTTCTAACCAAAACTAATTTAAAAGTTATGACCAACCCTTGGCTATTTAAGATTGGAAAACAGGTTGAATTACCTTATTTGGTCCTAAAACAAAGTACACAATCATAATTGCAATCCCAGTAAGCATAACAGCACAACCAAGTACAAATAACAGACTAGAGCACATTGTAAAATCAAAACGTGTTTGTGTTGCAAAGAGAGTTATGCAGACGCATAAAGCAAATGTAAGCGCTACAGCAATTAATGCAGCTTCAGCTCCATAGAATGCACCAATTGAACCGGCCATATAGGATAATGCTAATGTCTGTTTATGATAGAATAAAGAATAAAAGCAAACAAACAAAATATCTGGAAGTTACAAATAAGCCATAGTGATCATTATCAATATTATAAGATGAAAAGTTTGCCAGTACAACTGTTGATAAGAGACTTGTCAGTAAATTTCTGTCAATTAACTTCAATTTCATTATTCAAGAAAATTAACTAAAAATTTCAACATAAACTAAATCAACCAATTTAAAAGTAATTGGTTTTTAGTTTACAACACATCGAAGGTTCTGGATTCAACATCTGACGAAGTTGTGGATGCGCGCTGCTGAAGGGTCCCACGCCAAGAGGCAACATCTGTCCATAGCTTCTTGGTTTTTAATAATTGCTTAACTAAGGTCAATCCATAATATAAATTATCAAATCCAACAACCTCCATAAACCCATTGCACTTAAAAACTGTCTCACTAAATATGCATCTAATTAGTAGTATTTAGGATTCATATAAAAGCCTTTCGTGATCGTAACTTAACTATTCTTGTTTTAGATATGGTACTCAAGATAAATATTAGTGTTTGAAGAGTTCTAAACCAGCTTCTATGTCTTCCTATCTGTCTGATATCATCTAGCACTTGAAATATGTTCTAAATGCAATACTTCAAAATGATAGTCAGAAGTTTATCAAGTAAAATAACTTCATTTACAAATATTTATTACGAACAACATTCTTTTCAAAAAGCAAACTATAAATCATTTATTAGAGTGGAAAATCTGTTTCGATTTTTACTTCTTCCTGAAGCAACGCACTAAAATGAAAGATTGAAGAATTTTGTCGATCAAACTTCATGTAAATCGATGAAATGACTTGCTGTCGTCATATTATCAATTTTCTGAACGATCTAATGCATTTTAGGGAAAAGATAGTAGTAGCATTTCGTTAGCAATTCAAATATCTTAAAATCAGTAATGATGAATATTAAGGTGTATTGATTCTTGATCTAATTATCTAACAACTAAAATCCTTGGGGAATCGGTGTTTTATTATGTCGGCTTTAATATCAAGCGCTAATGACATGATGTTACTGAAAATTGATATGCTATTTATTCACCGTAAACAAGGATACACAAAAATGAGTAACCGATTTGGTAATCCTTCAGTTCGGTCAATGTCAATTTTGTTGGTGTAAGGTCTTGAAATGAACTGATTTATAAAACAGCAATGTTGTACTGAGGAGCCGATGGCTGAAGTAATCATCAAACACAATAACATTCTCAATACACGTTTAGATTTATTGTAACATTCAGTTCATAAGATAGTTTCTAGGTTTTAAATCCTCTTATACTTGATTTTCGTCACTAGCTGAAATAAATTAAGGTACCATTAAAAATCCGGGAATATTGAATACGTGTTTCGTCATATAAAGTAACCGAGCTCTCCTCAACTTCTACCCATCAAAGAGTAGAATCTAGAACCTTTAGATCTTGAGACGAGCGTTAGTCCTCACATTCTAAATTGTAACCGACTTCAGATGTTAAATGTCTTTAGGATGATATATGTTTAACAATATTCACCACTCTATCTTTAACAGTTCAGTTGTTGATATTTATCAATATTTCACTTCTCCAGCTTATTTCGTCTATTCTTAATAAGGAAACTGATATCGAATTGGCAATGATCCATAAAATATTTCAAGTAGTCATTCTGGTATCACTCATACTGTTGGTCTGAAATATACCAGTGATAAGACGCTTCCCTATGAGACTTCTAAAGGAATACTAATCGAATGAATAGAAATCTAAGAACATGAACTATGTACGTAAACGCTGGCAAAGCGCTGCCAGTTATTTTTCCGTGAACTCGTTTGATAAAATGTAAAAATGTCTGTTTATGATTATGAACACTTGAAATTTATTCCTCAGTATCTCTTAAAAACTAGCACATTTGTTGTGACATATTCCGTGAATCCATCAACTGATGCCTAGAGAAAAGATTCACAAGAAACGCTAACCCAAATTACTATGACAGGATTGAAGAGTCAATATGAATCAGTAGCTAAATAGTGTGAACAAATAGATTTGGAATTGTTTGACATTATTCATCATTCTCAATTTATTCACGGCTTCAGTTATCAACTTCAGTGGTAAAACTATATATCTGAAAAATATCAGGACATAGTAGCTCTCTAAAGAATACTACTGTTATTTAGATTAACCGATAATTGACCTATAATTAAATGTGAAGCATCAAACTGCCTCTGAGACATAAAATAATCCAACAGTTTAAACGTAATCAAATAATTACCATCATAACTATATTGTTTCATTGTTTTAAACATAGAATAAAATTTAAATACACATGATTCACATAAACTTACAAATACAGTTAAACATATATAATTCCCAGGAAATCTTCTCCGTACACTTACAATACAACCAAGTACCAAATAGGTTACGAAAAATACCGCACTATATATAAATATATATAAGAGTGATAAAAATATTATTAGTACCTTGGAAGAACGAAATCAGAATGAATTCGTGATATGAAAACATTTTATTCTCCTTCAGAAAAAATATCGAATAAGATACAAATGAAAACAAGAAAGTCTCTGACACTAGACTCAATTCAGTTTTGGTCTTCTTGTAAAGAAATATACTCTTACTAAACAAATAACTGTCAGTCCCATTAACAGTATTTTTTAAATTTGAAGATTTTTTCTGTTATTATCGGAATGCTCTGACATCTCATTTACAATTTCGAACTTCATTTTATTGATATCATAGGTTAGTAGCTTGATGAATATCATTGCACAACTTTTTCAAATCATTTCGGCATTAAGTCAATTGCTTACTAATTTATGATATTTTTTATCAACTGCTATTATTTCTTACGGAAAAAAATATCCACCAAAGAAACTACTATCTTTTGAAACTAAACAATCAAAATTTATGTATAAACTTACTAGGCTAAATAGTAGAACCAGCGATTACTCCGAACCCAATTCTTCACAGGTGTACTAGCAGAAATAGATTGGTTTAACGGAAAAGTATTGCTTACACAAGGCAAAAAATACACACAATCCCAAATGTGAATAATAATTGCACACTAAGAGTAAAATATACCTAAATAAAAGAAATTGAATGAAATTTCATATACATTTAGAAAGAAATTAGATACAATAGAGAAGATTTAGTTGTAATGAAGACATTTCAATTTTTCGAATTACTACACCCTTCAAATGTTATTGATTGTGGAAGAATATCTGTTAGACCAGTAGATCACGCCATGGTGTAAACTCTTCTTAAGCGCGTAAAATAATCTTAACACCAGAGATTTGGGTCAGAAATTACAATCTGATATATTAATTAGATAGTTTTCAATAAAATCTACCTTAATGGAGCAGTTAATCACTTGACAGCACTATTATTTCCCGAGAATATCGATAGTTTAACACGTGAAAAGTTCAGAAACCATTTATACAATTATACCAAACTGAAACATTCAAGCAATCTAATGAGATTTGCGACTTCTCATTGTTCTAATCTAATCTGAATGAGACAAAGTCTGATATAGCTTACAAAACCATTCTATCGATGAATAATCTACCATGTGGATGGATGAAAAAGAGTCAGTTAATTTTTGAATTATTGTATCAGTCCTTTAGTTATAGATTTTGAGTCTCTTTTTGTTAACCCGATTTCAACCCACTTGAAAATTTGATATTTTTACTTTTATAGTTCATTTTCAGTAAACAATTTTCCACTTAACTGTCCTTAAATAATTTTGAAATGATAATAAACTTATTTAAATTAAAGATTTAGATGTTCAGATTTTAATAGCAATGGTAGTCTAGTTTGAAAACTAGCTTCATTAAACTATATCATTCATAAACTACAACTTACTTTACGAATAAATGCATGACGAATTTTTTTATCACTAAAGTTTGATGCAACAAATTGATTCTCCGTGCGTCCACCGTCACCATCAGTATTGTTTCTGTTAGAATGTGGGTTTTCATTATAATTTGCATATGGGTAAGCCTCTCCTGTTCAAAATAAGATTACATACATATCACGTTTCTTAACACTTAAAAGGGTTATACCTGTGATAGTCATAGAGTTTTATTTTCAGAAATGAACGAAGCATAGATTTTCATGTAGTTTCAGTTACCACCTTTCTGATTATTAAAAATTATATCGAGTATGCACTAAACTGCCTCTGATCATCAGAAATAGATACTTTTTACATTATTTTACAATAAGTTTCAAATGAAGTTGTACAATCATTTTTAGTAGATTCGTCTCAACAATAACATCTTCACTTGATGTGTATAATATACTTTTCTTTACAGCACAACATTTATGTTTCCTATTATCTAGACTCACACATAAAATAATTTTTATAAGATACAAGTGATGTTAAGAAACATACACCAAATATATAACATTTTCATATTTCATACTTCAAAACACAATCAAGCGGAAAAGATAATTATAAATAAACCGTTAGAAGAAATAAAACAGACAAAATAGAAACAGATGCTTTCTAATAAAATGGTTAGGATTTAGAGAAATATTATGATTTTCAATTTACGCAATAAACGATTCCTAACCTCTTAACTCTAAATTTTGAAAACTTCAACCGTGAATCGACTGGTCACTCACATGATATAATCCATAGGAAGTAACTTAAGTCAGTGGTTGCCTACTTTAATATAGTTACCAATTTAGCTGTTTTAAGCATATACTCTTATTTTGTAGTACAAGTAAATATTAGAAAAAGTCATAGATTTATGCGTGAAACGCCCGTCTTAACTACAATAATGTATGCATGTTCACAACCTTATCGATTATCCAGACTTACTAACCTAAAAATCAACATATATAGCTAACCTTCAGTTGTATTATTCGTAAGCTCAGTGAAACAGGCAATAAATAACCATGATCAAATTATTAATTTAATATTCCTCATAACTTACTAAACTAATTTATGACAGAAAAGTCAAAAGTTATAAAGGGAAAAATAGATTTTGTATTACAAATAATATTAATAATCCCATTTACGATCATTACTATTGAATATCAATATCAATTCTACTGTCCATGTTACTTCTATTCAAATAGCTATGCAGACCCCAAACATGGAAACTTGAGCACAGTAGCTACACTGAAATATATGGCTTCCGTGTAACACAAAATAACTGTTATCTTTACGTCGTATGACGATGAAATAACAAAAGTGAAAATTTTCCTATTCATAATAAGTTTCAGTTACTCAAAAATAGTCTACTATAGTGTATTGTACTTCTGGTTAAGACTTCTTAATATCATTGAGTAGAGTATTATATCATGCAAATACAAGACACAAGTCTGTAGTAAATTAGTTAGTGTGATGACAGATTGTTAATAATGTTTATAATTGTAGTGATACGTTGCACCGTCCACCAGGAAAGTAGGAAGACAATTAATGTCAAAGGAAAACTACCTTTAAAATCAAATCAAACATGTCAAGAAAGATTTATTTAGTAACACACAGTTAAAAACCTATTAGATATTGTTTGGTTCCAAACTCAAATGACACATCCAAATTCTTTTGATTCTAAACGCTTAAACATCTATAGTAATATCCAATATCCATATTAAATACAATTAAATATTATTCGGCAGAAGTAATAGAAAGTCTTCATCTAGTTGAAATTAACTAGCATAGTCTAGACTCCAAGGTCGCACAAAATGATTTTAACAACTTGAATAAGCCCATCGTAACAGTGTTTTTCATGTTGAATGCTTTTGTATGCATATTACAAACATAAGTGGCAAGTGGTCAATAACTTTCATGTTGGTAATTATGTAACATAAATGATTTTGGAATTTTAACAATCACTAGTTAGTAGAAAACTGAAGAATTTGTAAATAAGATTTCCTATTTTAGGACAACCTGTAAACGAATGGTCTCGCTAAAATATAACTAGACTACTCTATATATGACAGCTTGTCAATTAAAATTTAAGTAGAGAACGAACACAACAAAGTGACGATAACTAACAATCATAAAAAGATTTTATCAATTAATTCAAACCCTTTTATTGAATTTAGGAAAGAGCAATTATCAAGTTTTTAGATATCCCCAATCTGCTTATTTTCCAGTATTCATAACAATTGAACCTCAAACGGATTCATCTCACCTTGCCATTGTGAACCTATATTGGATGGATAAGAATTTGGAGGTTGAGTTGGATATGGACTTTGGGATTCGTTTGTGTATGGCGGTTGAGGTCCAGATGGATACGGTGGCTCGTTGTATGGTGGTTGGAACCGCGGATCAGCCATTTAAAACAAAATTGATTTTTCTTTCTGTAGGATTTCGGTGTACTAACAACTTTGTCGCATAAGTAATGTCACTGTAACTGTACAGTACATATATCTTGCACATTAGAATAGCTTTAACCTTTAAATAGCTTACAGAATTAAACCAATTAGAATAAGCTTACACCCATGTGCTCTCTTTAAGGATTGGTTAGTAACAAAGAAGATCAATAAATCACCATGAGAACAACTGATCAACATATCTCGACAGTGAATTTTAATTACTGAAATAGGAAAATGATAATTTTAAGCTGGTATCACGTGTTTGAAATCTGTTTTTCTATCATCTGTTTACTGACCTCCGGTTAGTATCTACAGAGTTTAAACAATGGAAACAGTTTCTATATCACACTCAAGCTTTATTGATTCGTCATAATACTCTAAAAATTTTACAAATTAATAACATAACAAACAAAAAATACTGGAAAACTAACATATTTGTATGTTTGCAAATGAAATCTTTAGTGGAAAATTGTTGAAGCAGCGTAAATCATAATTTTACACTGATCAATCACTAAGTGATAATCACTGTCAGACTTGACTATATTTTACCTCCAAGAGATAAAACATAGATGAAAACTTTCTGAAACGTGAAAGGTGAAGTGTGAAACTGACTACAAATCTTTGTTTTCTCAAATCTTTCAAGATAGATATGTTTTTAAAGCTAATTTTTACGACCTCACTCAGTATGAGCATATGTAGATCCAGATGCCATTATATTAAGTTCTTTTTTATAACTTTTGAAAATATCATCTAAGTAAACAGAGGTAGCTACCATGTCAGGTTGAGAGTAACTATCACTGTATATAATCATCGGTAGATTCTTTGACATAATTATCTACACAACTTTATAAGTCAGACTCCTAAATGATAACTCTAAGAGAATGGCGGAGTCTAGCTTTAATCTGTCATTAAACGCTAATATAAAATTGGACGTGTTTCGATAAAAACTTACCCGTCCTACTGAACTGATTATACTTCACTTAGTTAGTAAATCTTATATGTATATCAATAAAACGTTTGTCGAATAACTGTCATTGCTCATGATTTATGTACTGCTTTAAATGGAATGAATAACTTAGAGTCTTGAATAAACTGCTGTCTATCAATTAGCTTGTCAAAAAAATTTCCTATTACATAGATAATAATTCCACCTAGAGACCTTCTGGGGCTACTGCCGGTCCCAAGCCCGGATCAAGGAGGAGGGTTGGGCATGCGGTTAGAGACCTTATCCCACACAAAAAAAAACTAACTCGCCAAAAAAAGCGCTAACCGGAAAACATAATTCAAATCAAAAACATAAAGATAATAAAAACAATATTTCGACAAAATGTTTAAAAAATTTGCTACTAGTTCTCTCCTTGTTATTTCATTATTCATTAATGATTGTTTTATTGTATACTCATGCAAATGAGATGAATGTTCCAGTGAATACAATCATAACACTCTTTAAAATTAATTTATTTGTTTCACTTGATATTCAATACAATTCAAGTAATCAACTCTTTTATAAAGTGGTTGTTTTTTTTATTATCACTGTAGTCAGTCACGTTTATTTGCTTACGATTTGATGATGATGTTAGTGATTATAGACTTTTTGTAACTGGACAAACTAGAAAAGGTTAAGTTAAATATCATTAATGCGAAATTGTTTTGTTTTATTAGAAGCAACTACTGCAAAGAAAAATCCTAAATGTATTCAACTCTTGTTTTCGTCTTCAGAAAAAAATGCACATAAATAATTGTAGTATATAGACATTTTTTTATCACCTGAACGATTATATTTGTATATCACCGAAATGAAACAAGACACTAAGCAGAAATTATACATTATTCCATGTTGAAATATTGCCGTTTTTCTTTTAAACCTTCACATCTTTTACTTGTTCTTCATAGTTTGGTAATCGTGTGTATGTATGGACGACTCTATGGCTGTGGTGGTTGTAACATTTAACAAGGAGTTTACTTAACATAATTATTTCAATCTAATGCATATCACCTGACAGCATCACAAGTTTGCTTCATCTTTATTAAGAAGTAATATGGTTCAGTATTAATTTTTTATTGTTCATCATTTCAGTTTGTAAATTGATAGAAATGTCATCAAAGTATACTTGACATACACTTCATATATCGAATACAAACTACTCTTTGACAATGAAAGAAAACAAGCAGTAACATTTAATTTTCACATTTTAATCTTGAGAGATTTTTGAAGATACTGTGAATATATTTTCTGTTTATCTCTCTGCTAGCCACTGACTAAGGTTGATGTCAACAAGAGTCAAAAATAGCTAAATATACCTAAATTTGCAATACCTCTGTTTTATGTTTTCAGCTTGATGTAACGCCAAACCACTGTATTAATGACCCCCGAACGTTAGACTCCCACCGTTTAAAAATAAGAAGACGGAAGACGTTGGAGAACACTTATTAACAGAATCAAAAACATACAATCAAACATGCGTATTTATACAATTATACATATAATCGATATTGTCGTTTAAATATTTGAATATTAAATCCAATAGTTCATCGATCGACTGCTCTTGAAATATTTAAGCATTTAATCGATAAGTTCATCAATCCACAATGTGCGTGGCTTTCTTCTCGATTGGCTATCCCAACACTCTGGAAGTATTTATGGAAATGCTGGTCTAGTAATTAGTGTATCCTGTTCTTTGCCTTAGAAAAATCCTACAGTTGCATTGAAAGCTTATCACTACAGAAATAGCAGCCATCTCTTCTATTTACACACTTAACTTCAAGATTCCTGTCTGCATGGATATATATTCATCTATTTTTAGTAATAATACATTCTTCCTGTTGTTTTAGCCTTATGTCCATCCAAGATTCTGTATGCGCTGTTGATGAGCACTAATAATCGGACTTTGCTGTATGCTTTGAAGGTAAATGTGTCTAGACGTTTAGGCGTAGTGTATCAAGTTTTTTGGCACCAACAGCATTTGATCTTCAGTTTACTCATTATATTGCGACAAACTCCTTGGTGCGTTGCATGACCCTAATCCCAAAAGCACCAGTTTATTACCTCAATCAACAACTTTATCGCAATATAATTAGATGCTCATTTCTTTAAAAGTCTTTCCCATCACAAGCTGATGTTAACTAAAAAGCTGCTGAGAACTAGAGCATATACATTGTCTTTTTTATATTAATTTGATATTCTATAATTGTGATCATCCATTAATCCATCTATAATTAGTTCAACAATTTTCGAATCTCTAAACACTGTGGTTCGCGCCTACAATTTGGATCCATTTATAAAAAACCATGGTTTTTATTCAATGTGATCGGTGAATTACTATGTTCTCCTTGGCTGAATCGAGTTCACATGCTGCAGCTGTTTGAATCTGCATAGCTTTCAACAGGATTTTGATGGACATCGATCACTGATGAAAATGGTCATCAAAATTTGTGAAATTCTCTATCAGATCACCTCAATACACATTGTTCATTTGATAATTAGCATTAATTATAACGCAGTCATCACTTGGTTATTGACATCGTATATTGATTAGTTAACTGGTCCTATTTTCAAGATTAAATGTTACTTACAGTGATGGTGCATATTTTTGATATTATAAGTTACATTTAAAGACCCTAATTCTTTATTAACCTGATGGTCATGAATTCATAAGATAATGGATATTTATTCATAAGGGAAAAATCCGTAATAAATTTTGAAGCATTCTAGCATTAAAAGTCCGAGTCTTTGTATTAGACTATCAAACAACAACTTCAGCATATAATTAATTTATTACTCTAGTCAGTCTATCGATTTCCATTTTAAATAACGTTCAAGAGTTTTTTTATGTTTTAGAAACTATAGGTGAATTATTCAAACGATCAAAATGTTTGCCATACAGAATAAAATCTGTGTTTACAACCAAAACATTCGCACATTCAATAAGTATCACGTGAGATGTCAAATGAAAACAAAACTAAACAAGGTGTTCATTGGAGATTAAAGATAGAATACAAATAAATAAACGTGCAAATTTATTGATAAATTGATCGGGTTTCACACGTAAGTATTTGGTAAAACGTAGTTTTTAATCACAATATTCAAAAGAAAATTGATTTTGTATCTGAGTTTAATGAATACATTGATTTACTTTTTGTGATAATAAAATTTTTTACGTATTCTAGAGATTGATTATTATTTCTATTTCATAAGAATGCAATGGTATTCTGTGTAATATGCCTAGGTAATTAAAGCATTTCTTTTTAGTGGTTTAATGCTAAATGGCGCAAAACGCAATTACTTATAATAAATACTTCTTGTTATAAATTATTCACTTCCAGAATATAAAACAAAAATCCTTTTTATCCAGAATTTATTTCAGGAGAGATAGACAAAGTATTTTGATAATGTGCTTAATTTTATATATTTTAAAGAAGTGGCTTGCTTTAAATTGACAGAATCTTTGTAATGCATATATATATATCGACTGATCATTTGAACTCACGTTAATGAAAAATAATTAAATAATGCTCAAATGATAGGATTGATGACGTAAACAGTTTGTGTAATCGATTTTCGTTCATGGATATTCAATTACACATTTACAATTTAAAGTATATTCACTTGTTGTATTGTTCCAGTCTTAACTGTATCTGTCACAAAATTCATTTTTTTATCCATACTCATCTATTTGAAACTATCCGATTCAATGTTTATTAAAAAGTTTCATTCATCAGAACTAAAGATTTGGTAAATGTTAAATAAGTTACTGTTACGATGAAAGTAAATAGCAGTTATTTTATTAAAAACTACAATAATATACACTATTTTTCGATATTGTGTATTTTATTCATCAAGGTTAATCTTATTGAAGAAATTAATACAGTTAATTAAATTAAATATCATTGATTCTCAAGAGACAGCAACTACATTGTGACAAGAGGTAATTTAATATGATCTATGTAGAATATGATGAACAGTGTTAAACTAATGCATTGAAAGAACATTCAAGATATTTGTAAAATATCATATTAACATTTCTCCAGTTAATGATCTTAATATGATATTCGGTCAGTTTTGTTTGACTTTAGAATAATTATTTTTAGTTATTTGATTTTATACAAAAATAATAACACAGATAGATTACGAACTTTCAGAATATTTTAGTTCTATTTTATTTTTGTTTCATTCATATGATTGTAAATTGTGTTAAATTTTATTCGACTTTGCAATATATAACCTTAGACTTAGTCGACTATAGCTTCAATGAAATTCTCCTTACAATGACGGAATTTTTTATTGAGATTTAAATGGAAAATCTTATGAAATTATAAGGCATTGTTACGCTCGACTCTAGGTATACTTAAACTATTACGAGTTCACCTTAGTCGATTAACGAGAACAAAACAATGAACCAGCGTCCAGGTAGGCTACTGTGATCCCTTGACCAAACTGAATCAGTAAGAAGTCTTGATATAGTGTAGAAATTGTATTCTAAAAACACCCAGCCAGCATACAATGAATCCAAGCTCTCAAATCGCGTTTATTTATACTCTATAGAGACGTCCTTGGGACAGTCACAAAAATAGCACACTAAAATGACACAGTAGCCAATCACAGCCAAGGATTTTTCTGGTGGGAAATGTGATCTCAAGATCAACTGATGGGTTCATGAAATAAATCCAAAATAAAGATATTTATCGAGCGAGTTCTGGGGATCTAACATCCCCAACAGGCATGAGATCATACGTTTTCTTGTGAGTCGAAATATTAACCATGAACAGTTCTTCACTTTATCATAAATAACGATTCACTTTCTTATTAATCAGTTAGTGAATAAGGAGAGTTGTCTATGGAATAACAAAAAAATAAAACTCTTTCCCATGCAATAAAAGCTTGTTTTGAAAATCTATGAAGCATAGTTTCATGACCAATCATCAATCATTGTTTTTGGGCTACATCTTCTAAGAAATAATTACATTTAAAATGCTAAGATCGCTTTGAATGCTTATTTTTACTTTTTAAAATAACTTAAGTGTAGAACTAAATTGCCAGAAGCTATATAATTCAAGATGTCAAAAAAAACTTCTAAATAGTGTTTGCACGTGATTTTAACTTAAATTTTTACGACATCTAATGGTCAGAGTCGAATGAAAAAAGCTAAAATGAAAGTAGAATAAATTGAATTTAATTTTCATGAATATTGATCATAATCTACATAAATAATCGATAGAAATTCTAGCGTCATCAGTCAATCAGTTACTTAACAATTCATATTTATGCAACCTAAACACAAATATTCAATATGGTGCTGAAAAAAGAACAATGAAACAACAAAGTTCATGTTGATACTGAACAAGCTTTCAGATCTTTGTCAGGTTATTTGTGTAGTTACCAGATTATATTTTTGAGAACTTGAAGAAATAACTGCAAACAATCGATGTAAAAGTAAATCTTGGAGACGAGAAGCCTTGTATAATAGCAACAGAGGGTCAGAATGAGGTATTTTCAGAGGTATCATAATTACTCTTAGAATTTAATATGAAGGTGGAAGCTGAGCAGATAAACTTAAAAAATGCCTTGATTAGTTGTTCTGAAAATTATTTTTATTTCTGTTAATTCATGCCTGATCGATAGGACTCGGTATACAACAAAACGCTATCAATAAAATATTGATTCCGACCTATTGACCTTCTGGTTTACATTGATTATCCATTTTTTGTATTGAAGTAATGAACAGTTGAGAACGTGTTACTGTTCAATTTATATTTTTTTACTCTGAATAAAATTTCACTTCAGAATAAACTGAAATAGTTGAATATTAGTTTGTATTTACGTGTCACTCCCTTATTTTTATTCGATAGTATTGCGTTTTCATTGCTACTACTCATACTATCAGATAAATGGCAAACAAACTATACATTGCTGTTTAAATTTACGAGCGAGCGCATAAATATAATCAGCTTATAATTTTTTGTCTGTTCTTCTTTTATGCTAAATAGAGATTTATACATGTAGGCTGTAGTTGATATCGTTTTACTTTATGTCATTCAGGCAGTAAATTCGAAACTAATTCCATCTACTTTGGTCTTTCCTAAGACAATAATATCACTTAGCTGGCTATGAAAAGTATCATTAAATTCCAAGTAAATAAAT
Organism: Schistosoma turkestanicum; assembly: GCA_944470395.2. Classification (NCBI taxonomy): domain Eukaryota; kingdom Metazoa; phylum Platyhelminthes; class Trematoda; order Strigeidida; family Schistosomatidae; genus Schistosoma; species Schistosoma turkestanicum. Next base: position 16,257,710 of record OX103973.1, read on the forward strand.
TGTTATTCGATTCATGAGTTACACAATAATTTAATTCTGATAATTAAATTTTCACTGAGTTATAAATTATATATTACTCATCTATATTTTAATGCATTGAAATTGCTCAATTTCAATTTCTTTTCGTATTTCAATATTTGTTGTTTGAACAGATTGCAGTCCACTTAATTTTCTAAATGATTGTTGGTTTATGCTCTGAACCCAGTAAAATAAATCGATCTATACATTAACAGGTCAGTCAGTTAGTCAGTCATTTGCTCACTCATCCATATTTAGAATCAAATAAACAAAAGAAGCATAAATTTTAAATCAATGATTATTCAAATGAAAACAAATCATGTAGATTTGAAAAAAAGTATCTATTAGTTACCATAGTTAATCTAAATAGTATATGAAATAAAAATACTAGCTGAATGTGTTTAAAATTCGCTACTTTAACCATACTTTTTTCTTAACTATTTCATATCCTTGATGTTCATAAGTATTTAGCACTTAGGGTGAAAAAAAAAGTTAGAAGTATAAATTACGATTTAATCAACCGTGAACAATTCCGTGAATATGAAATTGATTTGCGCACAATTGAAATTTTATTCACCTTCAATAATCAATCTTTGTATTGAACAACTCTAGTGAATATTTTATCATATTTTGATAATAACAAACGACACATACCAAAGTATACTTTTTACAAGAGTAAATCACTTCTATTTTAACTTACAACAAACTAAATTGACTAATTAAATAAATAATATTATGAATCATCTGTGTGCAATAATTATATGTACACACTTTTTTTTTTTTATAGATTATTTGATAAAACTGTATGTCATATACACCTTGTTCATATTAGTAATCTGAAGGTTATCAAAGTTATTTCAAAACTTATCTAACGACATCCATATAATATTATGGATGTATTATTTACAAAACATGTCATTTACCTAGAATATATTGAAAATTCATTGTAATGTGTCTTTTATACTGTTCATTTCAAAAAAAATGAATAATTCAATGTAAAAGAACTAATAAACAAGTACGTTAGTATTGTACATAGAGTGTAACAATATTTTTAATATCTGGCACTCTTCCTTCGTAACTGTATCTCACAATTTTGATAAAACTATTGATCAATAATGGAAGGTGTAATAATTCTTATGAATACATAAGAATATGTATAATTCGTTTTAGGCATTTGTGAAACAACTCATTTATATGGTAGCAAAAAATTCCAATTTGTATACACACTTCTTAAAATGAATCATTATCTACCGATTTCATTGGTTTCGAAAAAAGAGAAAACTTGGACATCCAGTAAGTGATATTATCAATCAACTTTTTGAATCATTGAATCAAGCCACTGGATATGTCGATTTTCATCATACAACGTCATCGTCTGTGACGAAACAATCTTTAATATTTTCTCTGTTACTAATTAAATTATGTAAATATCTGAACTTTTCATTCTGGAATTTAATTGAATTAAAGATTATCAAGAGATTATATCACCTAAAATAATTGTGTACATTAATGATTTATATTGTTGTCACATCTGTGATTTGCATTATGGGGTTGTGAAGATTGTTAAGTTACACATTTTTGAAACCATGAATCGATCAATGTTAGACAACTATTAGAAACCTGGAAGCACTGGATGGCCGTTTCTTCCTAGTATGGGACTCATCAGCAGTGCGCATCCACGACTCCTGCACCCCGCATGATTCGAACCCAGGACCTACGGTTCGGGTAATAAGCAATCATTGAAAGTATATTTCACATATGAAATTTACAGATGATTTTACATAAAAGAAAACCTTTGTTTATATACTAAAATATGAGTAATATTGTTAATGTATAACACAATCTATACAAGTAGTTGAATATATTTAATGAAACTGTTGTAAAATATTTTACGCATCTATGAGTACGATAATAATGATAATAATAAAGTTAATATCGAGAATAACGAGTAAGTAGTCTGATATCTGTGAAATAAGTTAAAAAGAAAAATGAAAAAGAAATTTGAAAACAGATTAAAGAAACATTGTTGTTTCGTTATATTTGCAATGAATAAAACAAAAGGCGATAATAAAGGTAATTATAAATTTGAATTACGAATAATAAATTGACTCAACTAAACATTACAGTTGACCCATAGTTAATTTAGATACAGTATATTTCCAAACACTGGTATGGGGGACCAAAAATTCCATGTTATTCATTTTGGGAGTGTTTCGGGTCGATTTACTTCTCAGCATGTGTTGAGGCTGATGAATCTGTAGTTAGTTTGATAGAGATTAATTTAACTTATTTAATACAAATGTTTTCTTTTCAATAGTGTTTAATTTATTCGTCTTATATGTTGGTGCAATAACTACTTATTTCATAACTTCAACTTCATTAAGGTGAACAAAACTACGGTTTTCTCTATGGTTTGCACCAAACCTAATGGGTCTTCCTAGAGATGATACAATTAAGCACTAAAAGGAAAAAAAATTCGTATTTCAATCCTCCATTTCATATTTATCTATACCTACACACTTTTCAGGTAGTCCAAGGTAAGGGGATATTCCGCTCTCAATCAGTATAGACAAAATGGAGGCTAGCTTAATATCCACCTAGACGCTCAAGCTAGTGCATTAGATAAAGGCCCACTATCCCCAGATCACTTCGTGGAGGTGAGTTGAACTTAATACATTGCTGATTGAGTGGAAACTGTAATCAAATCTACAATTACAACCACACTTCACTGTTACGCTGTATCGACTTATTCACAACACACTATTCAGCAATATATTCCATTGATCTGAAGTTAGTTAGTTCTCGTCAGAAACTTTGCTTTAAACACTTCTTCATACCTGTAAAATGAATATATATATGTTAAAAATTCCACCAGTACAAAAAGTTACTGAGAGTTATAATAGCACCCAATCAACAGGATCCCCACAAAGATTAAAATAGTCACACCAAAAGGTTATTTTCTTACCACTAAACTGTTAAATATTATTGCTCCGACTGGGCCAGCTACACGTTAATTCAGCATCAACACATAAAGTTAGTCTGTGAAGTATTTGTCAATCATTCCGAAATCCACTACAGTCGCCATTTACTCAGTTATTTCGATTTTATTCAAAATAGTTTAAGATATAAATCCTTTTGTCACTCATCAATGACTTCTGACAATTTTGTCCAGTCTCAGTGGCAACTATAAATTATTTTGAACTCACCTTGTCTTCATTCACTAACTATTACTTTTACTTTATTACCACAAACTACTCATTAATTAGAAGTAGTCTACGATTTTAAGATTTACAAGACAGAACAGTCAGTCAATAGATGACTTCATTGTAAATGTAACTCATTTTATATTTGCAGTATTCAGCCACCAAAAGAACCAATCCCGTCAGTTCCAAAAGTCTTATCTTTTGTTGCTTACTCGTGAAAACATTTCCAGTCATTTTAATAATGAAGTCATACCATTGACTACGTTTTTATAACATGAGGAAGTGTGAATTCTAAAAGCACTTCAATGACTTGACGGTTTGCATAATATCTAAAGCCGATCCCATAAGGTTAGCAGTTGAATTTGTCATTTAAGACTGCGGATTGTTCTTATGCAGAAAATCAGAAAACTATTCGGAAAATATCAGCATTCAGTTTTTGACTGAGTGTGGGAACATATGCATAGGATTATGCTTCACAATAGATTTGATCTGATCTTCTTTTGAAACCTAGTATGTGCCAGCTGAATCGCTTGTCTTCAATACTTTCACACTTAAGAACAAAACCATGCTGACTTTGGAAGGTATATTGTTGGTCACTAATTCTACATTCATAAATAGAAGAATCTAAACCAGAGATACATAATGCGATTAGCAAATGTTAATCTACTTCATAAAAATCGACAAGTGATAGATTTTCTAGTAGCGAAATCTCAAGTAAGCTTTCGCTATCAGAGTTTAGAAATTTATCATTACATCATCGTTCTCGATACCGATCATCTTCGTTTGAAAAACCCAATACCAATTGTTTCATTAATGAAAAAGTTTATCCACCTACTTACTATAGTATACATCATCGCATCTACTTGGACTAAGTGCTATTATCAAGTAAGCCTAAACAACATTCTATGTAGGAAGTCTTAAGACAACGAATCGGAAGGTTCCTATTGTCTTTTACCAGTGACTGAAAGAAGTTTAAAGAGTATTTAGTTCTTCTATCGCAGAACTCCTTTATATGTACATACTGAACTGTAGAACGCCTCACGGGTTGTTTGAAACTAATAGTTATGTGATATCTTACAGTCTACTATATTTCCGTGCTTGCCATCTTTTGAAAATACTCATCCATTAAGGTTTAACATCTAGACTGAATGTATTTATTCATTTAAGACAGTTTCGAGCTAATGATTGTTAGAGAGATTTAGGCAGATATCGTAGTACCAGGCTGTGCGTCTAGGCACAGAGGAGAGTCATACAGATGGTCAACGGGGACAATTCGGTGACAGGTCAGATAACGGTGGTCGTCTACCACAATTTTCACAGACCAGCACCTGTTTCTGACTAGCACTAACTATTGGTACACTCATCTCTGATGTGCTATCTGGCATCTTCCCTCTGAATCTCAAGCCATCACTCAGGTTGGTTTCATCGCGATCAGCTGACACTGGTATAACTTTGCACAAGATTATCGCTCTTTTCGGAGTCCATGGCTGGACTCCAATCATGCTTTTATTTGCACTAGTCTTATTTTACATTTTGCTAGCCAATACGTTCACCGCGCTAAATGGATTAATGTTGGAAAATTGACCACATCTTCCGTTGCAACTAAATATCAAACTGATCTAGGTTCCATGCTATCTATCAACCCACCGAAAAGTATAGATGAGCAATCGCATTAAATATGGTGAATAGAGTCACTTGCAGCTTTGAGAAACTTCCTGTTTATAAGTACTGGGTTTCTACAGGCACCTTACAACTCATTGAGGCACATAGGTCTACTCCGAGTAACCGCGACTTTGACAATAAACTCAGATTCGTAACAACCAAATAGTGCAAAATCTGAGTGAGAATTAAGAAATCTGGTGGTTAGAAAATGCCAACGATTTGGAAGTTGCAGATGAGTCTGGTATCAGCCGAAAGCTGTTAAGACATCCGAGCCGCTGGCGATAAGAAGTCTGATGTACGTGAAACAATCCATGAAGTTCATGAAACACCGATCAATAACATCCAACGACATCTTGGAAGATGGAGGGCCTTTCCGAGGAGCAGTTCATCTGGTTTGTCGCCCTTGGCGACATCGATCAGACTATTCTGTCCTCTGTGGTCGGTGATAACTGGTCCGCCTAACAAGGCAGAAGTTCGCAAGGAACTCCAGCTACTAAGGTGCTACAGGTCACCAGGTTGAAATTACCTGCCTCCAGCCTTTTTTGAAGATCGTGACGATCTGCTAACTGAGACTGACTGATTTGTCTACAACCTTTAGGCAATTAGAGTGTTCTAGCATCGTGGAGTGAGTCGAGAATGGTCCCTACCTTTAAAAAGGTTTAACGTCATCTGCATTGTATCCAAATAGTTGTCTTTCTCCTTCTTTAGCCATCTTTGGCGCCTTCATGATGTCAGTCTGACTGTAAAAGGTCCGGTCCGGTCCGACGAAGGCAGTTATGCGCTATGTTTGTGAAACCTGGCTTCGGAACAACACATATAAGTAAACAACAGTTTTCAAATAGATCGTCATCAGGCTTTACTCTAATATACATGAATATTTATATGAAAATGTTAAACTAATCAACTCAATTGGAGCCAATAATCACAATGAAATAGATTACGTCACCACACAAGCTGATAGTAGGAAGACAGGTGCACTGATGGTAGTAAGAATAATAAAATACGATAACAAAAGTTTTATCAACAGTTCAGCATTGGGAATAGTAGGTCAAACGAGGATAAATCGACTTAAAATAATCATTAAGAAGCATTAAAACCATTACGTAATGAGAAGTTTGTATGTAATTAGATAGTGAAGACTATAAACGGAGAGAGGAGAATATGAAAATAATGCTAATAATAACAAAAATAAAATCATACAAATTTTTTTTTAAATCGTTCGTAAGTTATATATACAGCTAAAGATAAGTCAAAATATAATAACTCAACTTCACATTGTGAGTAGTTTGAACTGTGGTTCATGTTACACTTATCATTTCTACGCCGTTAAAAAAAATCACTGATTTCCTGGGATGCGTAAGAATATAATTTTCCTGAGGTTAATTAATTTAATGTCTGTTAAAAGGAAAACAATGCATTTATGGATGTAGACGACTGGAAAGCTCGACAGAATGAAAGTTAGAGAATTTGAGGTCAAATAACCTGATTCGATTTTGAATCCTCAAATTACCATAAAGTTCACGAAGTTCAGGAAACCACAATATGTTACGGGCAAGCATAAACAAGCCAATCAGACTAAGACTGAATTAGTGTTTTTGAAAATCACAATTAATTAACATAAAATGAGACAAAATAATGAGCCAATCAACCAACAGACAGATAATCAATCCCACCAATCAACATTTAGACATGAAAACTTTTAACCAATCACCATTAACATGACGAAATTCAACAGTCATTCGAATGAATAATGCTAAGTAGGAATGCATAAACAAAATATCGTCAAGTAATAAAATGAATTTTCTATCCCAACAGATTCAAGTGATCTGTATATTACATAGACCCTGAACTCATAAACTCCGAACGGTCGAAATCAGCACTAGTTTGTCTGCCATTCTAACCAGCTGATTTTTTGTTACATAAATAGATAGCAAGATATATCAATTACTACACACAACATAAGTTACTAGGATTTATTTTATTCGAACAACCTTTAATATCCAGAATAAATTTGCATAGTAGATTTGACTCGTTTCTATCAGTAGGAGGTATACTTCCACAAAATTAGATAGAACTGTGTGGAACTTTAACAGTTCCGGTCTGGTGAACATTTTAGATTTCTTGGAGAACTTTCCAATAATCACAATCCATAGTTAATTAGATAAAAAAAGTTATGTGAAAATAAACTCGTGGTAAGTATTACGATTTGGGAAAAGATTACTGACTACTTAAAAAGACTTTTAAGTAGGATTCTATGGAACTAATATGGCTGGTAATAGCCTTAGAAGCACGTAGTCTACCCAGATTATCTGTCTGGATCTCAAATATTTTAGTGTCTTATACCTGTTATTTATGACTTCTGCTATTTTTCAGGTTCGTTAACACTTTTGATATCATCATTGTGCAACCAGAGTCGATTGATTCTCGTGATACTCACAAAAAGATGTGGTAGTAGTAATCATTCAGTAATGTGAAGTGCAAAACGTGACACTCCTGTAAAGATTTAACCACATTACCACGGTGAAATAAAACAATTAAGACAAATCCTAGAGTAAGAGGTGTAGTATAAAAAACTATGTACGCCACATGTTTTAAAAGAAGACAAGGAATGAAACCATTTGCACCACCATGAATGATTTCCAGCCATGTCATTCAGTCTCTAACCATTGGTTACGATAATCATGCGGACCACAACCAGATACTCGATACCTGTCAATATGATGCAGTTCAACCGTAAATAACTTCATGGAATAGTAACGAATATTGGTTTTGTGGGCTCTTAGCTTTATCTCAGCCTAATCCTACACCAGGAAACATCGTACATCGAGGGTATACTAGGCACATGTCTCAACCACATAAGTAGATGAAGATCCACATCATTAGCTAAACTTTTTGTCTTTAAGTGGTACCCTACGCCTAACCTTAGCACTCCTTATCTGATGATACCAAAATGCATGAGTAATGCTTTAAACATACCTATGATCGAATATCAAATCTATATGGAGCCCATCTGTGGCTACTGCCGGTCCCAAGCCTGTAGATAAAAAGGAAGGTTGGAGATGGGGTTAGCCAGCTCATCCCGTAGAAAACTAACTCACTAAGAAACGCTAACCAGAAAAAATAAAACAAACCATTTAAACTCTTTCAAAGGAGTCAGGTACCCATTTACAAGAGCTACGACGTATCATGATAAAAGCCAAGTTACTTCGGAAGTTACGAGGCCGATGCCCCTTCTGACAACCAGAGCAACCATTAATTTAGGTAAAGAGAATGTTCTTACAATGTGTGAGAGGCAGTCACAACGCTGAAGAAATGAAAAGATACAACCAAGGGTTGCTTGAAATCAGTGAAATATATTGGACGCAGGTTAGACAACAAATACTAGCTTCAGAAGAGATGTTCTTGTACTCAGTCTATGAGGAAAAATGCCCCCCCCCCACACACACACATTGAGTCTCACTGATGCTATCCAAACAAGTACGAAAGGCACTGATAGGATGGGAATCTAATGGACCCAGGATCATTGAAGCACCCTTCAAAACAAAGAAAGAGGACATTACAATAAACGTCATCCAATGCTATGAACTCACTAACGATTACAATGAAGACGTTGAAGATCAATTCTACGAGAGGCTGTAGTCAATCGTCGACAGATGCTCATCGAAGTATTCGACCATTCTGGTGGGAGACATAATTGCCAAGTTGGAATGGACAACACTGGATGTGAAGACATCATGCGACGAAATGGACTGGGAGAAGCGAACAAAAATGGAACAAAAAGACTTGCAAACCTATCTGAACCTCAACAAACTCGTCCATAAGCTGCACCATTTTCCCACACAAGCGCATACATAAAGCCACATGGATTTCACCGGATCACACTACTGAGAACCAAATCGACCATATCTGTATCAACAAAAAGTTCAGAAGGATCATGGAGTATGTGATAACCAAGAGAGGGACTGACATAGCCTCAGATGAAAGTGAGACTAAAGAAGCACTGAGTATCTAGGCGTAAAACATCACGAAGTTTAATACGGCCTTTCTTCGGGATACCGTAAAACTCAACGAATTCAAGCTAGCCCTCAGCAATAACTTCCAAGCCTTTCATCATCTACTCAATCGAGGGGAAACTACCATGAAGAACAAACGGAAAAGGATCAAAGAAGCAATCACTTCAACATGCCATTAGGTTGTGGGTCACAAGAAGCACCATCACAATGAATCGATCTCTACTCATGCTCTAGATGGAATTCATCAAAGGAGGAACACGAAGGCAACAATCAACATCCGCCAAACAAAAGCGCAGAAACTCAAGGCACAAGCTGAATACACAGAAGCAAACAAGGAAGTGAAGAAGAGCATCGGAGCTGACAAACGAAAATATGTGGAAGATCTATCAATGACGGTTGAAAGGCTGCAAAAGAAGTTAATACGAGACAATTGTACGAAACAACGAAGAAGCTTGCGAGAAACCATCGTAAACCAGAACGACCAGTGAAAAGCAAGGAAGGCAAAGTAATCAGTAACACTGAAGAACAGAGAAATGAGTGGGTAGGGCACTTTGAAGAACTCTTGAATCGACCAGCTCCACTGAACACACCCAACATTGAAGCAGCATCTACGGACCACCCAATCGATGTTGGCACACCTACAATTGAGGAGATCAGTATGGCCATCAGACAAATCAAGGGTGGCAAATCAGCAGAACCAGACAACATTCCAGCAGAGGCTATGAAAGCAGATGTGGAAGCAACTGCAAATATATTTCACATTCACTTCAAGAAGATTTGGGATAAGGAACAAGTACCATCAGATTGGAAAGAAAGATCGATCAGCTCCACTCAGCACCTACGGACCTGCCAATCAATTTTGGCCCACCGACAATTGAAGAAATCAGCATGGCTATCAGACAAATCAAGAGTGGCAAAGCAGCATAACCGGGCAACATTCAATCAGAGGTAGTGAAAGTAAACGTAGCAGTAATTTCAAAGAGACTCCACATCCTCTTCAGTAAGACTTCGGAGGAAGAACAAGTAACAACAGACTGGAAAGGATACTTAATCAAAACACCAAAGAAAAGTGATCTCAGCAAATGTGAGAACTACAGAGAGATCACTCTTCCTTTAATACCAGGAAAATTCCACAATCGAGTGTTGTTAAACCGAATGAAACATTCAGCAGACGCCCAATTCCGAGACCAACGAGCAGGATTCCGTAAGGATCGATCGTGTAGCAACCGAATCGCGAGCGACACCACGGATCATTGTGGATCGATCAACTGAATGGAATTCACCACCCCACATCAACTTCATTGACCACGAGAAAGCATTTTATAGTGTGGACAGGACAACACGATGGACGCTTCTTCGACTGAGAAGATAGTCAACATCAAACGGAATTCTTTCGATGCATTAAACTGCATAATCGTGCATGGACGACAGATCACAGACTCGTTCGAGGTGAAGACTTGTGTCAGGCAAGGATGCTTACTCTCACCCTTTCTCTTTCTCCTGGTGGTCGTCTGCAATAAGAAGACGTCAGCATCTGAGTGGAGGCACGGGATACAATGGATGGCCAGGATGCAGCTGGACGATCTGGACTTCGCAGATGACCTGGCTCTTCCGTCCCAATACAACAACAAATGCAAATGAAGACGACCATTGTAGCAGCCGCCTCAGCAGTAACAGGTCTCAACAAACATAAAGAGAAAAGCAAGATTCTTTGATACAATACAACATGCGACAACCAAATAACTTTTGATGGAGATGCCTTCGAAGACCTTGACATATCTGGACAACATCACTGATGAGTAAAGTGGACCTGATACGGGTGTGAAGACGCGGATCGGCAAAGCAAGGGTAGCATTTCTACAACTGAAGAACATCTGCAACTCAAAATAACTCTCAACCAACACCAAAGTCACAATTTTCAATACAAATGTCAAGACAGTTCTACTGAATGGGGCGGAAACTTGGAGAACTACGAAAACTATCGTCCAGAGGATACAAGTGTTTATTAACAGTTGTCTACGCAAAATACTTCCAGTCTGTTGGCCAGACACTATCAGAATTAACCTATTGTGGGAAGGAACAAACTAGATTCCAGCGGAAGAAATCAGGGAGAAGCTAAAGAAGTCGATAAGACACAAACTGCGTAAAGCACCCAACTGTGTCACAAGACAAGCTCTCGCATGGAATTCTCAAGGCCAGAGAAGTGGAAGGTCAAGGAACACACTACGCCGAGAAATAGAGGAAGATACGATAAGAATGAATAAAAGTTGGACAGAACTGGAAAGGAAATCCCAAGACAAAGTAGGTTGGAGAACAACGGTGGGCGGCCCATACTCCATTGGGGTAATAGGAGTAAGTAGTCAATGATCGAATACTATTAGCTGATGAATAACCTTAATCCCTAGTGGCCATGGCCCACACACATAGTAGGATGGAGCAAACTGTGGCGTAGTTTTACGTATAGAGCACCTGGACCTCAAATGCACCTCAAACCCCTCTAGGATTATTGATGATCCCAGGAGCATGAAATGAAATTCAGGCACATGGTTAGCAACACCACCTAGCCAAAACGACAACCAATTAAACTGGAGCGTCATGCTGTATGTAGATGTCAGCCATGAATCTCCAAAATGAGGGTTTTAATTTTACGGTTCAACAACGTCTGTAACTCAAAACAACTGCCACCCATTACCGAAGTTAAAACTGACCTTAAGACATTTTAATTGCAAGAAACTAACACTTGGAGCACTACTTCAGTTATCTTTTAAAAATCATGCATTTGTAAACCGCTGTCTACGCAAGATGCTTTAGAGCCTTTAAGCTAAGACCACCACGGACGGAACAAGCTATCTGTCAGTTGAAGAGAAAATTAGGTTAGCAAGATACACTAAGCGGAAACCAACAAACTGCATCACAAGGCAAGTTGTGAATTGAAATCTCCAAGGTAAATGAGGAGAGACAAAAAACACATGGCGCCGGAAATTAGAAGGGTCCACGAAAACTGCCTGACAATAGGAAGGAGGAGCCGTCTGAGGTCTCCTGTTGAACGTTCTGTGATCTAAAACGGCTAACAAGCTTAGGTAGTGTGAATCCGACCATGTTAATTCCAACGTATATAACACTACTCGACTTAAAGCTCATTATATTAGCAGCAAAGAATGTACTCTCAATTTCATCGAATAGATGAATAATTCGTTACGTAGCTACACCAATATTTACTTCAACTTTAAACTAATGACACACTAATTTACTATATTGTGTACAAATCCCACATCAACAAGAATCAAAATAGCAGTAATACATCATTGGTGGAAGCAAGTATGGTTAAGCTCAGGTATTCTCAAACTACTTTAGGAATGTGCAAACCATAAAGATCCCCTCCCGTCAGTTTATACAAACTACTTCATATACACTCTGGAGGCAATGGCCGTTAAGCAACTCCTTGTCTTTGGTCTGTTAAATAAGCTCGACCTAGGTAAATCCATGGGACCCAATGGGATGTATTCTATATTACTTAAGGAATTAGCACATTTTACGGTAAGTCTCTGAAGTATATGTTTTAATGTGTTACCATGGGTAGATTACCAGAAAATATGGGAGAACGCCAAAGTCTTGTCTTCAAAACAGGTAAGAGAAACAAACGAGAAAACTATCGACCTGCAAACCTAACAAGCGGGATTGTTAAAATTCTAGAAATTATTTGGAAGTTGTTAAAGTATCTAGAATAAAACCGTGCCCATTTGAGAAGCAGTACGGATTTAGAACAGGTTAATCATTCCTCACAAACGTATTAGTAGCCCTTGAAAGTTATTGCACTCATAAAGACGTATATACGGAGCCTTTATGGACTTTAAGGTCTTCAACACTCTCTCATAACCGGCTCTTATATAAACGAAGTCAGGATCGGAAGCAACTTATTTCCTTGAATGAAGGACTTCCTAATCGGGTGTCAACAAAGGTTATAAGAAAGTTGTATAGCTGGGAAATTGTGCTTGGAGAAGTGTCCTAGGGAACAGTTTTGGGGCCAACGTTGTACCTCTTATATATGAATGACCATTCTGGTTTTCATTCTTTATCAGTGTTGTTACATATGGTGACATTACCACGATGCGGAGTGAGAGGCTCAAGATGACCTACAGAAATTATCTGAATGGATTAGAATCTGACAGTTGTTGATGGATGCTACCAAGTGCATTGTGATGCATATCGGTCACTATGATACAGATATATACACGGCGACTAACATTCAACTACCTATGATCCAGACACATTAATCTTAGTCATCATTTGCCAAAACTTGGAAATCACTGTAGTGCTGTGTAACAGCTGCCGAAGGTTTTTGAACCGTGTAGTCGATAATTAGTGCCTTGAGTAGTGTCAATGCTAAATTATTTTCAACTGTACATAGAGCTCGTTCTTCCCCATACAAACAGTCGTTCTTTGCCTAAAACAAGACAGTAAATTGTTGGAAAGGGTTCAAAGTGCAATAACTGAGTTGATTCACAGAACTGCAAAGCTGCTTTCTGAAATTAGTGTAGTGTGCTAACACGTCAAGCCCATACGGCTTGTCCCGGTCTTTGAACGAATCAAATAATCCACTCTTCTCGAGTTACGTCTCTCAACCTTGTCAATTATTCGCTCATAATCTTGGGTGCTTTACTTGAGTATGTGCTTTGCTTCTTACCTCTCTGGCACACTTTTGTCTGACGATAAACACTTCGTCATGCCTCGTCACATTGAGTCGGTTCACTCACCTTTGCTTCCCTTTTACGATTCAGTATATTGTCTGCTTACGTGAATGTACAAAATAAATTCATCTAAAATAAACCGCGTCTGACTTATAATCACCGCTGTCGCACAAACGAGGTCCGCCCTAGAATTATATACGTAAATTAGATGAAAGGTTTTTCTATGGCATATTCAACTGTTCGTAAAAATTGAAGTCAGATCCTAAGCCATAAAAATAGACTGGCCAAACTGAACATTTTCAATGTTGAAGGACCGAAGGAGACTTAATCAGTGTTTCGACTACTTAATGATGAACCTCCATCTGACATACGTTCATTTCTCTTGTCTTCCAAAACAACGTTTGAAAGGAAACTTGGAAAAAGTTTACGAGCGCAGAACAAATTACTTGTCCAGAGAATATAGACTTTTCCATCCAAATCATCGACGGATGTAACCCGTTACCTCAAGACGTGATGGGAACTCCGCCTGTCGACACATCCAAAGAAAACTTATCTCAACTGAGAGACCAACATTGCCAGAGGTAACACGGAGAACAGCGACCAGTCCTTTCAAAACCGAAACAGATTGATAAGGTGTTAAATCTTGTCTCCAAAAACTCACGAACAAATCAGTCGACGTAGTGTACTCAGCGAAATCAAAATTGTGCTTATGAGGGATAAGCAGCTGATCTGTTGAGGCAGTTTATTCGAGTAGTATGTAATAAAGACCTGAAATTACTAACTCTTGGGTTGCAAAATTAAACAATACATAATATAGACTGTGTGAAACAAAGACAAAAAATGAATGTCACACACTTTAGTGACACTTTGAAACTCGGATGGGGGCATTTGGAAGGTCTTTGCAAAAATGATTAAGAATTATTAGCGGCTCATCATGAGAAATTGTATTTATGACACTTTTAAGTATGTACAAGATTCTTAAGAATATCGTAAGTGATGAGTTCTAAAACAGATAACAGCTGGAACAACTGAATTCATCAAAACAAAAGTTGATTGGTTTTCGATAAAGTGCACTCAATTCTGAGAATTATAAGGTAGTAGGAAATATGTTTGCTGGGAAGGAGTCCTAACAACGAACCGCTGATCATTGCTTTTCTTGTTTGACTGATTCGTCACTTTGAGTGTCAGTCTTTGATCCTTGCTCACCTGCCATCTATTTTACATAATCAAATAATAACGAATAAGAGAACTTACCTTTCTGTAGGCAACTTCGAATAGCTTGAGGGATGCTTGCTGAAGTTCGCTGGTAGCTTCTCTAATACTTTCAGCAGTTTCATTATCTTTGTTACTCAACCGACTTTTCAACTTTTCAATAAGTACACCGAGTTTCTCTCTCTAAAGTGTGGAAAAATCACGTCGCTTATTAATATCACATTGGCAGAATGACTTCCACTACCGAGTATTAAAATGAATAGCAGTACGTGTTACCAAAGATTCTTTCTGGACATAAACATTCATACATGGAGATTCAACTAAAGGACACTAGGTCTGGTCGCACATTTGAATTTACTCACTACATGCTATATCTTACTGAAGAAATCTAAACAAATATAGTAGTTGGATTAGAAACTATTTTGCGTAAGATCTCCGCATACATCAGCCAGCTACAATGTAGAACTTCGTACGTACATCCATCACTTTAAGTTCCCATATCACATTTGGACCGAGAAGCAATCGTCAACTCAAACACCATAGTAGTAGAGGTAGTAAAGTATTAAAGATGACTGAGAATATTAGGGTTCAAAGATATTATTCAAGAAGCATAATCCAATGAAATAAATCAAAAAAGAGAAAAAGCGGTCATGAGGAATTCAAAAGATTAGGATTTGAGAAAACAGAGTGGATGCACCTGTGTCAATGCAAACGATTTTGAGCCATGTCACTCAAAGTCCCTAATTATCGGTTATGATCGTCTAGCATGGCCCTATCCAGGAAGTCCTTACAGTTTGCATAGTATCAGCTGCACTCTTCAAATGGCCTAACTGCCGAAGATGGAAATCCGTGAGGTAAAGTGAGGTGCGACTTTTAGGGTCCACCTTTTCTTCCTTTTGAGAATCGCTGCAGATGCTGTTTGTCCGAGGGAAACACGTTTCTGCTGTCACACCCCTCCGCAGTCAGCAGTACGACTCCGCCCTCATACCTTGAGTTGCTGCTATTAGTCTCATCGTTCTCCAACCTTCAGGAACATACGCTCCAGCCAATATAGCTTGGTTGGGTCATCGCAATAGGCTGGCACGACCACCAAATCAAGGTAGCAGCTACGGTCGGGCTTGCAAATACATGAGACATGGCGATTGTTTTGTACCAAGTTGCTACATTGTTCATTATTGAAGAGGGAATGCCAAGAAACAAAAATAGTACCCTGTTAAATAAATTTTGGCAGAAGTCATTGTATTTTGATAAGTTGGGCTGACAGGATATTATACCACGCTATATTTTATGGCTTGCGTGTGATTTAGAAATCCTAAGTAGATGGGAAAAGTAGGCAGTTATCCCAATAGAAGTTCAAGCTTTTACGCAAGGATTACTTAGATGCATGAAGGAAGATAACAAATGACCAACAATCAGAATACATCCGATTCTCACGTAACTGAGGGAGAAGAATCCCAAGTGGTGGAATCTATCTTCGTTAGCCTTATTTTTAAACCCTACCACCCATTTCGTTGCTCGTCTCTGCACTGGATCCAAGAGTTTCACATATCTTTGGAGGTAATGAAGTGCGACGACGTTGTGAGAAGCAGGGTGTGGGCGCGCATATATCTTAAATAACGTTAAGAATGATTGTGGGGTGATTGCACCAAGTTTTCTTCACATAAAGTCAAGAGTTTGAACTTGTGAGGTTTTCAGTGGTATTAAACTGGGATCCAATATCATTTTCACGCGTTAACATTCAAGTTATTTTCTTTGAACTCGGCTGCTTGCACAACTTAAACTATCTACGAACCCGACAAATTCGGGTCATCCTTTTAACCCATCTTTCAGGTGGATTGGTTTTGTAATATTCAGAGGAGGAATCATGTTGCTAAGTGACTTTCCTGTGAATTTATTTTCTATGTATTGTTAGTGATTTGATTCCAACTTAACATGAGCACTAACAATAACTTGATCGCATTCACTGATTATAGCACAGATCAGTGAGATGTTTGTGCGTAGATCTTTAAGGTAACTAGCGAGGACATCGTCATTAATAACTATTAAAATATTAGCTGAATATATTATGAATTCGACTTTTATTGCTTAGTACCATTAAGAACAGAGTTTCATGAGACGTACGTCTTGACTGGACAACATTTAATGTCGTTTTGAACTACATGATATGACGAGACAGAAGACTGAACCAGATAGGTGCATGAGTGCCGAAATAAAACTACATGAAATAAGCGTTTCTGATAATTTCGTGTACTATTCGGAAGAAATAAAAAAAACGGAGCTTCTTAAGATGGTTTTCAACACTGCCATCTGTACTCAACGGGCAGTAGTTTAAATGACAGTAAATAGTTCTACAATTGTAATAAATATACCCTGATTCTGTTTGAAACGAAATTCAGTTATGAAATATTTCGAAATGACAGTAAATTTGCAACTCAATGTTAAGACTGAAGTTCTGAAATTGACGTACCTCGTCTGCGGGCAACTGGTCCTTGTATTCATTAATTTTTGATTCTGTATCATGAACAATACCTTCTGCCTGATTTATTGATTCCACGAGTTCTCTACGCTTTTTGTCTACTTCTGCGTATTGCTCAGCATTGCGCACCATATTTTCAATCTCATCCTTACTCAAACCCCCACCGGAGCGTATGACAATCTGTTGTTCTTTACCAGTCCCCTTGTCACGTGCAGTTACATTGACAATTCCGTTGGCATCGATATCGAATGTGACCTCAATCTGAGGAACACCACGTGGTGCAGGAGGTATACCCACCTGTGAAGCAATAAATTTTTAAATTATTATCAGAGAAAGGTGGTAGAATGTTGTATAATAAAGTGATAATAAGTTGCCAGGAACTTACCAGGGAAAACTGTCCCAGTAATTTATTGTCACTTGCCATTTCACGTTCACCCTGATGTACTTTAATTTCAACCTGTGTTTGACCATCGGCAGCAGTTGAGAACACTTGTGACTTTTTCGTGGGAATAGTTGTATTCCGATTTATCAGCTTCGTCATAACACCACCCAAAGTTTCTATTCCAAGTGACAAAGGAGTAACATCAAGCAGTAGCACGTCCGTGACATCTCCAGCAAGGACTCCTCCTTGGATTGCCGCACCCATAGCTACAGCCTCGTCTGGATTGACACTTTTGCTAGGTGTCTTTCCAAATATTTTCTCAACCGTCTCTTGAACCTAATGGAAACTGTTTCAGTAGTGTATACACCTCACCTTGGGCATTCGGGTCATTCCGCCAACAAGTATAATTTCACCAACATCTGAAGCTTTCACCTCAGCATCTTTCAAGGCTTTGTTACATGGTTCGATTGTACGCTTGATTAGAGGTTCTACCAAGTGTTCAAATTTGGCTCGAGTTAATTTAAAATGCATATGCTTGGGGCCCGATTTGTCCATAGTTAAGTAGGGTAGGTTAATATCGGTTTGTAAAGAAGACGATAATTCAATTTTGGCCTTTTCTGCAGCTTCCTTGACACGTTGGAGCGCCATAGGGTCTTTCGTGACATCTATACCTTGCTACGAAAATAATCTTGGAAAAATTTATTACCTCTCTTTGAAACTCCTTGACCAAAAAGCGCAGTAGTTCATTATCGAAGTCCTCACCTCCTAAAAATGTATCCCCATTGGTGGACTTCACTTCGAAAACGCCTTTTTGAATTTCTAATACTGATATATCGAATGTACCACCTCCTAGATCATAGACCGCTATCCTGAACAGAAATTAAGTACAGCAACAAAGTTACGTTTTATCATCAGTTCGATCCAAACCGTAAGCTAAAGCTGCAGCCGTAGGTTCGTTAATGACACGCAAAACTTCCATTCCTGCTATTTTTCCGGCATCTTTTGTTGCCTAAAAGTACTTTAAGAGTGAGAAAAGGACAAAAACCTGTCGTTGGGAATCATTAAAATATGCTGGGACAGTGATCACAACATTTTTCACCTTCGAACCCAAATAACTCTCTGAGAACTGCGTGATTATGTGAACTAAGTAGCGTACCTGCAGTTTCCTTCATTTTGATCAATACAAATGCACCTATCTGGCTGGGTGAATAAGCTTTGCCATGAGCTTCAAGCCATGCGTCACCGTTAGAAGCTTTAATGATTTTAAATGAAGAGTTTTTTCTATCTTTTTGTACTTCCGGGTCGTCAAACCGTCTACCTATAAGACGCTTGGTTGCAGAAAACGTATTGGCTGAATTTGTAACAGCCTGTCTTTTAGCAGGTGCACCCACGAGCCTTTCTCCATCACTTGTAAATGCCACCACAGATGGAGTAGTGCGACAACCTTCACAATTTTCCAGAACCTTTGGTTGCTTCCCTTCCATAACCGCAACACAGGAGTTGGTTGTTCCAAGATCGATGCCAACAACATATCCCTTTGGACCAGATGAGTAGGAGCACAAAGGCTTTAAATTAAGAAACTAAACAGATATCCTAGAAAATTTGAATCAAATTACCTTATTAAAAACTCGCCTTGACAACAAATAATGAGACATCTTGGTCACACGAGAAAACTGTGATATCCAAGAAAGAGCGCGAAGCGTGACTTAACAACAAAGTAAAACAATGATGAATAACATCACAGAAATTTGTCTTGAAATGGGAAAGGTATTCGTTTTCACAAGTTTGAGCTATATAAATTGGTTAATAAACGTAACAAATGATGATTTTTAATTTTCATTTTGCCATGGATAGCGTTGTACAATAACTGGCTGGTTAATAGTAGTCATTTCATCACAAGAAGGCAACAAGATACAGGGTACAGTGACATAGATTACCCCTTTCTCCTTTCAGTCACGAAATCGGAAATAACAGGATTCACTGAGCATATTTGACAGTACTGACAAAAAATGTTTTCCTGATTCCTCGCATTCAGAACAAGTGATCCCTTTAATCAGTCATACATAGCTGCGCAAGTAAATATTAGCCTCTTCTGAGTGGCGTCCTCCGTTGTGCCCTCCCTACGTGACTTGATGAGAGCCCGCTTGAAGGTAACTGCAAAGCTCCCAACTTGAATGTATGACTAAAGATGACGGAATGGCAATCAGATTTGTATATCTGCACTTTTTTAAGCAGAACCCTGACGTTGCATTGATGGACGAAAATGGGAATGATCGCTCACAAACTCAAAAAACGATTGCACAGTGTTAAGGTCAGATGCCAGTGGAATTCGTATTATACATGCAATATTCTCTGGATCAGTGCGTCCTCCATGGCGATTGGTAGAAATCTCAGATACTGCAGTAAAATCGTGAAGAAGTTACATTTCTCTTGCTGTATTTTGAAGCCTTTGAGCAGTAAAAATTGAAAACTATGTCCAAACTAACTCCGCCCGTAGAACCTTCGGTGCTACTGCCAGTCTCAAGCCCGGATATAGGAGGAGAGTTTGGAATGTAGGTTGGAGACCCCATCCCACTAAAAGAACTAACTTACCGAAAAGAGCTAACCAGAAAAATGATTTAAACCATTTTGACTCTGCCCTGGGAGTTGGAAGAAGAAATATGACGTCTCGTGATGAAAGCCGAGTTTCGACGAAAGTCACGAGGCCAATGTCTCTTTTCACAACCACAGCAATCATTCTTTTAAGTACATAGAACGTTCGAACACTATGGCAGCTTGAAAGACTATTTCTAGTTGCAGCAGAAACGAAAAGATGCAACTTGGAGATGCTTGGAATCGGAGAAACGTGTTGTACAAGGGTAGGACGACTAAGACCAGCTTCAGGAGAAATGCTGTTATACTCTGGTAAAGAAAATGCATCAAATAAAGAGAGTGTTACACTGTTACTATCTATACAAACACAAAAAGCACTGATAGGATGGTAGTCTCATTGAAGCACCCTTCAAAACAAAGAGAGAGGACATTACAATAAACGTCATCCAATGCTATGAACTCACTAACGATTACAATGAAGACATTGAAGATCAATTCTACGAGAGGCTGTAGTCAATCGTCGACAGATGCTCATCGAAGTATTCGACCATTCTGGTGGGAGACATAATTGCCAAGTTGGAATTGAAAACACTGGATATGAAGACATCATGCGACGACATGGACTAGGAGAAGGGAACAAAAAGACTTGCAAACCTATCTGAACCTCAACAAACTCGTCCATAAGCTGCACCATTTTCCCACACAAGCGCATACATAAAGCCACATGGATTTCACCGGATCACACTACTGAGAACCAAATCGACCATATCTGTATCAACAAAAAGTTCAGAAGGATCATGGAGTATGTGATAACCAAGAGAGGGACTGACATAGCCTCACATGAAAGTGAGACTAAAGAAGCACTGAGTATCTAGACGTAAAAAATCACGAAGTTTAATACGGCCTTTCTTCGGGATACCGTAAAACTCAACGAATTCAAGCTAGCCCTCAGCAATAACTTCCAAGCCTTTCATCATCTACTCAATCGAGGGGATACTACCATGAAGAACAAACGGAAAAGGATCAAAGAAGCAATCACTTCAACATGCCATTAGGTTGTGGGTCACAAGAAGCACCATCACAATGAATCCATCTCTACTCATGCTCTAGATCGAATTCATGAAAGGAGGAACACGAAGGCAACAATCAACATCAGCCAAACAAAAGCGCAGAAACTCAAGGCACAAGCTGAATACACAGAAGCAAACAAGCAAGTGAAGAAGAGCATCAGAGCTGACAAACGAAAATATGTGGAAGATCTAGCAATGACGGTGGAAAGGCTGCAAAAGAAGTTAATACGAGACAATTGTACGAAACAATAAAGAAGCTTGCGAGAAACCATCGTAAACCAGAACGACCAGTGAAAAGCAAGGAAGGCAAAGTAACCAGTAACACTGAAGAACAGAGAAATGAATGGGTAGGGCACTTTGAAGAACTCTTGAATCGACCAGCTCCACTGAACACACCCAACATTCCGTAAGGATCGATCGTGTACCAACCGAATCGCGAGCGACACCACGGATCATTGTGGACCGATCAACTGAATGGAATTCACCACCCCACATCAACTTCATTGACCACGAGAAAGCATTTTATAGTGTGGACAGGAAAACACTATGGACACTTCTTCGACTGAGAAGATAGTCAACGTCAAACGGAATTCTTTTGATGCATTAAACTGCATAATCGTGCATGGACGACAGATCACCGACTCGTTCGAGGTGAAGACTTGTGTCAGGCAAGGATGCTTACTCTCACCCTTTCTCTTTCTCCTGGTGGTCGTCTGCAATAAGAAGACGTCAGCATCTGAGTGGAGGCACGGGATACAATGGATGGCTAGGATGCAGCTGGACGATCTGGACTTCGCAGATGACCTGGCTCTTCCGTCCCAATGCAACAACAAATGCAAATGAAGACGACCATTTAGGTGGCAGCCTCAGTATCAGTAGGTCTCAACAAACATAAAGAGAAAAGCAAGATTCTTTGATACAACACAACATGCGACAACCAAATAACTTTTGATGGAGATGCCTTCGAAGACCTTGACATATCTGGACAACATCACTGATGAGTAAAGTGGACCTGATACGGGTGTGAAGACGCGGATCGGCAAAGCAAGGGTAGCATTTCTACAACTGAAGAACATCTGCAACTCAAAATAAATCTCAACCAACACCAAAGTCACAATTTTCAATACAAATGTCAAGACAGTTCTACTGAATGGGGCGGAAACTTGGAGAACTACGAAAACTATCG
Source organism: Schistosoma turkestanicum (assembly GCA_944470395.2). NCBI lineage: Eukaryota > Metazoa > Platyhelminthes > Trematoda > Strigeidida > Schistosomatidae > Schistosoma > Schistosoma turkestanicum. The sequence goes on from OX103973.1 coordinate 16,280,212, forward strand.
TCCAGAGGATACAAGTGTTTATTAACAGTTGTCTACGCAAAATACTTCCAGTCTGTTGGCCAGACACTATCAGAATTAACCTACTGTGGGAAGGAACAAACTAGATTCCAGCGGAAGAAATCAGGGAGAAGCTAAAGAAGTCGATAAGACACAAACTGCGTAAAGCACCCAACTGTGTCACAAGACAAGCTCTCGCATGGAATTCTCAAGGCCAGAGAAGTGGAAGGCCAAGGAACACATTACGCCGAGAAATAGAGGAAGATACGATAAGAATGAATAAAAGTTGGACAGAACTGGAAAGGAAATCCCAAGACAAAGTAGGTTGGAGAACAATGATGGGCGGCCTATACTTCATTGGCGCTAACAGGCATATATAAGTAAGTAAGTCCAAACTGTCAGACTCTTCCGTAGCGGTGCTAAGCACATTAACTTAATCAATGCAAGCTGAGGTACTCGCGATATTTATGAGCATTTCACCCATAACTTGTTATAATACTGCTCAGTCTAACTCAATCCTAATTGGTTGCCAAGCATGGTGATAGAAGCCTTAGCGTGTACTAATGGCAATCAGTTCTCTGGGTGGTTCTTCTACTTCTTTTTGCAAATATGAATGAACTAGGCCAATCTTTGCAGAGAATCTGCTTCCGTTCAGTTGTGCGAAAACCTCATCAGACATAGGAAGTGGTTACTAGGGTGTGCTTCCAGGATATCATTTAGTCCACTTGAAGTATCAGCATATATTCAAACTGGATCATTACCCTTCTTTACTTTAAGGATTGGTGCTGCCCATGAGGAATAATTAACTCGTTCAAGAACAACCAATCGTTCTAGTTCTTTGTTCGCTAAAATGTGCTGCATGCGGCACTGGAAGTTTTGATCGAAAGATAACTATCGTATCCGATTTCAATTTGGTTTAGCTTAATATTGGTACGGTGACTGAGATCACTTTGAAAACTCCTTGAAAAATTCCTTTCCAGATTTTTTGTTGGTTATTATGAGAAACTCGATTACGGGTAAGATCAAACGTTCTAAAGCCTGTCATCCACTTATGACCCAAGAGAGTGAAAGACTTCCGTAACACATCCTGGATTTGATAATTAGATCATTATATATGACAATACATTGGATGATTCTGGATATCTGGCAGCTTACATAGGAGCATTTTCAATCCCTCTTGTCTTCGGGTATACCAGGCCAGTAAAATCGGTCTGCTGTCAGCACGATTGTTGCTTGGATACCTGATTGAGAAAGTATGGGCGAAATATTGGAGACATTAAGTCGATGATGCCTCAACATGGCTGGAAAATTACATTTGTGGATGTATTACAAACTGAAGGCCCGTTACCTACTCCCATTCGTCTGATTCGTGGCCTCAGGGTTGTTGATGATAACTCGTTCTTCTTTCTGAAACTGAGCGAGTTTAAGAAGGATGATTCCTCAGAAACGATTCAAGGTAGTTATATCAGACAAGACGTCTGAAACCACATTGTTCGCCCCAGAAATACGTCGCATTTCTGATTTCAACTACCAGCTGTCGTTCAGTTGTCTGGACTCACGAGGAAAATATTTGTCTGAGGATGAACCGAGCAAAAAACAGTAGAATTTTATGGTCTGTGAAAAGAATGTATTTTCGGTCTTTCATGGAGTGTTCAAATTGTCGCAAAGCATCACACATAGCTGAGTCCTCTACCGAACTTACTATATCCAGATTCAACATCCAATAAGTGTCTCAAGAAGAACGCTGAAGACCTCTATACATTCTTTGCCCCTTACATTAAGACTCCTCCAACTACTGAGTTGAATGAGTTAACTGTAATACTAATAGGTACTTATGTGAGGAGGTGTGTTAGCATTGTTGACTTGATGATAATTTCCTTCAATATTGAAACTGCCTTAGTTATGGTCTCCTTTAAGTTGATAATTTTGTATTTACACTTGGATGGTCTATTAAGGGACTAAAAAGATGTGCTTATCTCGATAAGCACCATCGATAGATACTTAATAGTTCATTAAACTTGTGTACGTGATTGACTGTTGTTTGTGTCGCGTAACCCAGAATGGCCGCCACGTTATTGTCTGAAAGGTAAATACCTTGAGCGTCAACAGTGTGCCTGATAAAGTTGAGGAAATCTGTTCAAATTTCTTTGTGTTGATATCAATGTAACGTTTTCAAAGTAACTGAAACATAAATCCAAGATGCCTTGGGTGAGATTCTCATCCGAACTTGCGATAAGGCAGTCATCAATATGAGCGAACATAAAGTCGAGACCTCTAAGAAAATCATCGGTGGATCCCAAAACAGTTTGAGCAGTATTTGTCAAAACAAAATGGATATTCAAAAATTTGCAGAGTCCCAAGCAAGTGATGGTAAATGTTCTAGGAATATCTTTGGCAGCCACAGGGATATAATTAAAGGCTTCAACCAAGTCGATTTTTGAAAAGAAAGCTGTACCTTTCAGAGTAGCTGTAAAGTCATGAATGTGAGGCAAGGGATAACTATTAAGTGTGGTTTTCGTATTCACCTTCGGTGACTACCCGTTGGACGTCACTCGCTGCAGTCTCTCCTAGAGATCACTTAAAACGGGGATGCGCATGGACTAACTGACGATAGAACAATATCGAAATCTATCATATGGTCGGACTCATGTTCGGTAAGATTTGGCTTCTCAGGAGCTAGTGATCAGAATTATGAGAAACAGGGGGTCCAGTATTCTTGATGTGATGTTCAGAATTTCTGGTTACGTTCGATAACCGTGGTCATATATGGCGCAGATTCTGATGCCTGTTACGTCCAAGTTTTGCTCCTTCCCGTTATTGAAGTACAGTATATCGATCTATTTGCAATTCACGAACCCAAATTAACAATAGAACCAAAACTCCAAAGTTAGGTACCAAAGTTTATTCGTAATTCACAAATAGTCGACCAATGTCGTTCTAACAACAATAATTATAATGACTACAAATACCTTCAATTTTATAGGTTCCTGCAGCAAAAACTCCAAATGACCAAACCAAGACAAACAGGAATCGAAATGGCCGAAAATAATAAATCAAACAAGTTCATAAGTTAAGTAAAACAAATATACCCAAAAAGCACAGTGAAATTAATGATATTTATATAAAGGTTTTAATCAGCCAAATGTCTTCATTTCTCCCGTATCACTCCCGACCAAAAGAACCTTGGTTCTTTTCACCGACAAAAATAGGTAACAACAATCCAAGTATGTGCATCACAAGCAATCAACAACAAACATTCAGTATGCCTACAATCTCGTGATCCCTACGAATTACACCAGTACGCCTAAGGATCCGAGTAGCTACCTATCATCTACCGCTTCAAGAAGACACAGTTTACGTATATCTCTCACTAGGATCCCCTTTCTCGTCCTCAGTTCTACCTGTCTCACTAGTCTATCCTTACTTGGTATCACTCTCTGTACTAGACCTAAGGGCCACTTGTTTTTCTCAGAGAAGTCAGAACATATCATTACTAAGTCACTCTCTCGTATGTTCCTCTCTAACTGTATCCACTTGTATCTACGCTGCAACAGCGAAACATATTCCTTAGACCAACGTTTCCAAAATACTTGCACCAAGTAACTCGCTTGCTTCCATCTCTTAGAATACCTGTCATTAGATAGAGGGTTAGTGAATTCTGCAACATTCTCTCTCAATAATAATAGTTTTGCTGGTGTTATTGCATCAAGATCCTTCGAGTCGTCTGTAACGGGAACCAAAGGTCGATTGTTAATTATACGCTCCGCCTCTATCATAAAAGTTTCAAGGCATTCATCTGTTAAAACTTGTTCCTTTACAAGAGCACCCAATACCCTACGTACAGAGCGAATCATGCGCTCCCACACTCCTCCCCAATGACTAGCGGCTGGAGGATTGAAATGCCAGTCAATCCCTTTCCTTAGTAAATCAGAGTGTATACGTTCATGTACCAAATCTTGAAGACATTTTCTTAATTCACGTTCAGCTCCCACCAAATTTGATCCATTATCACTGTAAATCTCTTTTGTATAACCTCTTCTGCCGACAAATCTCATTAGTGCCATGATAAATGAGTCAGTGGTAAAACTATATGCCACCTCCAGATACACAGCTCTCAACCTTAAACAAGTGAATACACAACCACACCTTTTCTCAGTATGTCTACCGTGTTTAACCATAAGGGGTCCAAAATAATCTACCCCAACTGATAAGAACGGATAGTCACCACCTTCTATCCTGATCGCAGGTAATGGTGCCATTAGTTGTTGAATGGGATGGGCGTCCCTCCTTTTACAATAAACATAATCCTTTATCACTCTCCTCATGGCTACACCACCCCTCAGCACCCAAAATCTTTCTCGGACCGTTGCCATTACCTGTGTAGCTCCGACGTATCCCTCCAAAACATGGTAATACCGTAGAATCGAATCTGTAATTGTATGCTTCGATGGTAATATTATAGGATGCTTCCTCGACTCGGACCAGGAACTAATTTGAAGTCGGCCACACAATAATCCGTCTATAATTATTGGATTTGAGGTTCGTAAGGGTGAATTTGTTATTTTCACTTTGCTAATGCTATCAGACGACAACATTTCAATCTCTTTCCGAAATACTATGCTTTGGACATATCGAATTAAATCTAAACAAGCTAAATCTAGCTCATCAACTCAGAGCATACCCACCTTTAGAGACAGATCATTTATGCAGAATACATTATTAATAAATATCGCTTAAATCCGATCAACCATGCAACAGCCTTAAGTAATCTAGTCCAATCTGAATAATAATTAATAAGTAGATTAACAGTGGATTCTCCAACCATTACATGCGTGGACATTACTTTCTTTAATTCTAAGAGATGGGGTTCAGGACCTTGTACATCCGCATCAGGCCAACACTCCTTTGACTTCTTCAAAAAATGTGGTCCCTCCTCCCATACCTTGACATCATCAATGTTGAACTTGGCTCCTCTGAATGCAAAGTCTGCTATGTTTTCCATAGAAGGTACGAATCTCAATTGGTCCACCTTTGTAAGACTGTGAATAGTCGAAATGCGGTTTGCTATGGATGTTTTAAACTGTCTTTTCTCATTTCTAATATAGTGTAAGACAAAAAATAATTTCTGGAAACTTAATATCTAACTCGGACTGCAGCTGGGCCCCCATACGCGCTGCTAACACTGCTGCTGTAAGTTCCAAGCGGGGTATAGTTTGAATCTTTAAGGGGGTTACTCTCGCCTTAGCCGTAATAAGACGAGAACATATTTCAGTGTCATGGATGTAAGAACGGACGTATGCCACTGCCCCATATCAAATTTCCGAGGCGTCACAGAAAATATGAAGTTCCAGGAGCGAGCGATCAGATTGTAGAAACAATACAGAGCGTGGAACACTAACGTTCTCAACCTTCTGAAATTCACTTGAAATCTCTAACCAGCGTTTGCCTTCCTCACCTGGAATCTCTTCGTCCCCTCCTAGTCCCAATTTACCTAAACTTTGAAGTAACTGCTTCATAGGAAGTATGAATGGTGCTAACAATCCCAAGGGGTCGTATAATGAGGCTACACTCGACAATATACCTCGCCTAGTGAGAGGGCATTTCGGTATGCGAACTTTAAATTCAAACGCATCAACCATAGTATTCCAAAATAATCACAGTGTGCGTTCCGTAGGAAGTCTCTCAAAGTCAATCTCTTTTACGGCTTCTGCTCTCTCTTCTGGATGAATCGATTCGAGAACCTGTAGACAGTTGCTTATCCACTTGGTAAGCCTGAACGCACCTTTTCTGAGGAGTAAACCAAGGGATTTGCAAGCTCGATTGCATCCTGCACATTATCAATTGAAGTTAAATAGTCGTCGACATAAAAGCTCTTATCTACAACTTCCTGGACATCTTTATTCAGTTCCCTTCCGAATATATCTACGTCTTCCTAAGAGCGAAATTAGCGCAAAAAGGAGAGGACACGGCTCCAAACGGATGAACTGTCAAACAGTATTCCTTAGCCTTTCGTCTTATATCACCGTCTTCCCACCACAATAGTCGAAACGCTCCCCTATCTCGTCTCGGGATCTTTACTTGAAGAAACATCTCCTCGATGTCAGCGGCTAATGCTACGTTGCATAATCTGAATCGTAGAAGTATACCAATTAAACTATTTACAGTATTTGGTCCTCTCAAAAGCTGATCATTAAGAGAACAACCTTGATAGACGGCTGCACAATCAAAAACAATTCTTAATTTTGCAGGCTTTGTAGGGTTGATAACAGGATGATGAGGAATATACCAACAAACAGCATCACGGTCGAATTCCTTCTTACTAGCTTCAATGATGTAGCCTTTACTTAAATGTTTATTATCCTTCATAAACCTCTTCCTTAAACACTCTAGTCTACGTTCAGCTAGTTCCAAATCATCCGGTAGCCTTGGCTTATCATACTTCCAGGGTAGACCAACTTGGAAATGGCCATCCTCCAGTCTAAAGGAATAATTAACTATTTCTAGAGCTCTTTTATCTTCGACAGAATATCAATTACGAAACCCATCTGCATCCTCGAACCCATGATTATATAACCTTTCTATATCTCGCAAAATATCATTAGTAGAACAATGACACCACTGAATTTGATGTAAAGACCTCGATACTCCTTTAGGACCGAACGGATGCTTCCTGTCTCCCAGGCTTTATTGAAGGATCCAATGTGCATCTGGAGCATCACACCCAATCAATATCCCAACAAGATTACTTTGCAACCTCGGTAGGGTTATGTCTTTTAAATGTTTCCACCTTCTCAACTGGAGTTCGGTTAAAGGTTCTGCATAATCGAACGGAAGTTTCTTGGTTGTATAGGCCTTGTTGATCTTTATAGAACCCCATTCATCTAATGAAAATACCTCTAAATTTACTTCCAGACATTCACAAGTAGAAGTTCCATTCACAGTCGTCACCTTCATTGAAGTCTCCTTACCTTTGAGACCTAACCGATTGATTAACACTTCGCATACAATAGAGGTGTCTGAACCATTATCTAGAAGGGCGTATGTTTCCAGACATCCTTTGGGGCCACATAGTCTAACCGGAATGATACCCAAACAAACCTTTGAGAATTTCCAATCCTTAGCAAAGTTCACCACATGTCTGTTAGTAGCCTCAATATGTAATAATGGATTATGCCGAATCTTACAATTATTAACGTCACACCTTGTGTCCAAGTTAAACGACTTGGCTATGTGACCCTTCCTTAAACACAGGTAACATAGACCACGCTTTCTCACTTCCTGTCTCCTCTCTGTAACATTCATTTTTGATAACTTCATACAGTCTTTCTCATTGTGATCACCAAAACAAATTTCGCAACTTAAAGCCTTGAATGAGTTGCTTGGTTCCCGCTTAACTACATTAAAGCGTGATCTCCTGTCAACTTGGCCTTCATAATTACCTTTACGGAACTTTGAGTTACAATGTACAAATCTACCAAAACGTGATCGCGCAATCCTGGCTCTTTCTTCTACAAACATCACTAATTCGTTAAAGATCGGCTCCCTACCGGTCATCATGATCCTATCAGCAGCTTCCACCCATTTATTCTGTAATTCTAGGGGTAAACGTGACACAATCGTTTCCAGATTAGCCGTAGACTTCACATCAGACATATACCCCATTTCCTTCAGTGTTATACATACATTACGTAACTTAATTGCGAAGTCAGTTAGGCTATCGGCGGATCCTTCAGCAGATTTGTGGCTAAGTAATTCAGTAATACGATTACGAGCGACAAGATGTTCTTTATCAAATAGATCATACAAAATTTGTTTAGCTCTATCGTAACCCAAGTGACTGGGCATTGAAATACAAGCTTCAATAGCCGTTCTGGCCTTTCCTTTACAATAGTATGACAAATATGACAGCAACTGGCACTTGTCAGAGTGTTTACTCTCTATAATGCTTGTAAACTGACTAATAAAACGGTGGTACTGGCTTGGTTGTCCGTCAAAAAACATCATATCGATCTTAGGCAAAACCTCATTATTAACCGTAGTACGTAACGTATCCTTTAATTCATCAATACAATCGCATTTTGAGGTGTTAAATACCTCCACAGAATGCTTATTACGCTGAACGTCACAATCCAAGTACCTTATCACCTTAGCATTTATCTCAGATTTGTCTACTGACAGTCGATTATCGTTTTGTATGACCTTACATTCTAATTCGGCCATATCAACCTCCTTTTGAAGATCTGACATTTTAAGCTGCCTTTCTAACTCAAGTCTCCTTTCCGAATACTTATTCTTTAGTAATGCCTTATCTAACCTCAATCTAGAAGTAATAAACTGAGCTGAGGGCTTACTATCAACACTAATATCGTCACGTTTACCATCATTAAAATCAGACACACCACAAACAGCTTTAGAAATTTTACCATCCATTTCGAAATTTTCCTTCGGCTTTTTGCTTCTGGTTTCCATTGCATGCTTTTGTTCGAAAATCGGTTACCAAACAAATGTGAATTAATCCAAACGAATTCTACAATAAAACCAAAAATTTGACCCAAAATGTCCAGACGTATCCAATATAAGACAATAGATTTAAATTGAAGAACTTTTGTTACGTCCATGTTTGCTCCTTCCCGTTATTGAAGTACAGTATGTCGATCTATTTGTAATTCACGAACCCAAATTAACAACAGAACCAAAACTCCAAAGTTAGGTACCAAAGTTTATTCGTAATTCACAAATAGTCGACCAAAGTGTCGTTCGTCAATTTACAAACAGTCGACCAATGTCGTTCTAACAACAATAATTATAATGACTACAAATACCTTCAATTTTATAGGTTCCTGCAGCAAAAACTCCAAATGACCAAACCAAGACAAACAGGAATCGAAATGGCCGAAAATAATAAATCAAACAAGTTCATAAGTTAAGTAAAACAAATATACCCAAAAAGCACAGTGAAATTAATGATATTTATATAAAGGTTTTAATCAGCCAAATGTCTTCATTTCTCCCGTAGAAATGCCTATTGGATGTTAGTTAAGGAAGTGGATAGTTTATATGCTTAACCACAGCTAGGTATAATCTTCAATCAGATAACGAAACTGCGCAAATAAATAATTTAGTACAACAGTCTACTAGTCTCCGTCTTCCTGAGAAGATGAGTAAGTTATGGTGTTTTACCAGGTTTATGCCATTGAGTGGCATCGAGATGTCTGCTGTAATGAAAATCCAGTGAATGGGTCTGGTACCAGCACCAGTTCAGGTTATTTGTTTCTCGAGGTCTAGGAACTGATGTTTTTTTGAGACTGCCTTCATCATTTTCAGTAGTACCAACATCTGTAGTGTTCCGAAGAAAATCAGGAGTCGATTAGGGTCTGACTTTTTGAATGTTAATAGTCGCTGGGTGATAAAGCCTATTTATTTAATATAAGATTCTTTGTCTGGGTTTGTAATGAGACAACCACGTACATAAACAGGCACACATTGTAGACATTGTTAACGAGTCACTGAAAATGTGAACAGTAGTTCATAAACAGATAGGTTTATTCCTGGGGTGCCAAATAAGTAAGGATAGTCGGCTGAAGAATATCGTCCACAACGGCAACATTTCCTCAGAGGATTTACGGAAGTCGGTTTTCGGAAAGAACTGTGTCCAGGTTGCAAGATGACGTTCACAGTATAATTCAGATGTCTTGGGAAATGATAAGTGAGGAGATATCCATGAAAGAATTGATCGAAAAACCGATATATTCTCCTATTTTCTCGTATCAGAGGATGTACCAGGTGGGTTCAGAAGCCAACAATAGATAAAACGCCAGCTGAATACAGGTTCTTACTCGGAGTCGTTAACACTTGAAACTGGTTACCCGAAGACACAATGTCAGTTTCTAGTTTACACTTTCAAGAGAAGACCCTCAGAATTTTACTTCAGAAGTTCTGACTCAGACCTTAGGCCCTTTGTTTTCAATACACGAACCTGAATCTGAATCTCATAATTTTACTTCCGACTACCACCTGCCTAGTTTTTGATTTTCGAGTTCCGTCTTTATGAACAAAGATTATATGCCAGGAACGTATGGCATGCTTGAGCTCAAGAGTTTCTGGAGTCTTAATCTTATATGAAAACATTCATTTTGTATACTGCTTATATTGGTGCAGATTTCTGCATTTATACTAACATAAACAATTAACGAACTCAACAGCAATACACAGGTCCAAGAATTATTGGCTTTACTGTATCCTCGATCCAGTTCTTTTTGAATTTTTTACATGTGTCACAGTTGGCTATGTGTCCATCAAATCTGTTGGATAATCTTAATTCGAAGAAAAATATGTCCGAGTTTAATTATTTCAATAGGTAATTTACAATGTTCATGATATCTTATAGTATGTACCATGTATTTTCCCTCAGACTAAGCATAGATATTTTTTAATATATTGTTGTTTCCCAAATCACATTTGACGCACTAATTATTGTATAGCTTCATGTAATGTTTTGAGGTGTAATGCTCAATATAACATTCATCTGACGTTTCTTATCCTAGATACCGTAGCTACACATATATAGATGTTAATAGGGGAAATAAACCAATGCCTGATGTATGTCTTGAGACTTTCTAGTTTTTTTTATTGCCATCTCCCCAGATCACCAAATTAATAAATCTCGCTTATTATCTCTGTTTCTTCTCCCTTAATTGGACTTCAGACTTCTTTCACAATCTTCACTACCAGTTAATAAACCAAATTGTACGTTTATTTACTTGTCAAATCTTCATTTTAGCATAAGAATTTTCTCTTTATTATTTCCCACGTTGTGACTAATTGATCTCCAGCGTGGTAACGTGATAGCTCCTGGTATACAGAAGCCCTACTACCCTGAAACAAATGCACTCATCAAGATCAGGGGACATACAAACACATAAACAACTGTTAACTGACTAGAACTGATGCAATCGAGTGGCTGGACGACCATCCATTGGACATTACCGAACACTTGGAATCGTACAGAAAGAAAAAGCATCGGACGCAAATAAATAAATTGGTTTATACCAGATTGTGAAAAAGATATTCGGTATTGAATTGTTATAAAATATTGGCGGTAGGTTTCAGGGTTGACACTACCCTGGTCTGATAGTCTTTTTGAGTAGCTTATCCCAACTCCAGCTGGTAAGACTTAAAGAAGATTTGATACATACATTAAGTGTTATAGTGTATTTGAGGTTATGTCAAATTAAGGAAAAGCGAACACTTCCATTCAGTCATCAATAATAAGAACAGTGAATCGTTTGACCAGCACTAATTCTTGCAGCTGGTTTCCTAGAGATGATACTTTCTGAAAGTGTCCACCGATGGGGATGATGCCACTCGTTTTGGCAGGACGCGTATTCAGGTTCCTAGATGTTTCCTACGTTGTAGCAACTGTCGGATTTTCCCATCCATCTACGGAGGGTAGTGTGAAAGCTTTTGTTAACGATGGATGAACAGTCAGGTTACGGCCTCGAACATAACTTACTCCATCCATCTGTGACTACATTTAACCAGCAGTCTGTTGCGTTAGTGCAATACTTGCTTGCCGGAATGCTACATCGGCACAGGTGTTCTTTGTTTGAGTTTCTCGTTCTCTTTAGTCTGAAGTACAAAAATATGATTCTATCCTCCATTGCCGTTTAAACTGCTCGCAAGACCATGTTTCCGCCCTAACTATGTTTGTAGAGGTCTTTTGCCTTCTAGAGTTAACTGACGTCAAATACTTGACTATTATTTCTGTGCTTTTTAGCCTTCATATGGATGTGCGCTTTACTACAGCGTTGTCGATATGGATTCATAAACCTCAAGTTGTACATAAGGATGTGTTTGCTTCATCTGTTATATCCGAAACCGACGAATCCTATGTAAGGGTCGTCTATCCCAAGCTCCGTACTGGGGTCAGTGAATTCACTGAAGTTTGTTCTAAAGGATCAGCTTACAAGTTCTCATCCATATTCACAACTTATACAATAGAAGAAACAAAGTAAGCAAATTCCATTTTACTTATTAGAAGTGGTCGCATCCAAGTTTCCGTTTTGGAAGAACCTTCTGGGTTTTTCCAAAGTTCTTGGCTGAAAGAAGTTCTTGAACAGAAGCTTAATCTTTGGTATTCTTGTGATGCGAAAGTTAATATCAATTCTCTCTCACTAATTGATTGTCGTCTATATCAATTGGAATACGAACGCTTGAAAAATACCTATGGACCTACCTTAGTTAAGGTATCCTTTAAAATCGTATTAGATTATCCGTAATAGAACTGGCCAGAAAAAACGGATCCAATGAAATTTGTGTATGAAGATATTGGTATAGCTTGCTACCTTATGGTGTGTTTAATTATACAATAAATATGTGTTTGTCCAGTGTTTATGGAAAAATGAACCTGTTAATTTCATCGATCTTGGTTGTGGGAACGGGCTGTTGACTTATATACTTTCATCTGAAGGAGTAAGTTGTGTTGTACCTTATTAAACCAAGTTCAGTGGTGTAGGAATAGATGTACGCAAAAGGAAAATTTGGAGGTCTTATCCGCTCAGTATACAGCAACGTTTAAAGGTATATTTCTTTTAATTTGTATGAAGTATTTTACTTTTTAGTGTATTCCATATTTTAAGTCCCATTTCTACACCTAATCAAGATTTGTTTTCATGCAGAATGCAAAACTTAGACGCAAATTTTCTAAGCTTAGTATCAACCGATCTTTGTTTTAAATGACCTTATTACGTAACATTCAGCCTATAATTTTATCATACTCGAAAAATAAATCCTGGGGAGGCAGTGTTAACATATAGCTTCTAATTATTTCAAATAAAACCGGTTCTCCATACATCAAATGTATTTTACCCTATCGTAGCTGCTACCCTCGCATTTGACGAACTGATAGGTGCTCGGAAACTCATCCAGTCTGGCTCTGAACATAACGAAGAGCGGAGCAAGCTTAAGCACAGGCTGACAAGGAGTCTACGCAATGATCGTGAACAGTGGTGAGTAGCGAAAACAAAAGCAGTGGGAAAAGCAGTGGCGATAGGCAATAGTAAACAATTGTTCAGACTTATCAAGGAAACCGATATTAGGAATCCAACTATTAGCGAGGCTATCTCGGAAAAGGGATGGGCTTATAATTCATTCTCAGTCCAGGAGATTGGATCGATGAGTAGGACACTTTAGGAACACGTTAAAGTGGCCTTCAGCCTTCGGTTGCCCACGATCCCCAGTCAACCTGAATGGCAAATAGACGTAAGTCCTCAAACTCTCAAAGAAGTTTGCAAAGCTATGGGAAATCGGAAGCGATTGAGAGCAGAGGGCCCCTGGGATTTTTAAGGATGGTGGTCCAGTTTTAGCAGCTAGATTGACTGAAATCGTAGGTAGAATCTGGGAACTGGACGTAATTCCATCTGATAGACCACATATTTACACTAGGACAGGTCCTAGAACCCCAGACACATTTAGGTGCCTGACAATAGTTGTCTTACTGGACCTTAAAGCGGCATTTGACTCTGTTGATCGTGTGGTTCCCTGGCAGTGTCTGTCATTGAAAGGTGTACCAGACAAGTGAATTAAACTTGTACAGGCTCTCTACTCGGACACTACAGTTCGAGCTAGAGCTTTTGGTGAACTGTCATCGGAATTGGTATCTTCAAGTGGTGTCTGTCAGGGCTGTCCGCTTCCTCCATCCTTGTTTAATTTTGTCATTGACGTGCTTTTATATACGACACTTACATCATCTGACTTTTCAAGTGTGCACCTTCTACCAGGAGACACGCTTGCTCACTTAGAATATGACGATGATATAGTTCTATTCGGTGAAGGCACTGACAAAATGCAGTCTTCTGACTACCCTAAGTACCAATGCATGCATATTCGGGATGCGATTCTCTCCGTCGTATTTTTAAATTGTTGCTTCAGAATTGGCTTGTATTGATATGTGAACTAGTGATAGGGAGTGAAGTAGTTGAGTGTGTCGACCGCTTCACTTATTTCGGGAGTCATCAGTGCTGATGGCCTAGTGACTGACGAAATCTCAGCTTGGGTACTAAAGGCCCGATTGTCTTTTGCCACGTTTTTGACACGTCATGTAATTGATATCATTCTTCTAAGAACTTAGTACCCAGATCCCACTTGATTGCATTTCAAACTCTTAGCTAAGTTGAAGAAGCCATTAACGTAAGACCAGAAAGCATCAAAAGTTGATATCAATTTCAGTAGGTCTGTAATCACAGTGGTCAGGTACTGTCAGCAGTGTTAACTGTGAATTTATTTTGAGTTCGATATCTAATCTTGATTTTTTTCATCAGGTCCAAATCGGTGATTGCTCTAATTCATAAGATGAGCCGAAAACCCTCTTGTAATAACCAGAGAATAGTCAATTCAACCCGCATAGTTTTCTAATTATTGACCTTAATCGTCCAGAGCCTAGTTGATTCTTGAGAACAGCAAACTTAAAAAACAGTCGTTTTAAAAGAGGTCACAAAAGTCTGTAAAAAGTTAAGGGCGGCTCGATTATGACACCGCACCAGTTCATGAAGCCACCAGTTTTTGAACTGATCATTGTTGAGAGATGCAGATCTGCATAATTATCTTGGTCTGTGATTAAATACCTCGGTTACTATTCCTCGTTGGTATTAATGAAGATCCTCTGCTCCTTAATTCCTAAATTCTGACATTCTTATTTTTTGTCTCGATATAATTCACCCTTTTCGAATTGCACTATGCCTGTTTGACTCTCTGTTAATAATGTGATTGTGCTATATTCTTGGTTAACCAGCAAGCCTGCTGCACATGCACGCCGCTGCATTTCAAGCAACACAAGAGCCAATATTGCGATCACTCCAGCCCCATACGGGAACGCACATATCTAGATTGGTCTGCAGACAAGTAGACGTCCAAAAAGCACGCGCTCGAGCAGTGGTCCCCGTTCGGGCACTTATGAATCAACTCGATCCCTCCAACCAATCCACTACCCACAATCCCCAATCGGCAAGGGGAGCAAAGCGGGTTTCCCCAGCTAGACCTGGCAAGCCGGACGGATTACCGAGCCACCCAGCAGCCATTCCAACCTCTGGCCTGTAACTGCTTTGCGCCGATACAATCGATCGGTACCCCAAAACTCGACATGAAGCTAAAGATCAAGTTTGTTCCACAAGGTCAGCTGGAACGTACACCCTCTCATGGGGTAGATGTCATGGACTCGACTAAGCGCAAGCACTTAGCGAAGCAGCGTTAATCCCACTACATAAATGGGCAGACATCACTGGCGTCCAGTACCCTTTTAGCACTGGATCACACAACCCAACTGGAGACCCTTATTTAAGGGGCCTCGACGCCAGCTGACGCAATACACTGAGATGCAGAGTGTTTGGGACAACCACATAGGGTCGGCGTCAATACTCCAGGATCTTTACGGCTGCTTCCCCACACAAATCGTCTAGGGCCGCCTTCAAGTATCCTAGAAAGCTATATCCCATTATTTCAAATTTACCTACGCTCAATGGACGGGATTCAGACTTAGAGGCGTTCAGTCCTAATCCCCCAGAGTAGCAAACTGCATCCACGGCCTTGCAACCATGAACACGTACCATTATTCTGGACCATGCTAGAGAAGGTATCCTAAGCGTTCGCAACAGCTTTTAGCCGCAGTGCTGTAAACAACGCCACGTTATCTGACGGGATCACAAAGAGGTAGCCGCCACCACAACCCCCAAAAGGGTCTATTTATGCCTGTCACCTAATATACCCATTCAATTAGATGACGAGGCATTTGGCTATTTCTTGGTCAACCAACAGGCCTGCTGCACATGCACATCGCTGCGTTGATATACAGCGCAAGGCTTCTCACTGTAGCCAACAGTAATCACCCCTGCCCCTTGCGGGAACATACATGTTGTCTAGGTTGGTCTGCAGACAAGTTGGACATCTAAAGAGTACGCACACGAGCAGTAACCCCCGCACGGGCACTTATGAATCAACAGATCCCTCCAACCAATCCGCTACCCACAATCCCCAATCGGCGAGGGCGGCAAGGCGGGCTTTCCCAGCTAGACCTGGCACCCCGAAGCGGTTTACCGAGCCACCCAAGCATTCAATTAGATGACGAGGCATTTGGCTACCTTAAAGAGAGTCATAGTTACTCCCGCTTGTTTGGCTCTGTGTTATTGATGCGACTGTGCTACTTCGGTCTCCATTATTTCATATCCGCATCTTTCTGTGCAAATGTGAGGCTTAGCGACTTGAACTGACGCACGTTTACATCTAGTTCTTTGTATGTTATGACTGGCTTGTATCTGTTATTACTTTTAGTAGTGAATGTTTAGAAATTATCAAGAAGCTTAAAAATTTACATAGTTTTGCGTTTATTAGTGATGAGGGAATTTCCTTTATTAATAATATTTGGGGAGTCGAATTCTAGATAGACGCCCAAGAGTCCTTAACCTAGAGTTCCTGTCCACAAAGGTGATAGGGATTAGGTGAAAAGGGAGTGTTCACTATATGATATGGTGTTGTAGTGTAAAGGATAGTTACATATAGCTGGTATCTGTCGATCCATCATGACTACTCAGTTGGGGTCCTAAAAATCGTGCAGTTCAGCAACTTCAGGGGCTCAGCATAGAAGCTGTTGGCGAGTATAATATAGTTTTCTTTTATGTTGTTGCCAATATTATTATGAACTACTTTAACTGAAATAAATGTTGTTTGTATCTTTTAACTGAGCTATATAATGTATATCATTGTTTTTCATTGTACAAAACGCTGACGGAATCGTACCATCTTATATCGCTTCAGATATCTAACTTCTCGTACATGCTTCTAGTTGTCTTTAATGTGCTATGGTTTGCTTCATATTCTTTCTCATTGCATTTGTATAATCTTGGCTGGGAGGAATAGTGTGACAAGTTTTATTTTGATACAGCCAGTCAGCTACAGTAATCCAGTTTTATTCTAAATTTTATTCTCCATATTTCAATTCATACTATTCATTTTTAATGTTACTCAACCCAATCCTGGTTACACCTGTAAAATCTTTGTGCCCCTATTTTACTTTTAGGAAATTTCGTTAAATCCAGAGGATGTATGCGGGTTTCCACACGCTAATTGGTTAATTGGAAATCACAGTGACGAACTTACACCTTGGATGCCAATACTAGCATGTAAAAGTGGACCATCATGCAAATTATTTGTCTTGCCATGTTGTCCTTTTGGTCTTTTCGGAAAGTTTAATATTCCAAATAGTTCACTTTCGTTCCTACCTGAAAACATAAATGTCAAACAGATAACAGAAAATAGTCGTTATGGAACATATCTTAATTATGTTCAACAAATTTTTGCCATTTGTGGATTTGTACCTGAGGTTGACGCACTGAGAATACCATCGACTAAACGTGTAAGCTTGTAATTACTAGTTATCCATTGAATTTTCAAATACATAAATTCTTTAGTTAATAACTTAAAATAACAAAGTACCTACTTCATTTCAAAATTTAAGTGACGTAAATAGCTTCCAACACTTTACTACATCCTCTAACTTATGTGGTAAAGAGACAGAAAGATTTACGTGTAATGTTAATCAACTTATTATTAATAACGAAATTAACAAATTATTGTGTCGAACTCCAGTTTCCTGCTAATCGGGTTTTGATTGCATAACACAGTCCCGTACTTCGAGTGGTTGCGAAATTGAGAAGCGCGACCACCAACAACGTGACAAGGGTGTTTACATCTAGCAAGTCATACCGACGTTATTGGGCTTACCGTGTTACTTTACATCAAATTATCAGTTGATGAAGTTAAGCGGAGAGAGAGAATAGCCGAAACGGTTGTTATTAGTGTCCAGATCATGAAGGTGGATTCAAGAGACGAGATTGGTTTATTTGGTCACAAACTTAAAGCTGTAGGATCATAAGCTAGTAGTAGGTAATTCATCATTCGAAATAATAATTTGTGTAGTTTGGCCCCGATGCAATGCGTTTAGTCCTTCATCATCTGTAGGAATCACACCATTTTCCAGTCATGTTTACGTTCATGTACTGTTTATTGCATCGCTCTTAATCACTTCAGCTAACGCTATGGTCTTCATTAGCTATTGCAATACCTAATCGTCTTATGGTGCAGTTTTCTAAAATCTCACAGGTCGTAGTTCCGCGACATAGTTTCTTTCTAAAACCCACTGGTCAAAATAGTTTGCATTATTAATCAAAAGAGTTTTTGAAGGATACATGGTTTAGCTTTTCTTAAAATAACAAAACATATACTAGCATTATATAATATACACTTACTTTGCTTTGTTCTAGTAAAATTTCCGTTAATCAATAGATAAAGCGAATTTTCTGGCAATTCTACTTAGTTTTAAACATTATCTTCTGATTTTGTGAAGTTTGCATGACTTCATAATGTTAACCTTAGTTTCTATTCGGTCTTATGTTGTTTTTATTTCCTCAATCTAGATATGTATTGTTGGTCGAAATATGATCGATTCCAAGTACTCTGATAACAGTGTACATTCAGATCGTTTGTCTGCTGTTAATCAATACATTGAATACGAACGTGGCATTATTTCAAAACCTAATAAAATGTTCGTAGCACGTTCACCCACAGAGATCCCCTGTAACTGTGCAAGAGTTTCGAAATTTGTTCTTGACAAAATATCACAAACAGTTTTCGAAGCCTTATTAAATTGTAAACCAGATAAAAATTATTTGCAATCTCATAATCTAATATTTTCTGATGATTTAAAAATACGAACTTTGGACAGTCGTTGGTGGAATCCTGGTGGTATGGTACCGTAACACTTTTATTGGTATATGCTATTTGAAGTAGTATTCAGTTTTCTAATGGAATCTTGAAAGTTCAATAAGTTTATAGGTATTTTGAGTGTTAAGTAAATAAGGGCGCTTGAAAGAAGGTTTCAGATTATTGACGGTTTTGTACACTGCCTACCACGTTTATTCAATACGATTGCCGACGTAACATAAAATAGACATTTGCTAATCAACCTATGAAGACGATCTCTCTTGAAATTAATGTGTGCTTCGTACTGTTACATCACAAATATTTTAACTTTCAGATCACTTCAGAATCGCTGTTTAAAATATTTTATGCGCATACAAAACATTTGAGTATTCGCTTAGTCCCATCGAAATATTTTATCAGTGTAAACTTGTTATAATTCTCTCTGTTATTAAAACCCAGCTATTCCTAATGCTTAGTGTTCCCGGACACCAATCCACTCGAGACGTTCTCCCAAAGCAGAACATGGTTGAAGAGAAAATGGATTATATTCCAATAACAAGGTTAGAAGGGTCAGAAGGTCCAAAGGGAAAAGACGTTAGTAAATTTATGGTTTTCTTACATTAAAAATTCCAGAATGTTCCCTCAGTATCAGCTAGCGCTGATTGGATACGAAAGAGCCAATCAGTGTCCAGCAACGCAATCATGCTTTAATCCAATCTATTTACCACTAACAAAACTCTCTACAGGATTAACACATTACTGCACATTGATCATTTCCGCGAGGCTAATACATAACAATCCATTCGAAAAATTTTGTATCAAAAATTTGCTTAAAATATACGTTGTTTATAGAAGTTAGTTATAATAATTTTAGATACCAGTCAACTATGAACTGTTATATTTGATAACAGTTGTTTTAGTTAATAGATCTCTAAACAGGGTCTTCTTTTCTGAAATTTATTTATGACGCATGTTATCATAAGATACTGTCGAATAAAGCTTTTACAGCTGTCGTAACGTTTAGTATACTGAAATATCAAGATAAAAAGTGTTACTGTAACAAAGTGATGTGAACGAACCGCATGAAGTACAATTTGTATCAATGGGTAACTGTCAACATCTAAACTATTCAGTACTATCTACAAAGTTCACCCTCATTCTTTTTGATTGGTATTTATTAATTACATAGAAAAGCTCAGGTGAATATTTTTGCTTGTTGTTGTATTCCCCGAGCTGCATAGTTTGATTGCAGAGCTTTTGTTGTCGTCTTGGGCGTTTTCTGAGCCTAACGTAAGCAGAAGTTAACTGTATGGTGATCGTTTCCCAAATGCCTGGTCAGTCTGTTCTAATGATCCTGTTTGTGATTGATGGTCTTCGTAGGTTTTTTCATCGACTAGTTTTACATTCTGGTTGGCTGTTCTGTTAAGTTGACTCCTTGTTTAGCGCTTTTTGGGAAGGTTGTTTTGTGGTGATATTACTAATCCCGTGCCCGATAATCCTCCTTCACTTAAACTTAAGGCTAGGGGTAATCTGGGAAGAGCTCCAGTTAGAACTACTCTTTTCTTAGTGGATCGAAAAAATCTTCCTATGTCATTGTACCTTTTGATCTGGTGTAGTCCTAAATATTATTTTTGATGTCCTCTGAAATCCCTGGAATTTCGTTAGTCCATAACTTGAGTTTTTTCCTACCAAATCCATATATGTATTTGTCTGGACGTATTGATGTAAGTGATAATATATCGCATCGTTTCTCTGTTAGTGTATCCATTGTTTAGCAAGTGACTTTAATTTCGGATTGTTTTTAAATACATCTAATGTTGTCTGAAATACTTCCCAAACATAACAGAACAATCTGTTTCCCGGTTTTCGAGAATGACTCTGGTGGTACGAAACACTCAAAGAGAATACAAGTACACCTAAAGGCCAGTTACCAGTCAGGTAATAAAATAAATAGGTTCTTGTCGAATAATCTTTAAAAGGTTCGTTAAACTCGACGTAAGATATGATAATCTCCAGAATGACACTGGAAATTCTGCAGGAAAATCACCCTGCTCAGAAAAAACAATACCACTATACACTTTCTTTATCACATTTCAAATCGATTCCACCAATTTTGTCATAGACTGAATTCACCAGACTTATAATAGTGCTCACCTAAGCCCAATATATTTTATTAAAATAAAGAATTATCAGCACAAAACATGCTGTTTCTATAGACGTTTAACTTGTCAGTATTTAGCAAATATGTATAAAAGTTTCTAAACAGTGGTCAGTTGCTTTTCATACTCACCGGTAAATGTTTTGGCTAGTTCTACTCTCCTGACATCCCTGTCAATGGCCTAACATATCTGATATCTGAATTATGTACTAACTGTCCACTTTTTCAGCGAAAATACGAAGATGACACATTAGTCACCTTGGTGATACCTCTTGACTTGGTCAGTAATTACGTTCGCGACAGGTTGTATTCATTCTGTGAAAGCGTGTAAGTACTCATTGTTGACAATCCTGAGAATTCTCTCACGTGGGCACATGATAATTGTCAGGAGAGTTGTCAAGATTGTTGAGTTTCATTTAAACCATTAACCAATCAATAATAGACCATCGTCGAAGGTCTGGGTGGTTGTTTCGCCCTAGCATGAGATTCCTCAGCAGTTTGCATGTATGAGTCGCGAGGCGGAAGATCTTAAGATCGATCCCCGCATGCGTTAATAGTGGTCTAATATTAATCGTTTTATGGTTGCGATGAGATCAAACAATCTCCTTAACCCTATACTGATAACCACTTAATTGTTTGCTAGCCTAGATAACTTGGATATGGTATTTTCCGTTTACTTATACGGAGTATGATTTATTCTTAATAAAACTCGATGCTGTTTTACGGAGTTATTCCGTGGTTTAGTTCGCTGTCTATACATGATAAAATCTTTTGGATTTACAAGCTCTATTAGCAAATCCATAGATTGAGCCTCATGTTACTTAATGGTACGTGGCGGTTTCAACGTGTATTCTTACGTACTTCATAACATTAGAGTTTTTCATTCTATTCAATATCACTTGATAAACAGAAAGTGGTAATCTCATTTTACCTTTTGATTTAAATGTTATCGTTGTCTGCATCAAATATTACCAAAATTGCTGACTTATGTGAAAAAACTTCTGCTTAAAATAGTTACTCTGATATTGATAAAACATCTTACATTTCTGAGGTTGTCATTTTATCCATGAATGAACATAGTTTGGTTATTGAATTAATTAATCAATTAGTTGTATTTAATTGCCTATTGTACATACTAGTATATTTATTTAGTTGAAACTTCGAATTCCGTGCAAAAGTGGTCGCAGATGTATTCTTTAATCATTCTGTATGTTGGTGAATATGTATTTCCAGTACTAACTTAGATGCTTCTAGTTTTCTTTTCATACCACTTTGCTGATATTTCTAAATATATTAGCGTATTACAAAAATAAAACAGACTAAAATATTTTTCGCTCTCTTAATAAGGTACATTAACGCTATCAGAATGCAGTGAGCTTGTGTCATTGGATGATATCAAATTATTAAAATCTCAGCATGGTGGTTTGCAAACTGTTTTGAGGAATCACCATCAATGTTTTCGAAGTGAGTTATCTTAACGTAAAATATGTATTTATTGAGTCTACGTGATTTGACTCTTTTTCATCCGATTTCGCATTGTATACATGCCTTAAAAACTAGCAGTCTAAATTTGGTGTGACTAGTTTCGTTGCCTTAATTCTAATTTTCAGGTGTACACCGTTTAGTGAAATGAACAGTATAAAGAAAAATGGCTTAAATAGCTTTCGTCGGTACTCTCCTGCTGGAATACACTGGGAGCATGATCTTTGAAGGGTTATATATATGGATACATGTATATATAGCAGGGTTAGTTGGTGTACGAATGATCATATCCAGTATCTAACCTATTGATTAAAATTAGATAAGATGAGGATTGTATCACCAAATTGGTTAATGACTAGCTAAAGAATTCTGTAGCGGTGTAACTTCACGGTGTAAGCTAGTGTATTACAGTTAAGATATCTGAAAGTATAACGTAAGGTGGAAATCACAATACACCAAAAATGTTTCCTTGGAAATGTCATGTTAGTCATCAAAGCCTTTACTATTTGGCAACTTAGTTTATTGAGTCAAATCGAAATGGTTCATATAAATGCGTATACTTTCATACTTAACAGTCTGTTAACTATGGTAAATAGGTAAGCATCTTTCGCTCTGCATAGTTAGGGTTGATTAAGTGTTCATTCATTCAAGCAGATATTTTCGAATGTCTTTGGTTTTTCCGCTGTTCAACGTAGTTTGACATGTTGATGTGTGTGTCTGATTAACAATATTCACTTGCTAGTGCTCAAAGTACTAGGTTCGCTCATAAGAATTACTGAGCTTAATCTTAATTGATTCATGTATATCATTCCATCACGGTATCTGATTTGTATTCGCAGTGATAGTTCTCTCACATCTTTGCTGGTAAGTTGTTCGCGACAAGTTTTGAAGTTATATATTTATTAATTCTCAACTCAAACATAACTGCTGTCAAGTAGATTTGCTAAGTAGCTACTTATTTTCTTTATAGGATTTTACAAATACCTCGACTTTTTTCATGTTATCTTAATTAGTATATTTCCTCATACTGAGTCTTGTGACATATGGACTGTAATGGGAAGTATTTTAAATGAAGGGCTCTACTGAAGCATATTAAATCCTGCTATCTTTATCGTGGTTTCGTATCTTAACTCTGCATGATGAATTTCTTTATTTTTTCGAAACTTGATTAAAATTAAAAACCAAGGAGAAAATTGTATATCATCAATATGTCTGCTTCACGCGTGATACTATTAATAGACAGAGAATATCTAAACAATATGATACTGGATTCTGAATATCATATGACAGTTTATTAGATGAGTGTTTTTGCCATAAGTTTATTTCCCTAGAACCGTTGTCGTTATTGTCAGAGAGATGTAAGAGTTCAACGAAGCACCAAACATTTGATGTTTTCAAGGATAAGTTTATATTGAGTAATATAGTGTATGTTAACTAAATTAAGCCTGCATTATCAGTATATGGTGATGAGAGCGCTCAGTAATAAACATGTAGTTCATTTCGCTCCTAACTCATATTACTTGGAAGTTAATAGCCTCATTAACTTGTATTGACTGCGGATATAACATTTCAGATGGTGAGTTGAACAAGATAACACTACTGTGAATAAACTAGGTAAGATATAAAAACTAACTAAAACCTTACAGTAATTTATTTCTGAGATATTATCAGCACCTAAGTGGAGTGAGAGATTTCTCTAACAAATTCGCTCATAAAGTACCAAGCATATGAGTTACCACAACACCTAAGAATGAGTGGCTAGAAGTCTGGTCAGTAATACTCTTCATTAGACAGAATCAAGATATAAAGTCTTTAATGCGGTTCTTGTTGAATTAGAAATTTGTACCGTAGATTATAAATGCCAAGAAATTCAGATTATATTATGGCCAGCAGTACTGAAACAATGAATTAGGCTTTGACATGGTCGAAATATTGCTTACAGTTTATTGCAAACTGGAATTATTTCGATTACTTAATTTCGTATGAAATTAAATCGTGATAAACTAATCCGAACAGCTTTGAGAAGCCGTTAATAATGAGCTTGAATAAAACTAAAACCGCAATCGAGAAATAATAATAACAGAGTTCCATTTATTTCGTGGTCTCTCATTAACCTCTTACAGCCGTATTCGTACTCAGGTGTAACAGTGAGATATAATAAAAAAAAGGAGTGCCCAACATAGATGACGCTTGTTTATAGGTATATTTAGACAGATTGATATGTCTACCATATTGTCATTGTCGTGTAAAACTGACTATTTTTATGCCGATCGAACTTTGCTTATGGTAGTGTTTATCTATTCATCAAGCTATCAAAAACACCGTTCAGCTACGTTGGTTACCAGAAAAAATGATGAGACTTGATGATTCTGTATTTCCGTCATGTAATGACAAAAATGAAAAAAATCGTAAAACGAAACTCTGCTGGATGTCGCGTAACCATCCGGATGGGTGTCCATACACTTCTGAATTGTGCAACTTCGCTCATGGTGAAAATGAAATTCTCACAAGAATTGATTCCAAATTATAAAATATATGTGTATATACATAAAACATTTCCAAGCGAACAACGTCTTTACTTTTTTCCAATGCTTTTGTAATGCAATAAACCGCTTATGAAGTGTCTAGCGATAATGAAATTTCGGTACTCCAAAGTTGTTGCGTATGAAATTTAAAAAATGAGACTGCACTGAAAATTAATTTTAATCTTGATACTACTTATGGAATGAATTTATAAAGTAAATTATTAGCACAATCGTGACATTTTTTCATACAAAATATGAGATTAGTCGAATATTTCAGATAATTAAGTGTTTATGTATCAAAGTCATAGCTAAAATAGTGATATTTTTAATTCATCAAAATAATTTTTAAGAAATATTTCTCAGTGTGGTTAAATTATAATGAGTTCATTTCTGGTTAGCTAGCACTATAGCCAGTAGTGCCATGCGAACATGCATTCCATACTCCGCTTGACGGAAGTAGGCTGCCCGAGGGTCGAGATCAAATTTGGGACTGATTTCTCCAACGCGAGGTAGTGGATGCATCACAATCATTCCTTTAGGCTTGGCCAATGTCATAAGTTCAGGTGTAACAACGAATTGATCACGCCGAGCATCTCCATCACCACTCATCCTTTCTGTTTGCACACGTGTCATGTAGAGAACATCAGTATCAGGTAACGCCTCCTCTAAGCTACGAAGAAAAGACAATTATTTATGAAATAATTTAGTTTTATAACTAGAATCTCGATTTTTCACTTTTGAAAATCAAAGACGTACTTTGTATGTCAGTCGTCCAACGCACAACAAAGTGTTTGTGTTGGTATTCAGGAAAAGCATGCTTTAATTCGGCTTCACAAAACATCTAAATAGACTTGAAGTTTTGTAAGCATACAAACATTAAGAATGCTAACATTCACAGCAGTTGTAAAAACGTTTAAACTAAACCCACCTACTCATTTCTTCTTGTGGGATACCACGATCAGCAACATACGATTTAACTTCTGGTGGCATCTTAAATTCATCTCTGTGAGTGACATAACGTAGTTTGACCTTATATAAGCATAATAATCGAGCCAAACTATGTACTGTGCGTCCATTGGCGAGATCTCCAACCATAGTGATAGTTAAACCATTCACTGTTCCGATTTCCTCTCTGATTGTGAAAACATCCAGTAGTGCTTGAGTAGGATGCTCGCCGATTCCATCACCTGATAAGAAGAAAAGCGAAGAAGTACAGAAGACAAAATATCGTAATTGATGAGGAATAAAAATGACAATTACGCATATTATTTTTTTCAAGGGCAAGTTACATTTAACCATTACACTTAACAATCGAAAACGAATTCACGGACAATTACATACTATTTTCGAAGATCATCATCATACTTTCATTGATAAATATCACTGTCAAGATTAGGCCTAACAATTTCAAATACACTCAACTTTGTTTTCGATAACAAAAATAATGTTTTTCGATTTATCTGAGGTTTCGTGGTGGCTTAAACTGCTTGTCCCTAATTTAACACAGGTCGAAATAATAGAAAAGCAAGTTACGTCGTAGTGATTCCACTTTTATGAAGAGAACGCGATTCGTTTAATACAAACACTCATTATTCTAACCAATTGTACCGGTGATTGTTTTATCGAGCCTCTTTGTTTACTACAACTTTGTACGCGCAAACTTTCCGTTTGTGTTGCTGCCATTTTGGCTCCAGATCATGCTCCAGTGCGAACACGTACTTGTTTGCGCCTTACTGCCAGAAAAATATCGAAAGCAAACCTCTTAGGGCTTTACTAAATGATAATCAAGCTAAGAAAATATTTCAGGAGGAACTAGAAAAACAGTTAGGCGACCATGCAAGTGATTCCCATCCGGAAGCAGGTTGGAATGATATCAAAAAGGCTGTGGCAGCAGCAGTGATATCTGCTAGCAAAGTAAACCATAAGGCTAGTTGCATCCACCGAACTGATAGATGCTCGAAAACGCATCCCACCTGACTCTGAACATGACGAAGAGCGAAGTCAGCTTAGACTCAGACTGATAAAAAGCCTACGTAACGACCGCGAACAGTGGTGGGTGGCGAAATCAAAAGCGATGGAAAAGGCAGCGGCGATAGGCAACAGTAGACAGCATTCCCGCCTTATCAAAGAAACCGGTATTTGGAACCCGAATATGAGTGAGACTATTTCGGAAAAGGATGGTCTTATTATCCATTCTCAATACGGAAGATTGGACCGATGGACAGAACACTTTAGGGATAAGTTCAACTGGCCTCGAACCACTCTTCGGTTGTCCACGATCCCCAGTCATCTTGAATGGCAAATCGATTTAAGTTCTCCCAGTCTACATCAAGTTGAGAAAGCTATAGGAAATCTAAAGGGAGGTAGAGCAGCAGGCCCTGATAGGCTTACCCCTGAGATGTTTAAGGTTGGTGGTCCAGTTTTAACAGTTGGACTGACCGAGATCTTAGTTAGAATCTGGGAACTGGACACAATCCCATCCGACTGGTCTCAGTCGCTAATCGTCCCAATCTACAAGGAAGGACAAAAGTCTTCTTGTGACAATCACAGGAGAATAAGTCTAACTGATATAGCTTCTAAATTGTTAGCCTCGATTATACTTAGACGTCTATCTAGAGCTCGTGAAGAGCAGACTACAGGACCAGGCTTGTTTTCGATCTGGACGTGGTTGTATAGACCACATCTTCACACTACGACAGGTCCTAGAACACAGACACACATTTAGGCGTCCTACAATAGTTATTTTCCAGGACCTTAAGGTGGCATTTGACTCAGTGGATCGTGAGGTTCTGTGGCAGTGTCTGTCATTGCAAGGTGTACCAAAGAAGTACTTTAACCTCATACAAGCTCTCTACTCGAACACCACTGGTCGAGTAAGAGCTTATGGCGAACTGTCACCGGAATTCTCTACTTCAAGTGGTGTCCGTCAGGGATGTCCACTCTCTCCATTCTTGTTTAATTTCATCATAGACATGCTCCTAGACATAACCTTATCCTCGTCTGAATTTTCAGAAGTAGACCTTCTACCAGGTGGCTCGCTTATTGACTTAGAATATGCCGATGACATAGTTCTATTCGGTGAAGACGCTGACAAAATGCAGTCTTCTGACTACCATAAGCAACAATGCGAGCATGTTCGGGATGCGGTTTTCCCCCTCGAAATGCAAAATGTTGCTTCGAGATTGGGTTACATCGACACCTGAAATAGTGATAGGGAGTGAAGTAGTCGAGCGTGTTGATCACTTCACTTATCTGGGGAGTCTCATCAGTGCTGACGGCCTGGTGACTGACGAAATCTCAGCTCGGATACTGAAGGCTCGATTGGCTTTTGCTAACCTGCTCACTAATGGCGTAGTCGTGATATCCGTTCGCTAACCAAAGGGAGGGTGTACTGCGCAGCAGTTCGTTCCGTTCTCTTATATGACTGTGAAACATGGCCGTTAAGAGTAGATGTTCGTAGGTTACTAGTATTCGATCATAGATGTTTAAGAAGAATTGCTCGTATATCTTGGGATAGCCGAGTAAGCAATGCTGTTGTTAGGAAACGAGTACTAGGTAAGGATGGCAGATCAATAGATGAAGTGGTGAAACTTCATCAGCTGAGGTGGCTGGGACATGTGTTACGAATGCCTAACCACCGACTGCCTCGACGAACTATGTTTTGTGGTGTAGGAGTTAGTTGGAAGAGAGTTAGTGGCGGCCAGACCAAAGCATGGCAGAAATCCATGAAGTCACTGACAAGTGGACTGAGTCATGTTGGTAGATGTAGACTACCTGGTTGGGGTCCGCGAGACGAAAGTCATCAATGGTTAGAGACCTTGAATGACATGGCTCAAAATCGTTTGCAATGGCGCAGGTGCATCCACTCTTTGAGCTCTCTCAAATCCTAATCTTCTGGATTCGTCAGCACCTCTACCTTTGTCTTTCTAACCTTATCTCACTGAATTATACTTCTTGAATAATATCTTCGAACCCTGGTCTTCTTCATTATCAATTAATACCTCTACTATCTTTATCACTACGGGATTTGATTTGACATTGGTATGACAACATGAACTTATGTACATACGTACGTAGTTCTACGTTGCAACTGACTGACTGGCTGAGTTGATCCAGCACGAGGGGACGTTTTATAACAATTTCCTAAATACCAAACGAAAATCAAAAACGCCTTTTGTTTATTTGTCTTTGCAAAAGTTCACTATGTAAACAACGTTCTACGCTTCCATTATGACATCACTTTGGTCATCAAAGGTTATTACTTTCAATAGACTGACCGATAAATGACTTTCACTAGCGAAATTAATTAGGCATTCGCGATTTATTAAAACATTATCATAGGATAAGTTTTTCGCAACAAAAACCTTATAAAGTGCAAATATACTGTCGCGTTAAACAGAATACGTGGTGAGAACTTTACAGATTTCACTTTAAAATTGTTCAAAAGCATTTATTTATGATTACTTTGTGCTGCAGTCATATTAAAACACGTTCCAGTTAATATAAATACAACTTATTGATTATTTATGGAAGGAAAAGAGAACTGACCTGCATTTATGATTGGTCGGTGTATTATCGAGTTTGCAACAGCTCGTATAGCACCTTTTCCAGGATGCCTAATTACTAAACAATCACAATAACCGGCCAATACTCGCACGGTATCTAATATGGTTTCACCTTTTGTCTGGGAGCTGGTAGATTCTGCAAAATGCACTACAGTGCCACCTAGTCGCTGCATTGCCACGGCAAATGAATTGGCAGTACGTGTACTTGGCTCAAAAAACAGATTTCCCATTACCTGGCAAACAATCATAAGAGGTGAAATTTTAAATATCCTGAAAAGGATTTGGTGAACTATACAAATTTATTGAGTTGTTGAATGAAATATTAAAGTTCAACATACTTTTCCACGGCAAATCTGATCTAATGGTTTGTTTTTGTTGAGAGCGATTCTAAAACTATGCGCTAAGTTATACAACCGACGAAGATGATCTTTTGAGAAATCTTCAGAAGAAAGTATATGCTTTCCTGATACACCTTCTAACCATATACTTGGAAGGCTTTGGTGAGTTTGAGGTAGTTGGGCAGTTGTAATCAGACCAGATACAGGGGGTTGGTACATTGCAAGTGGACTACGAGTTCCCTCATCACTTTGAGTGGTGGCTGGGATAGGTGCATCAGGTTCGTCTTGAGACTTGAGAAAGAATACAGATGCACATACACACAAAAAGTAAATATTATATTTCACTGTTAAGAACAGATATTTTCACAATAATAATAATCGTAATAATGAAATGAAATCCATATTGTTACCAATCTATTACTATTCTAATTTCAGCGAATACATTCTGGGAAGGTAAATCAAGACTAATAGCAAAATGATGTAGAGCTTTAAAAGGTTTCGATTAGGACTAGATGACTTGTTTTTCTGCTTTATAAGTATGAAGCGTTACAAAAGTGGCTAATTGAACTTATCTACATTAACCGAAGTCAGGTTAACAACTATCCGGTGTTAATCTGGATAACATTCTTTCGGATGTGAGTGGTTTTTTTCTCAAGCAAACTCGATCGACAATCTAAAATGTTTGTTGTTAGAAATTAGTTGCGTCGAATGTTTCGATCGGAATCCAAGATATTTACACTGAGAAAAAGATTAACCTTCTTTGGCAATTTAAATGTTATTCACTGAAGTCTTACAGTCTGGTTATAACGAGAAGAACTAGTAACGCGACATTATGTAAATAAATACAAGGCCAGTTACTTAAAAACAGTACAACTTAGGCTATATGCAAAGTGTTTTTGTTGTGGGGTGTTTTTTTGCGCTGGGTTTCATTAGGTTACTAATTTTCTAAATCTCACGGAATAAAATTTTATTAAGGATTTATAAGATTGTTTAAAGCAATGGGTAAATTGGACAGTCATATCACGATTACGAAAAAACGTCATGTTTGGAAATAATAGCGTTTTAATAAGTATGACAAACAACAATTGCATATGGTAAATAACTTACTACCTGAACACGTTCATTAATTGAATTGTACCGGTTTCTTAGAATGGGAGAACCAGCTGAGGCAGGGATATGCTTCAAAGAAGTGTCAACTGTTAGTGGATCGTAAGAATTCTTAGACAAGGACATGTCTGATGACACATCTTTACCGAAACCAGGTTCTACCAAAACTGAAATAGAATAGTGATGACAAGGGCGATAAAAAAGCTTTCAACCAATAGAAGTGTAAACAGATAACGGTGATATATATATATATATATATATAAATTTGAAAGAACAAAATGAATAGTTCAATCCAACAACTTCCAAGTTCACACGTACAACTTTTACATGTGTTGTAAATGAGGTCATCAATACTAAAACAAGTAGGACGATTTCTGATCATAAGATTGTAATTGTATAAAATAATTTAGTTGTATAAACATTAGAAACGAGTTGGTTCTCTTTCTGAATATGAATAAAGCAAAAACAACAGTTGAGGTAAAACCATATGAATTCATTATATTTCGAAATTACTTTTCAGCAGCTCAAAACTATGTAATAAAATGCAACCTTGGAGCATAATATGATATGAAGTAATTGATATTGCTAACTGAAATAAGGATTATCAGTAATAACTAAATATATGAATGAATAAGCGCATATGAGATCATTTGGAGAGGGAATACGGGAACATGGGATGTTAGAATAATTACAAGGACTGAAAGACGTAAGTAACATATACGCTATCAATTATATGCTTAGCTATTTCACTGCTTAGAACTGTTGCATATTTTTCTTGAATGCAAAATGTTGCTTCAAGATTGGGTTACATCGACACCTGAAATAGTGATAGGGAGTGAAGTAGTCGAGCGTGTTGATCACTTCACTTATCTGGGGAGTCTCATCAGTGCTGATAGCCTGGTGACTGACGAAATCTCAGCTCGGATACAGAAGGTTCGATTGGCTTTTGCTAACCTGCTCACTAATGGCGTAGGCGAGATATCCGTTTGCTGACTAAAGGACAAGTCTACTACGCAGTAGTTCGCTGCGTCTTACTTTATGGCTGTGAAACATGGCCAGTGAGAGTAGAAGATACTCGTCGGTTATTAGTTTTCGATCATAGGTGTCTTCGAAGCATTGCTCGTATATCGTGGGACAGCCGAGTAAGCAATGCTGTCGTTAGGAAACGAGTACTAGGTAAGGATGGCAGATCAATAGATGAAGTGGTGAAACTTCATCAGCTGAGGTGGTTGGGACATGTGTTGCGTATGCCTAACCACCGACTGCCTCGAAGAGCTTAGTTTTGTAGTGTAGGACTAGGTTGGAAGAAAGTTAGGGACGGCCAAGCCAAAACATGGCGGAAATCCATGAAGTCATTGACGAGTGGACTTAGCCATGTTGGTAGTTGTCGACTACCTGGTTGGGGTCCGCGAGATGATAATAATCGATGGTTAGAGACCTTGAATGACATGGCTCAAAATCGTTCACAATGGCGCCGGTGCATTTATTCTTTGTGTTCTCTCAAATCCTAATCTTCTGGATTCTTCAACACCTCTAGTTTTGACTTGCTAAACTTTTCTCACTGCTTCTTGAATAATATCTTCTAATCCTAACCTCTCCGATTACTTCTGATACCTTTACTACCTCTTCTACTATTGGATTTGAATTGACAATTATATCTCTGGGCTGATAAGGTATGGCAACATGAACTGATGTACTTACGTACGAAGTTCTACGTTGCATCTGACTGACTGAAGTTTTTCTTGATGGTGTCCGGCCAACAGATCTGAAATATTTTGCGTAGACATCTGTTAATAACCACTTTTATCTTCATTCCATTTAACAATACCTTGTTAAAGACTTTGTCTGATGTTAAGAGAAGTGTGATGCTTCAGTAGTTCTTACACTTACTGAGATCGCCTTTCTTTGGTATTTTGATCAGGTATCCTTGTTTCCACTCTGATGGTACTTGTTCTTCATCCCAAATCTTAATGAAGAAAACGTGGAGTATCTTCCCAGGTACTTCTACGTCTGCTTTAATGTTTTCTGGTTCCGCTGATTTGCGGCTATTGATTTGTCTGACAGCCGTGTTGACCTATTCAGTTGTTGGTGAGTCAACAACGATTATGAAGTCAGTGGGTGCTACTTCGATGTTGTGTGTTCGATGGGGTTGGTCGATTCAAAAGTTCCATGAAGCTCTCCACTCACGTGTTTCGCTGTTCTTCAGTGACGGTAATCGCTCTGCCTTTCTTGCTTTTCGCGGGTCGTTCTGGTTTACGATAGTTTCCAGCGAGCTTCTTTGTTGTATCCTACAATTGTCTCATGTTTCCTTCTCTTGCAGCCTTTTCCACCGTCATTGCTAGATCTTTCACATATTTACGTTTGTCGGCTCTGATACTTCTCTTCACTTGCCTGTTTGCTTCTGTGTAATCAGCTTGTGCCTTGACTTTCTCTGCTCTTGTTCGGCTGATGTTCCTCCTTTCTTGAATTTTGTCAAGAATACTATTCCTTGTGATAGTGATTCCTGTGGCCCAGAACCTCGTGACATGTTGAGGTGATTGCCTACTTGATCCCTTTCCAAGTGTTCTTCATGGTAGTTTCCTTTCCATTGAGTAGATCGTAATAAGCCTGGAACCTATTGGTGAGGGTTATTTTGAGTTTGTAGAGTTTTTTAGTATCCCGAAGAAATGCTGTGTTGAACTTTCGATGTTATCCGCCTCACTGTTCAGTGCCTCTTGAGTTTCAGTTTCATACTGGGGACCAGCAAGTGGTGATCTGAGGCTATGTCAGCTCCTCTCTTGGTTCTCATATCCTTCCTGGTCCTTCTGAAGTTTTTTTGATACAGATATGGTCGATTTGGTTCTGAGTAGTGTGACCCGGAGAAATCCATGTAGCTTTGTATACACGTTTGTGTGAGAATACTGTGCTACAGATGACCAATTTATTGAAGGCACATAAGTTTGCAAATCTCTCACCACTTTCATCCCTTTCTCCCAGTCCATGTCATCCCATGATGTCTTCATATTTATGTTGTCCATGCAACCTTGGTATTTAGGTTTCTCATCAGAATGGTCGAATTCTTCGATGGGTATATCTCAGTGATCGACTGCAGCCCCCTGTAGAATTGATCTTTAACGTCTTCATCGTATTTGTAGCATTGGATGACGTTCATTGTAATGTCCTCTTTATTTGTTTTGAAGGATGCTTTAATGATCCTAGGTCCATGAGATCCCCATCCTATCAGTGCCTTTTGTGCTTTTTTGTACAGCATCAGTGAAACTCCTTGTGAGTGAGGCATTTTCTTCTTCATGGCCGGAGTATAAAAGCCACTCTCCTGAAGCCAGTCTTTGTTGTTCGACCAGCGTCCAATGCGGTTCACTGATTTCAAGCACCTCCAGGTTGTATCTGCAGCAACTTGGGACAGTCCTCTGGTCTCCCGCATCGTTCAAACATGGTTGCTGCGGTTCTCACAAGGGGCATAGACATCGTGAATTCCGAAGAAACTCGGCTTTCATCGTGAGACGTCATAACTCTTCTGAATGAAGACCTTCTGACTCCCAGGGTAGAGTTTAAATGGTTTTAACTGATTTTTATTGTTAGCGTTTTTGTAGGGAGTTAGTTTTCTATGGAATGGGGTAGCCAACCCATGTGTATTTACCTAAAATACTGAAAATCAAGTTATTATTAACACACGTAAGTTGACTTTAGCAGGTTTATCCTCACTGATGCTTCAATACCGTTGTTTATCCTATGATTCAAATAATTGTGTGGTTAGGAAATTTCCCGTAGCAAAGAATCAAAAATTGACTATCTCAATAGATGTTGCCAGTAAGGCCATTTTCGGGAGACAATTAAAGACAGAAGTGGTAAATTATGCAATAGATAAAGTCATTCATATTAGCGAGAAATATTAGTAAGGAAGTATGGAATACTCTTAATTACAGCCGACTGAATACAGCGATTGAGTGTTTGATTACTAAGCGATCAAGTATAGTGATTCTGTATTATCCAGAGATAGTATACAGCATACTGTATTGATGTAGGCAGTACGTAATTTAGACACTCAATTCCAAAGTGAGTGCAAAAAGCAATGAGTAAAGCATCCTAGATATTGCTTCCGAGAAACACAATGACATGAACGATAAAGATGAAAAAAGAAAAGAAAAATCATACCACGTCCATCGACATATGCTAGATGACCTCGGAGCATGACCCGGCGAACTTGACCACGAACAAGTCTGCCAGCAAAAGGGCTCCAATTAGCCCGAGTAAAGAATGAAGGTTCAGCTTCTGACTTGCTTTCCCACGCAGCTCCAGGAATACGCCATTCAGCACTCATATCTACTTCAACCCACGTTTCGCCATATATCCCTCGACTAACTGAATTTACAGCTTCATATAATGTGTGGGCGGTTGGTATTCCAAATATTTTGTATGGATTTATATACAAGCGCTCAATAAGTTCAGTAAGTGTAAGACGGCCATTATACATAGCTGTTAATAACAATGACAGCATTGTTTCTAAACCTGGAAATCCAGGAGGTGCTCCTGATACCCTACTTTTTTCAGAGATAGTGTGTGGTGCATGATCAGTTGCGAAACAATCAATTGTGTTCATGTTGGCCCAAAGAGCATTTACATCATCGGTTGTACCGAGTCGTGGGCGCACTTCACCTGGAAAACAATATGTAAAATATTTTTAATTGCTGCTGAAATAATGTCATGATGAACATTATAAATATCAGTCAGTAACATGCAACGTAGAGCCTGGCACATGTGTACATCGTTTCATGTCGCCACATTCTATTAGCATAAGGAGAAAAAAATTATCAAAGCAATTCCAAAACAGTACAGGTAGAAACAACATTAATGGTGGTAGGAAAGTTTAGGTATAAAACAAACGATGCAGCAAGAGAATCTGAATGATACAAATTTAGGATACAGGGGATAACAAAGAGTGAGTGAACCTTCGCCATTTCGATCTATTTTCAGACATTACTTAAAGTATACAACCTTTGGTTACGGTAATCATGCAGACGCCAATCAGATGGTCTGCAGTTATTTGCATGGCTTAGTCCAACAGTCCGTATCTTAATGCCTTGGTTTAACCGTCAATAGCTTCCTTTTAACATACACTTATATCAGCCATCATCGGGAGTCGAAATGTTCGGTAAAGATTACCTTATCAACCGATTTGTCACACTTACCGAGAACTTTACGTACAATTTCTTACTCGATGCTCCTAATATAAACGAGCAATGAATTAGAAAAATCTGTGATTCAATGCTAGTAACCTACGACTATCTATTTTTAAAGGCTACTGCTATAAAGGCAATCAGTAGAATTGATAAACTACATGATTCAATGAAATAAAAGGCCAGACGGTTTGGGATAAAGTATAACATCACTTAAATACAGCGGTAGGAAGATTATTTCCTCTCGAGCTGGATTTGTAAGCTATTTCACTTGTTTAGTTTAATTTATTTCTGTAAATAATATTACTTGCAAGCGACATCAGCACTAATTACTACTTTACCACTATTATAATCCAAAGCAAAATGCTTTCCTCGTAAGGTGGATTTGCAAAGAGATTCCGATCCTGAATTGTTCTCAACTCACGGAACTAAGAAACTGTGTTAACCCCTAGAAGCACTGTATGAATTATACATACGTTATTTGAAGAGTTTATTAACATGAAACGCTAGTAACTAATTGGGTACGTCATAAATCCCCCCTCTGCTTAAATGTTTCAGGATATCTAAGAGAGAATTTAAAGCGAGAAGGATCAAACTACCGTCAGTGATAAGCAAAGTTTTTAACGGTATTGCTGGATTGAATATAAGATTTAGTAGATGTTAGGATATTCACCAAATATCCTAAGAATACTATTTTTAGAAGTACAATCCTATTGGTCGATTTCTATTGGCCGAAATTATGATCGTTCTTACCGTCAGGGTCAAATACTTCAATGTTACCTCTTATTGGTCATCTGGACGGTCAATGTCATTCAAATGTTCTTTTCTATCGATCGTCCTAAATTGTCAATGTCACAGACGTTGATGCTTTTTCTTATTCGACCTTAGTGTATAAATACGCGCTATCTGAAAGACTTAATAATTCCGTTTCCTCTGCCTGCCTCTTCTTCTGTATTCGACCCAATGAACAGCTTCCTTCCACGGTGTTGCGTTCTGATATCTAGGAGATTTGGAAAAAGCATTTTGGGTCGTATTGGGATATTTGAATTGGACGCCGTTAGGACTGAAGAGCTATACGTAGCAGCGTTACAACAGTAGACGATCGACTTAGAGGTCAGCAATCAGTGAGAATCAAACACATACAAAACAACGAGTAGCAAGAAAATTAAACTTGATGGCGAGGCTATGAGAGAGGTGAACGCCTTTGCTTGGGCAGCATTATTAACAAACAAGAATTTGATGTAAATAGAAAGGCATGAATTAATAAAGCAAGGGGAACATTTCTACGATTGAAGAATATCTGAAACTCAAAACAAATTTCACCCAAGACCAATGACAAGATTTTCAAAACAGCTCTATTTTACGGAGCTAAAGCTTAGAGAACTACCAATCATGTATAAAAAAACTCTCTATGCAAAGAACTCTAGGTGCTTTGGTTAGAGAATATCAGGAATAACTTATTCTAGCAGAAAACAAACAAGCCGCCACTTAAGGATGGAATGAAGATAAAAACGCTAGAAGTGGACGGGACACACTATGCGGAAACAATCACACTGTATCAAGAGATAACCCTTAACTTGGAGTTCTCACGATAAACGAAAGAGGGGAATCGAAGAATGCATAGTGCCTGAAATTGGACGGAGACCGTTGATACCACTTGACAATAACGGGAAAGGAAAACATTGGAAAAAGTTGGCTGGATATTTTTGATGAGTGGTTTACTCTATAGGAGTAACAGGATTAATTAAGCAAGTAAGTATTAACAAAAAGGACACTTTTTTAGTAATAGGTGTATCTGATAACCATAAAATATATTCGAGGACCCAGTAAACCGTACACAAAGATAAGAGTTATACACAAACTACACTAGTAACTGATATAATGAAGATTTAAAGGAGTAAATACATTAAATTTTGTCACTGATTATTTTATCAGATAAAAGTATTGTAACGTCTTATCAAACACAATGATTGACAAATAATTAAGTAGAAATTCATAATAAGTTATCACTCATGAGATTATTTTAAATTAGATTGACTTTAAAGATTTTCTGTGAAAGTTATGAATCTTAATTTAGAGATAGATAGTTTTTAAGTCAGCAAAAACTTACCGGTACACAAATGTTTACTGAATGAGATCGATACGGTGTTGTGTTTGTGGCGTGATATGGACGATGGTTAAAAATAAAAGCTGTCTTCAGTCAATCAAGTTACATTGTTTATTGATTACTTAAAGGTATACAGTTACTGTAGTTATTATTATCCAAACAGGAAGTCCTAACAAACCGATACTGTGTGATCTGCTTATCTCTAGTTAGCGCATTAAAAGCTATTGAAAATAAAATTCAAGTGTTCTTTTCATGATAAACTTTTAACGGAGTAAATTAGAGGTGAAAGGTCAATCTATCAGCAGAATAATTCAGATATACGAACAATTACTAGATATTTAAAAATTAGTATTGGAAAGAGTGACTGATTATCATAGTAACAACATGTCGATAAGTCAAAAACCGAACTTACTCCAACCACCTTCTTGAGGTAAATCATCTGCAGTTAAGAATAAATGATGTGGACAAACTTCACACGTGACTTTTAGTCCACGTTGTTTTGCATCACGAATTAACTCGATTTCAGATCTACGTGCGACATGACAAATATGCACACTGCGTCCAGTGAGCTCCGCTAAAAGAATTACAGCGGCAATAGTTTCACCCTCAGCATGACAACACACTGGACGATTACTTGGCCAGTTCTTTAAAAGTATAAATATGAATATAGATGGATACAGAGAAAATGCAATTTTTTGGTAAAAATCATCAAAAAACCAACCAATAACTAAGTATCGTCATCAAGATGGAACTTCATGATTTCAAATAAATTGAGTATCGGGCAGATTGTTAACAACAAAATAATGATATGTTTATGTTACCCCTATGAGTTGACTTTTGTGACCTGGTGCAAGTCATTTCTTTAGAGTAAATATGTGAATAAACCATTTAAATTATTACGTACTTAAATACCATAGAGAAAAAGGTAAAATATTTGGTTTATTCAAGATCAAAATAGGTCATTTTCATGTCATTCTTAGTCAAGGTAATTATGTGAGACGTCAGATTTTCAATAAAACAGCTGACGGTTGGAAATGCTGTAATTCGAATAGCGAACAAGATCCCTTTCATTTCTATGCAGAGTTGCTTCTACAGATTATACTGTGTCGATTGCGATGATTTCTACATTGAAGAGTCTATTCACGAAATCTCGACTCGAGCTACGAAACTCACGAGTCGCTCAAAAAGACTTCACAGTCCTGTAGAACTGGGAAATGTACAAGTAAATCGACAATAGAAAGGCCCGATTATTCATCCAGTTTGCACAGTCTGAAAAAACAGCTATATACTCAAGATCAGTGAGTCGGCACATAATAGTGATAATGTATAACTATAATCAATCCACAATACTGCGCGAATATTTACCAATGTTTTCAATGAGATATATCATTTCATTATAATATTAATAAACGTTAGTAAAATGACTGAAAACCAAATACAATTTATGCAACCTTTTACATACAGATACTTAATGACTGGTAGAACCAAACAAGATAACATGAGGTATAATTTGTCTAGTTTTTTATTACATGAAATGGATTGAAGTAGTAAAAAAAGAACGGGAGTGTACAAGTGAGTGGAGGCATCATTATATCAGTCTAACGTGTCAATATTTGTTTACAACCTATTTTGTTTACAAAGGTGTGCATTGATTGCAAGAGGTCACTGAGCACATTCCAGAAAAATAGTTACATGAAAGAATGCAGACAAGAACAATCACATATGTATACTAATCAAGTTGTCTGAAATATCGAAATAATAAGCAAATATGATAGAATTACCGAGAAAAATTCTTTTGAGTTGAAAGAATTTTCATGATAGTTAGAGTTAAGTACGATTATTAACTTTCTGCTTAGATTGTATGAGTTAATATTTGTTCCTACTTAAAGGACTTCACTAAGTATCACTTTTAAGCTGATGACATACGGTTGATCTAGACTTTTAGATAGACTTTTCAGATAGGCTAAACATATAGGGAACCATAATGACTAATCGCTTATCACTAACATTCGTCTCAAGTATATGAGTTACCTGATACTCTATGTACACTACCTAACTCCTGGTTTCTGAACTCTCATTAATGTCTGAATCATAATTAAGAAGAAATTAAGATTTGCCAGGTTGAAGAAACCTTATTATAACAAGAAAGAACTCATTAATAAGTAGAGCAATTGATCATCAATTATCAGTTTTTGACCTAAATTTGTTCAGTTTTAACTAGAAAAGGTATGTGAAATATACAGATTACATATGAATTAAGTGATAATCAAGAACGTTGTGTAATTTCACAATGATGATGAGAGAAGCATTCTAATCGTACAATGAGACTGATATAGAAAGATATACCTAAAGAGATTTTATTGAATTTTGTATCAAACAGTTAAGTTGTAAATATGGAATTTTGTATTTATTACATAAAGAAGTAATGGTTACACAGATGATTACCGTGCAGTGTCAGAGACCAAAGTGAATTTTATGCATTTTTGAAAATATCCAGGATACCGAATTCTACTCTGTGATAAAACGGCATGGTAATAATGATAAAAATGATACTACTAATAATAATATCATTATTAATTTCCGTTCAAATAATGTTATTCAAAATAGAGCAAAAGCTTTTTTTTTTCTCATACTTACTTCAAAATGTTGACGCCAAATATTAAGCTTGTTACTTAATGATAAACAAGTAAATGTTTCATTGAGATACATTTTGAGTCCAATAGCTTTGTGGGATAGAGAACCAACAGTAAAAACATTTTCTGACGATGCACCGACAAAAAGACCATAATCACAACACGCTTTTGATGCTGCATTTCTGCTCATTAAGTTAAAGCTATCTTCGTCAACTATTGCAGGATCAGTGTTTGGCATTGCTAAAATAGTTACAATCCCACCAGCAAGAGCAGCTTTAGTAACAGATGTCCAGTCCTCCTTGTACTCCATTCCAGGATCCCTGTATGAATAACAGAAAAAGATATAATTAACGAGTCGTGGTTTTTAAAATTACTAGAGGATAGTTTTGAAAAGATTTCATTAACTGACTTTTTTCATTTTGTAGACAATTTCATAAAAGATGGATTGGAAAATAATCAACTTATCACGTAGTTAGATAAAATGGTTATAGGTGTGCAGAAGTCGTGGATGCGTACTGCTGATGAGCCCCATACCAGGAAGAAACGGCCGTCCAGTGGCTTCCAGGTTTATAACGGTGGTCTAACAATGATTGATTGATGATTTCAACGTATAGCTGTTACATTGTAAAACAAAGTGAAACGAGTATATAAGAAAAAAAGTTGTGACCTATTTAACCCGAAGAATCTTAGACATAAGGTATTCATTCCTCATATGAAATTCATGAAGCAATCGGGATTACTTGGTGATGGTTGAAGGAATCGAATCCATCTATTATATGTTCCCTGGGATTTTACCATGCTGTGCAGGTCATTTGGGGAGCGGTAACGACAAAAACAGGAAATCTGACATTCAAAAATTAAGTCTAATAGTTAGTGCGGAGAACCAGCACAATTCAATTATAAGTTGTCTAAACATTTATTGACTTCTAGTGATCTGGATGGTGTGGGTCTATTTCGGACTTTGAAAGTGAGGTCTAATAGAAAGCCTATCTTTTTTTCATTCCTGAATTTCGATCATGTTCATGTGTACGACAGACATAAAGAACTTTTGGAGTTTAGTCCAAAGATGGAAATATTACAGACATATTGAAAGAAGAACTAGCTAAGCACTTAAAGCTACATGAAAAGGATGTTTATCTCCAACTAGTTGGTCTTGATACTCAAACAGATTTATTACTGTGAAACATTGTTTTTTGAAGTATAGAAAGTGCGTAAGTTACTACTAACTGATCAACGGTGTATTTGTCACCAATCATTCGTGATCAACGCAGAGCCTGGTACATCTGTGCCTTGGCTTAAATTGCCAAGATAAGATGAAATTAGAAAAATAAATGGTGAAGTAATTAAAACGTAATAGAAATGACAGTGTGAAAGACTGGAAATTGTGAAAAGATAGAATGGAAAGGTAGGTATGAAGTAATAGTGGGGAACAGCGGAAATCAAAATCGCGAGAAAGATAATAAATACATGAATCTGTTCCACTGTTACTAGTACTGAGTCATTTCATTTCAAACTAACAATCGCAGTTATTGGTTATACCCTAATTTTCATCTACCAATATGGCTGAGACCATCGGTCAGTAACTTCACAGACTGATTAATGTCTTCGTTTGAACTTTCTGAGGCTCCTTTCCTCTACGCCCATACCAGAAAGCATCACTTATATTGGGAGGTAGTGGTCAAGCATACATAGCGTGTCCTAAACCCCTGAGTCGATTAAGGTTAACAACCTCATGAACCGATTTTTCTCGATTGCTTAATACTCTGTTCCCACACTCACTATTTCTCACTTCAGTGTTATAAAGTGTATTTGAGGTGTTGTTTGTGTAGTATAATCATTAAGTGATTGATGTTGAGGTTAATCCTAGAGTACCAGTTAAAGATGGGAAACTAGTTGATAAGACTCTGAATCTTTATCGACTGAAGTAGTTGGGACAAGTGT
The DNA here is from genome assembly GCA_944470395.2 of Schistosoma turkestanicum. NCBI lineage: Eukaryota > Metazoa > Platyhelminthes > Trematoda > Strigeidida > Schistosomatidae > Schistosoma > Schistosoma turkestanicum. The sequence continues at coordinate 16,322,986 of OX103973.1, forward strand.
CAGACATGTAAAGATATACGTCTGATGCGTAACGTCCATTAGAGTACATCTGGAAAAAGCTAGTGTGAGCGAATCCAGACATTTAATTGGTCCATGAAACTAATATCATCAGTTCGAGATGTATAGGGAGGAGCATAGTTACTGGTTAAGTGAGATTATTATGATGGATAGGTGAAGAATGTGCACGATATGGCTCAAAATCGGTTGTAGTCTATTTAGCTAACTCCTTCCGGACAATGTTTTCCACGTCTAGGTTGCTTTGTTACTCATTCATTTTCACTACACGTGCTAGCGCTGCATAGCACATTTCTGCTTAATACTGAGTTGTTGGTGAATGACTGAAATAGAGTGTGACTAAAACATAAAAGTTCAATGATAATCTTAGTTAGTTGCACCCATGATCTAGTTACGTCACTTAACTCAGACATTATGACCTAGTTTTAGTAATTCATGTTAAAATAAGATTAATGCCTGATTCAAAGATGTTTTGGCATTGCAATACATATTTTTTTATGTGTTTATCTACAGATGATAATAAGAGTGACAACATTATCATTAACAAAGATAAATAGTCAAAATGTCAATAACATATACAGTCTACTCACAATTAACCTCTACCAAATAGAACACATAGTTAAGAATAAACACAGCAAAGGATATCCACAATAACCTCTGGATATGTGCTTGAATGTGGTATAAAATCATATAACTTGTTTATAATTACTCAAATCGCCTTGATTGGTTTAACATTTTCATATAAATATTGATGTATATTAAAGTAAAGCTTGATGACGATCTAGTCGAAAACAATATTGTTCGTTTATATGTGCTGTTCTAAAACCAAATCAGTACATTCCTGTCAGATTAAGTTGTCATCAGTATGACATAACTTTTCAAAATAATCAAGGATCCATTCGGTCAATTTATTCTCAAATTTACAAACTAAATCATAATTTTAGGTGCTTTAGTAAAATTTAGCAAATTACAGATCTGTAAAATTCTAGAAACAGTTATTGATCCAAAATATATGTAGATCTTATTTAGCACTTCTTAATTAGCACATTGAACTTCAGTCGTGAAACATTCATAAATAAATAAAGGAATGTGTAACCGATAATCAGTTGTTCAATAACTTGATTTTTAGCACTGACAATAGATTCTGATAATTACAACCAACTTTAATTTGTTCAATACTGTTGTGTGTACCTTTTAGGCAAGTGTGATTACAAAGTGAGCACACGAATCTGAAGTGTTTTTACGAAATGAATTAACTTTAAAGTACATTTTGTAAATGATATACTATTTGATAACTGTAACGTGATTTCCACAAATAGTCAAAGAATCAGATGTGAGCATTAAAGTAAATATCTAACAAATTATGAAACACCTTGAGTTTTTCTAATTAGGATAGCCCAAAGGAATTTTTCCATGCATCACCATGTTGCATTCTGTCAGATTATCAGTGAATAAATATAAACTATAAGGTAACTATTGCATAAAGCATTACCTGGTATGAACATGAATATCGATCAATCCCGGCAAATATATTATTTGACTGGAAGTAATTGAATGCAATGGAAGTAAACGATGAAGGAAGGATTGTTTATATACATTATATTCATTATCTTCCGATTTTATTTGTGGTCTATTTGCACTCTGTCCATGAAAATAACGATAAAGAGCTTCAATAAGAAGTTTAGCCAGTTTTACATCAGTTAGAAGTGGCACATTTGTGTCAACAGCAAGACGTCTAGTTTGATAGCCTGAACAGAGTTAATGAAAGAAAAAGAATTACTGATAATCTTCAATGAATCAACAAACAACATGGTGGGTTTCGTAAATCTTAACTTCTTTTGCGATTCGATCAGCTTTTAGTTACAAATTACAGATGCAGACGCATAAACAACTAAATGTCATAAACTAATGTTAAACCAGAATGAAACTATCACAGGGATTAAAATTGAAATATGAATGTGTTCGGGGTTCACTGATAGAAATTCAGATATCTTAACAGCCGTTCATCACATACATTGTAAAGGAAAGGAAGAATTATTTCCTGATATTACTTTCGATTTTAAAAAAAAACAGAACTCTTACATAAAAAAACATCATTGCCTAAGAATGTGCACTTAAAATTACTGTTAACGGACCTTCTCAAAGCATTTCGAAAACATAGTCTCAAGTTTGAAGGGATGTATAGATATTATGAGTTGGTTCATAGACTAACTAAAAAGGTGTGACATTATGTGTAAGGTTAGCAAACTAGCGTATATATTTAATTTAAATTCTAGTTACTTTTTAAATGCGTACAATAGTTTACTAGTTAGTTTGGAATTTCTAGGTTGCATTCTACATGTAGTTTTCAACTAGTGTTTTCAATATTAGCAACATTAAATGCGATAAGTAAATTAAAAACTGATTTTGTATAATCTTGTCAATAAGAAAACAGTAAAGCAAGTAACATATTCCTTACCACGTGTGACAAAGGCAGAAAGACGACGAGATCCCAGTTTTTTTAATGATAAACTAACGATTAAGGAAAACAGTTTATCTTTAAGATACTGTTGAATTGTACCTTCTTTTGAGTTTGCATCACTATGATTTTGAATTCTAAAATAAAAATCGGTAAATCGTTAAATGGTAGCCATAATACGAGAGGAAAATTCCTACAACATATTCATCTACATAGGGTTACGGCAAGAAATGGAAGACTAATCACATAATTAAAACATTATTAAGAATAAAGTGAACTTTGATCAAAATGACAACTATTTTAAAATATTGAGGAAAAGGCTAGGAAAAGAACTCACTTATTATCGAAGTTATTCATATCTGATTCTTCGTAAGGCCATTCAACTGGAATGATAGAAATCCCTTGAGTTTGATAGAAGTCAGCAGTTCCACAGCTTCCGTATAATTTGTACCCAAGTCGGTGTAACTGTTTAACACTATGAAACAATGTACAGTAAAGTTAAAAATTGAACAATGCTGTCATTTTGGTGGTGATGCAATTCATCATCCAGAAATCATTTGATTAAAAGAATGTGTTAAAGCAAGCTTCAAGTAAGTTATTGGAATCATATGATACAAAAAGTATAAAGTACTCGTTGACTTGGATAAAATGGAATATAGTTGGCTCTTATAGAACAAGATGAACTATGGCTAGCAGTGAAGTCTAGGAAGTGTTTCAACCAAATTAAGACTCAACAGCTGGATGTATACCTAGATTCCAGAATTGTTATTTGCACGGGAACTCAAATTCACTACCTTTTACTCCGAACACCCGATGCTTTACCTCCTGAGTCACTCAGCTTAGGCAACTACTTACGTAACATGTATGGGTTTTCATTCGATTTAGAATAGTTTAGGTTCAAGATCCAATGCAAGCATCAACACTGGGGTCTAGGTACACCCAACTTATGAGACCCGAACGGAATAGAGATTGCGTTTCAGATCGAATTTGTTTTCTAACAAAATGGCTATGTCCAGAAAAGCAACTACGGCTGATCGAAATTCGAAATGACATTCACTTTTGTTTATTCTTATTGTACACCTGGTAGTCATCAAACATTCTAGCTACTACTAAAATAAGAAAAATCGACAATAAGGCAGTACTATTCAAACAATATCAGAAAGTTCTCAATATAAATAGATTGGTTTGATTCGTTTTAATAAACATCTATTGATCTTTAATTTCGAAAACAAATCTGAAATAAATTATTTATCAAACAAACAACCTCAACTGAGAAACAAATAATAAATTTTGGTTGTAACAATAGGTGTGTGATAAATGTTGAGCATGTAATATGTCAATTATTTAACTAGTTAAAAAAATATTGAAGATATTAGAAACAATAATCGAAGTACTAAAAGTAATCTATAAACTGAACGACATCCATCACTCATTTGTTGAAGTCGAAATCAACAAAGCATAGAATCAGAGATGACTCAATCGTCTGTAATAAAGTTTATAGATCTTAAAATTATGGCGGATACATTATGTACATAAATATTCGGTCGCCATTTAATTTTTTTTAAGTATGACTATTAGTTTTATGATTAACCAAATTATCAAGAAATTGTTCTAAAAATATGCTGAAATGGCCACTTACTAAGTGTTTGCAAAAACCTACTTATCTAATAGAGAGCTATTTTAAACACTTCAGTTAGTTACAATTTCTAGACATTATTCTAACTTTTGACAACCAAATAACATGAGTGAAAAGAAACAGTACAAAATACTTTTCCAAAAATTTAGGCTTTTTATACTAAGATGCTAAGCATTACATACGAAGTGTTTTGCTCTTCCCGCTCTTTATATAATATGAAAACTCGTCACAGAGAACACTGGTCAGTGGCTGATTTATGGTCGAATTTCTTGATTTGGATGTATTGATTAGCAGAGTGTGGATAATATAAGTTCATATAATTATAAATTGTTTGAAAGGAGGAAGTATGCGAAGAATTTTACTAACCTTGGAAGCATTTCCAATTTTTGACGATAACTTCCTATAGACAAAAATATATTATCACCTGGTTTAGGGAGAAGTCCATTTGTATTACATAGCGCAGCAGCTTGTGCTAGCAGATAGGCTTCGTAGCGATCAACACCAAAACATGCTACTTCACCAGTACTGACCATTTCGACCCCCAACAAAACATCAGCACCCAAAAGGCGTGCGAAAGAGAATACCGGGACCTTGGATACATAAATGTTTTTGCAATTTAGATATACATCAGTGAAATAAAGTTATGGTGCACTTGACTAGAGTTCATAGAATTTATGGTTTAATGTTTTAAAAGACTGATAGATTGTTATAAGAGAATACTTAGTTTTACTGAACGCTTGATGATAACTACAGAGATATATAACTACTAAAAAACCTAGCCTCTGATTATAAGGTCAATTTACAAACTATATGTCTGAAAATATACTTCTACCTTAATTTGCTACCGATGTTTTCTAAAGCGGTTACTGAAGATAGATAAACAATAACAATACTAAGCAAGGATTCTAGTTCCTCATAAAATGAGAAATATCTGATACAAAATGACTTTTATCACAAAAGCATACCTTTACACCAACGTATCCGACAGTATTTTCCAAAATGTTGACAGATGGTTCGAGAAAAGACTTAGATAAAGACAATCTTTCCATTTTTGAACTGTGTGTATCAAATGGGGGATATATGGAATCTCGTGCTGCGCCAAGTATGGCTCGTGTAGCAGCTGCTATGAAATCATACTTTAGTGTTTTAGATACAAACGGAAATGAACGAGAGACTCTTAAGTTGGCTTCGATGATTAAAAGACGATTGTCTTTAGCAAGAAGTTGTAGGTTGAATGGACCTGAGACTTCGAGTTCATCTGCTAAGGCTCGAACTAGTTCTTTAATAAGTTTCAGAGTTTCTTCGTTGAGGTCTTGAGGGGGTGTGACAAGTGTTGCATCACCTGAATGGACACCCGCATTTTCCACATGTTCAGAGACAGCCATTGCGACGAGACGACCGGACTGTGCAACAGCATCAACATCGATTTCTTTGGCATCCAAAATAAACTGGCTTATAACAACTGGATGTTCTGGACTAATATTTTTTGCAGCAGATAGGAACGTAATTAATTGATCATGGTCATTTGCAACATTCATAGCAGCACCAGATAACACATAGCTTGGTCGAATGAGACATGGGTAACCGACCTGTAAATTAAAGGAGAATAAAAATTTCTCGGTGAGAGAATATGATATATAGTGTTATTGATAATACATAGGGTAATTTTATCACCACCAATTCAGTAACATTATTTTAGTGTCCTAAATCAATCAGGTTAGTGAACACATTAGCAAGCTGACTTGTACTAAGACTTTAATTTAATTCTGGAAGAGGTGAAATCAGTTACCTCTAAGTAATTTATCAGTCAACAAGTCATGACAAACAGAGTACCTGACACACGTGCATCAGACCAAGCTGATAAACCAGATCAGTAAAGTGAACTGAGACTATTACGATTAATAATGAAGTATGAGGAGCAGTAGTATCAGAGATAGTAGAAAAATATTAGGCTAAAGAATTCAGTTGGAGAATAAACCAATTTGAAAAATAAAAAACACAAAATATTTTGAAACTTAGCATAAAGAGGAAAGCAAAGAGTGAATCCATCTGTACAATTACGACTGGTTTTAAGCCACATCATTCAAAGTTTTCAACCACTGATGACGATCAAGTAGCCCGGATCTACCAACATGGATTAGTTCAACAGTGAATAACTTTATGGACGGATGCTATATATTGGTTTGGTCACCCCTAACTTCTTAAAAACCTAATCTTACACCAGCAATCATCGCTTGTCGAGATAAGCAGTTGTTGGATATATGTAATACATACCCGACCACATCAGTCGATGAAGATTGACAATTTTTTAATTAGATTTATCATCCTTGCCTAACATACTGAATTTAACTTCAAAATTTCACACTCAGTGACCCCAACGTATGCGAGAAATTCTTTATGTCAAATACTAGTACCCTGAGTGTCCTTTATCTATGATTTGAACTGATTGGAAGGAAGAATTCACTATTCTAGAAAACAAAAAGTTACCGCTCAATGAATAAATAATTTATTGAAATTTTCAAATTTATATCCTTGTGATGAGAATTAACAAGTATCCCATTCCAAACGACAGTATTATTTTAATATCAATGTGTTTTTATGGATATTAATTTATTCCATTTTTTTATGAAATATTTAAAACAAACATCTTCATGATAAAGGCAAATAGTTTTTAAAACTATTTCAGTGATGAGAATAAGTTAGGCAAGTTCATATATTAGATACTCTGCTTTATTCAAAGTGTGTTTTATGCAACTTCTTTACTGGATGGACTACATGCGCTTACTTTTTAAGGTCTTTGATTTGGTATCAATAGCTTTGAATCAAGTATATATAAGGATTGGTGAATTTCAAGTAAAATAAATGGGGTCCATATTCAATTAAGCTATGTAAGACTTGTTAAACTGAAACAAGCTTCTACTGCAGAACAGTTATTACCCATTACGGACTGAATTATTGAGTCAACAATGACAAACAAGATATACTAAAAATTGTACTATTTGATCGGGACTGATTGTAACTCAAATAAATAGATAGTTATCGAAAATTCACTTGTTCAGATTTATAAAAATACTGATCCATCTGAAAAGTAGTTTTCGGAAAACGACTACGAATTTGATATCCACGGTGAGAATTGTGTCATATTGTTAAAGATGACAGAATTACGAGCAAAATAAAATACGAAATTATAGAACGAAATTTGCTTACTTCTTCACAGAAGGCTTTAGCTGAATCGATGTCAGTCAGTTCTTTCCATCTAGGCTGTGATAAACCGATACAATCCAACAAACGTGAAAACTTGAAACGATTTTCAGCATTATCAATAGACTCAGCACTTGTACCGAAAATGGGAACACCTAAACGATGCATTGGCATAGCGATATTATTCGGTGTTTGGCCACCCATGCTTACGATAACACCGATGGGTGATTCGAATCTGTAATGAAAGTTAGAAATTAAGGTTGACACACGAAGTATAATTAAATGATATCAAAAAGTTAAATTCCGGACATACAAAATGTTTTATACGAAAGTAATGATATACATGATGAATTCACGAAATAATCTGTAAGTTATTCATGCCCAAAACTCGAAATCAAAATTTACCACATCTGGATAATGGCTCGTTATATAACTGCCATAACAGTGGTTTCCTTCGGAGATCAATGATCTAAGATCGATAATGCGCTTGGTGAATATCGGATATCATCTGAATCTACTGCAGATAAATTTATTCAGAGATTTGAACACTTGATAGCTAATTCGATCACTCAAAAAGATCAACAATGTTTGAAAGCGGTAACCACAGTAGAATCATCCAGCTATTAACCCCGGACCACTAGTTTGAATCCAAATGAAGTTATTTCTTTCCAAGCAGTCAAGTAATATCACTAGACCTTGAGACAAAATTTGTGACTCAAAGCTTAATAAACGAACCTGTAAACGATTACAAAGCTGTACTAAGGAAAAAGAAACAAAAAAAAACACCAAATGCAAGCATCATATTTAATACAACTTTGAATATCGGTTTGTATACACTGGATTGTAAACCCTATTTTATAAACTCAGTAAACATAAAATGAATCATACCTAGAAGTATATTAAAATAATAATTTAATAGCAGATTGAACCTGATTGCATTGAGGCAGTTGAGGGATCATCAAGGTGAAAACTTGTCGCATCTGGTCAGGAGATTTGCTTCGAGGGCATCAGTAGCCATCTGATCAACCTAGACACTATGATATATACTACAATTCTTAGGACACTAGAAAACTAAAAGTGGCGCTGAAAGTACGAATGTCACAGGGCCTATTTTTTGTTAACAACCCCTTTCCAAACGAATTACTAAGTTCTTAGGATCGTTTAGTTGTTTAATCAGCGGTATAGTAACGAACGAGTAAGGTAACTTTTAATCAAGATAGTGTCATTAAAGTCACGTAGATAAATATGAGACTGTTTGGAAGACCTCTTTCTTCAGAAGTGTATATTTCCTGCTAAATAAAAAGTCAAATTACATAAAACATGTTTAGATTACATCGGACTTACTCGTATATATCTAGAACGCGTTCAAGAGATAGTTCATCGAAATAGAGTCTGTCACACATATCGAAATCAGTTGATACAGTTTCAGGATTACAGTTGATGATAGTTGTTTTCCATCCTAAGCGTCGAAGTTCTTTGACACAACCAACAGCACACCAGTCGAATTCTACACTAGAGCCAATACGATAAACTCCAGAGCCAAGAACCATAATGCTTGCTTTAAAATAAAATAAAACAATGAAAGGATAGTACATATATCAGTAAGAAACTTGTTTAATGTGTTTCCAGCAGTAACTCTCAATCATCCTCTAAGACGCCTTTTACAAAGATTTATCTTCCATCTAAAAATCTACTAACTACGATTTTGTCCATTTTACATCAATTTACTAAAAATGCAAATAAATATCTACGTAACTTTAGTGACTAGGCGGTGAACATGTATGTTGAAAAAACTTATTTGTAAGCCAACTTCAAGCATTAATTTACCTGCCGCTTTCACTCTGCTTGTTAGAGTTAACTATTATGGAAACTTTTAGCAATAAATTTGTTGCGAAATTCATCCGGTAACACAAATATACACCTACAAATACTTTGCTGAAATGGTTATACTGTCTTTCTTTGCACTTTTGTTCGACCCTAAGGCACACAACCTCAGTAGTACTTTTAAAAAACAATGAGTAAACACAAAATTGGTCTACCGCTATTCTATCGAATCCGTTTGGAGAAATGATCAAATAGTATTTTGTGACATGACGTTTATTGAAATGTGGCATATCAAACTTTGAACATGCACAAGTCACATGATTTTTTGTAGAAGAAATATGATAAATCGTTCCATACAATGGACGTCAGTAGAATAGAATTTCCGACATAACTAAATCGAACAAGGGTATAACTGACACAAACTTACATTTTTGCTCAGGTGAAACATCATGAACTTTAGCCACATTCATGCACTTTAATAACAGATCTATCATTTCTTGTGATACAAAAGTTTCTGTTTGACAGTCGTGAAAAGATTTCAGTAAACGGTGAATATTGCCTAGTGGGATATCTGCATAAGTTGTGTAAAGATAATTCGTAGCTGCAGGCCATTCTCCAGCAACAGTGTCGACTAAACGAATGACTGGGTTTAAGTTAAGATGTCTGCGAAACCAGCGAACCATAACTGCAGTTGAATGTAAAGCACAAGCTAACTGAACATCACTGAAACCAAGCCTTTTGGCAGTCATCACTTTCTCAGTATGTCGGACTAGAGTGTAAAAAGAGTTGCTGTCTGGGACGGTTGTTTGTATACACTCTAATAACTTTATAGCGTTTGCGAAAGCGCCCTCGTGTAGCTGAAAGTAAAGAGATTTTAGAAATTGTAAATCAAATATGAAACAAGATTTTTCAAACTGTTGAAAAAGAAAAGCACGTATTAATGATTTTAATTGAACAGTTAAAACCTCCGTTACATTGAGAATAATTCCAGATAAAAAGAGCTGAAATATCTGTTACTTTCACTCTTTATAAAGTAATAGGATGTAGGGGTATCGCATATTTGCGAATATGTCGATTTACAAAATGTTCGATAAGGACATAAAATTATATTACTGGAAAAACGACGAATTAGCTAGTATGTCTCGACTTGAATCAAACGGATCTAATTTTTTTGCCAGTTAACTACAAAACAAAACTAGTATCATGAAGTTTGATAGACTGTTAATGGTATGCAAACATTTGATTAAGTTCGGACGTAACAATTAAATGGTTATACAAACACAAAAACAGTACCACACATCCTTAACTTATATGAGGATTCATGAAGTTAATGCTCACATATCTGCGTCACTAAATCGAATGTATTGTGCCGCTACGCAACGACGAAAAGTTTTACTTAAACGTGGCTCAGCTGTCACGTTTATCCTGGCAGCGATATACTGTTCTTCCACGGTGTGAGCAGCCGGAAAGTGATATTCGCCCTACCCTACCACCCGTAACAGCACGCGTCTGTGCTGATGGGGTATGGCAACTTGAACTTATGTACTCATGTAGGAAGTTCTACGTTGTAACTTACTGACAACTGAGCCAATCAGCCAACGTACATGCCTAAAAATATATACATACAGTTGAAATGATTCACAGTACACATAGTCGATCCAACATATTATATTATTCTTTCCTATTACTCCTTATACTTTTACTACCTCTACCACTATGGGATTTGAATTGACAACTGCATCACTGTGCTAATTTGGTATGGCAACTTGAACTGAATCACGCACGTACGAAGTTCTACGCTGTAGTTGACTGACAAATTTCGTCCACCATCAATAGAAATGAATTACTAAAATGATAGAAATCTTGGTAATCATATTGTACTGACTGAACAGAACAGGTATATTTAATTTACTAAACTACCATGACATAAGTAAATTACACAATCGAAAATCATTCTAGACAGTAAGAACAAACAAATGGTTTCATGTGAGTGGTGTTACAGAAACTCTTCGTAAAAAAAATGTGAGAGCAGTCACATCTAACAGGAATGCTATGCGTAAATATCTCCTGCTTCAATGTTGGTCTCCATATTCAACACAAATACTAATGGCATTAAAAGATTAACAAATAACAGACACTGATTATACAACTGAATGACATTATTATTACCGATTTCAACTCTTTTGCGCAATCAACAATGGAGCGCATACGATATAAAAACCATGGATCAATGGACGTAAGTGTGTGAAGACGTTCAACTGACCAACCAGATCGTAGTGCTGCAGCTAATTTGTAGACTCGTTGATCTGTAGGATCAGATAAATCCTCTTCATCAGGAACTTCAGGTAAGCCATCAAATCCAGAGACACTTTCGTTTGTCATTCTAAGGGCTTTTTGTAAAGCTTCTTCAAAGCAGCGAGCTATTGCCATTACTTCACCAACACTTTTCATGGAGCTGCCAATTTTCCGACTCACCTTAAAATAAATTTTTAAGATATGTTTGGCGTCAAAATTAACTTATAAATTTTTAATAACTAATCAAGTGGACACAGCTGCAGGCAATATTGTATCAGATATACTTGTGCACAGGATGAAACACGAGTAAATTAAAACTGAGACGTTTTACGGATACATACCTGATCAAACACATTTATTTATTCCTCTATGCCACTATATTCTATCACTACAGAAAAGCCAAACTTCGACCAATAAAGTGTTTATTTTCATTTTTACGAATTTGCTGATGGTATTTTATTCGTGTAAATATTACTAGTACTATTAGTCATAAATTTTTCAAGTTACAGTTAACATCAAAAAACATGACAGCCCACAATTCGAAAACAAACATAGATTAGTGACAAGATGGCAAGCTGAACTAATCATTGGGTTTTCATATGCCTAATACGTTTTGCAGGGTTATGATAGAGGATGACAGTGCACCGAGCTGATAATTTTTAACTACAAAGTTAGTGATAATCAATGAGACTGCTTCATACTACCTTCTTTGCCCACTAGCAAAATATAGAAGTCTAGAATCATCTAGAAAAATAGGGTACACAAACAATACATAAGTTCAAACTACTCACTAAATGAAATTATCAGTAAGCCATTTTTCAGTAATGCGTTGTACCACTTACAGCACAGTGTATATCAAAGACGTTTTTGTAAATTTCCAAATTGTTTTTTATGCAATCATTATGTAGATTAGGACTTTATAAGATATGACTTTCATTGAGCACAAGGTCCAAGCACAAACAAAACTTTTTATAAGTTAACCGTATCCAGGTTCATACCACTGAACCCACCCAACATCGAAGCAGCACTCACTGACCTCCCAATCAATGCTGGTCCATTAACAATTGAAGAGATCAGCATGGCCATCAGACAAATCAAGAGCGGCGAAGCAGCGGGACCAGTGTAATAGCAGCAGAAGGTTTTAACAAACACGAAAGAAGAAGCAAGATTCTTCGATACAACATAATATGCACCAACCAAACCACACTTGATGGAGATGCTTTTGAAGATGTAAAGACCTTTACATATCTGGACAGCATCACTGATGAGCGAGGTGGATCTTACAAAGATGTGAAGATGCGGATCGGCAAAGCAAGGACAGCGTTTCTACAATTGAACAACATTTGCAGCTCAAAACAACTATCAATCAATACCAAAGTCACAATTTCCAATAAAATGTCAAGAAAGTTCTACTGAATGGGGCGGAAACTTGGAGAACTACGAAAGCTATCATCCGGAAGATACAAGTGTTTATTAACAGTTGTCTACGCAAAATACTTCGCATCGATTGGCCAGATAATATCAGTAATAATCTATTGTGGGAGAGAACAAACCAGATTCCAACGAAAGAAATCAGGAAGAAGCGCTGAAAGTGGATAAGGCATATATTGAGGAAAGCAGACGAATGCGTCTCAAGACAAGTCCTCACATGGAATCCCCAAGGACAAAGGAGAAAGGAAAGACCAAAGAACACATAACGTTGAAAAACAGAGGTATATATTCACAGAATGAACAGCAATTGGATAGAAGTGGAACGGAATGGCTAGGAAAACACTCGTCGGTGGTCTTTGCTCAACGGGTGGAGTCATAGCTTCACGAAGACTGGTAATATTATTTTTTGATAAGTGGAGCTTGTTTTCATTTAAAGCTGAATGATTAAAAATCTAAAGCGGAATACTGAAAAATATGGCAAATGACAGTTAAAATAGTAATTCTTGAAAAATAAGAAAGGGAAAAATTATTTGAACTTACCCTGGAAAACTTTTCCAAATCCCAGCGCGGAACTTTCACAACACAGTAATCTAAACTAGGTTCGAAACATGCTGTTGTGAGACCGCCAGTGACACTGTTTGTAAGTTCTGGGAGACTCATGCCCAAGCTAAGTTTAGCAGCTATATAGGCTATAGGATAACCAGTAGCTTTACTAGCAAGTGCAGAGCTCCTGGAAAGTCGGGCATTTACTTCAATGATATAGTAGTTTAAAGAATGTGGATCTAACGCGAACTGGATATTGCATTCACCAACAATCCGCAGGTGACGCGCAACCTAAAGTTGTAAACCGGAATATGTAGGCAACTAGTATAAATGATATTACTAATCGCTACAACTAGAAAATGCGTATTGAAGAACAATACGAGGAAGAAGCGAGAAGTTTTATAAAAATAATATCATTTAGTTGTAGTGAAGTATATCAGCAAATATGGGTAAGGATCATCAAAAAAACATTACCCGGTGTCTTTTAAAAGGGGAGTGAAAAGATGTGACTAGCTCAGTAGGGAACATTCGATCAACTCTGGACACGTTCTTAAGTTGTCCTTTAAAGTGATTCATACAGTCAAAGTATTGAATCAAATGGAGTTAGGATAAAAACCTTATTCACCGATAAAGCGTTGATAGTCCAGAGACTCAAGCCTGACCTGTGCATGCGGAGATGATATACAAAACCTCTCATCATTCCCTGGCCCTAATCCCATTCTCCAGTGCGCTTCTGATTCTGTTTCGTTTTTATTATTATCTAAATTTTTAAACTGTAATAGGTTTTTACTGCCCCCTATTTATTTGTTGTTATGACCGTTAAGTTTTTCATTTTCTTCATATCTGTCAAATGGACAACAATTTTTCATATATCTGACTTTCAAATTATTTCAACCCCTTGTATTTTCAACCTCTTGATATTTAAAGTCCAGATGATGCAATCTTTTTTGTCTTTCTACAGAATTATATAAATTTTCCAAACAACTATAAATAAGAAAGTAAATAATTTCCGTGAAAAGAAACTTTTCTTGACTGAATTCTATTCATTTTATTTCAACGGATCTTATTGGTTTATTTAACGCATAATTATCCTTAGCTCAAGAATGCTTAGACTTCAAGGCAATGTATCATAATCAAAAAGATTACGTGTCTGTTTTGAAATGAGTCACTTCGATATTCTCTGAACGTAAAATTGTTGTTTTACAGGCAGATACATAAATAATCGATCTACTAACGCACGCTTAATTGATAATTAGTCGTTCAAGTCCCACAAGAAGTTCATAGGTTATGCTGCATGAGCGAATGAACTTCTTACTAGTCACATTTTACAGTCACAGTGGAGCTCGTGCTTATATAGTAATGGTAATAAAAATGTCCTCCAAAACACGTGAGTCTTTTATTTATCCAAAAGGATGGGTAATGATTCTCTCTTAATCAGCTGGCAAGAGATAGGCTCATGACTCAACAAAAACTTGATTGTCACAGACTACAGATGTAATTACATTGGCCTGGTAATGGCAAACAGATCTAGTAAAATCAACAGGCGTAAGGGAAGGCCACGATAAGGTTATAAGATCACTTTTATCAATTACACTGTGTACTACGCTACACAATCATGATCTCAGGCTTTAACTGAATAAAAAACTGAATAACAAAATACTGTAGTTAAGTATATCAGCATATTTGGGTAAGGATCAATGAAAAAAGGTGTACTTACTTTAATTGCAACGGATCTTAACATATAATACTCTACATTTGAGAGTGTTTGACTCGGTGATACAACAATAGATTCCCCTGTGTGGATACCTACAGGATCAACATTCTCCATATTACAAACTGTAATACAGTTGTCATAGGCATCACGTATAACCTAAATAAAAAAAATTTTCAAGTCAGAATATTACGTAGTAGAAATGGATGTGACTTGTAAGAAATATGTGGATAAAATTCGGTACGATTAGTTATATTATAATGAAAACTAACCTCATACTCAACTTCCTTCCATCCCTTTAAAGATTTGTCAATGAAAATTTGAGTCGTCTGTGCCAAAGCTTTACTAGCCAGTCGTTCTAGTTCAATTGAATTTTCAGCGAATCCTGACCCCATCCCCCCAAGTGCGAAGGCAGCACGTACAAGTACAGGATAACCAAGATCGTTTGCAACTTTGACTGCATCCTACAAATATTATAGATGTCAATCATTTCTTGTTCACTAAAACGTGAAACACATGTTATGATGTTTTCCCTACTTATAAACAATGATGCAAACTAATACAAACATCAAAATGCTGACAAACCTGTACGGAGGTGGCTGCATTTGCTGGAGCAACTTTTTCTCCTATAGATCGCATAGCTGTTGCAAACAGTTCTCTATCTTCAGTTATTTCAACAGCAGAAATGGAAGTACCCAAAATTCGACAATTGTATAAATCTAACACGTTTGATGCTTTTGAATTTTCGTCTTTGAGATCTGGAATTAAAGAACTTGATTTAACTTTTGTCAAAGCGAGACCACATGTCAGGCTAGTTTGGCCACCGAAAGCTACCAAAAGACCGTCTGGGCGCTCAGCTTTTATAACGCGGGCAACAGAGTCTGGGGCGATTGGAAGGAGAAATATCTGTACGGATTTAGAAAGACAGGAAATACGTCACACGTTTGTCCAATTACAGTTAGCAAAATTTGAATTGATAATGAAGTCGCACAATGTGACGAAATTCCTATTGCTTACTGTCAATATTCTTATGCCTGATACGTCATAATGAACTGAAAATTTTTAAAAATTTACCATACTTCACTATCTTGATAAAACACTTCTTACTTGCTTATTACGTGATTTCTTTGCTCATGAAAAAGTCATACAATGGGTTAAATCAAGATATAACCCATTATTGTTATGGTTAGTTACTGAAATTGGTTGGAAAGACCATTATAAGATTAGGGATTATGTAAATGGAGAATCCTTGATTCAGTGAATGTTTAAGAATATGATGACAAGTCTCCCATGGTTATAAAAAATTCCCTACCATGTAAATGTGGGGTAAGTAATAGAATTTAACATAAAAATTGACTCTAGAAATAGAAGCAACCAAATAGTATTTTCGAATGGTACAGTCTTGAAACGCGTATTTATGGTCGATATTTTAATAGTTGAATTAAACAACCTTTCTTGTGGCTACACACACTGAGTATATTGGAAATTATCTACACAGAAGCTTGCAAATAAAGCTTCAGGATAAGGAAAACTAAAACTTTCGAAACAAGTCAATGTCAGCAACATTATGAGTAAATAAAAACTTATTCTATAAAGTTTTACCTTATCAGCCATTCCTTCAGTCGTCTGTACTGTTGCGATATTTGGATTAATCAGTAACGTTTGAACACCTTCTTCACGAAGAGCCTTGAGGGCCTGACTACCTGAGTAATCGAATTCGCCCGCTTGACCTATTGATAATCCGCCAGAACCTAGGAGCAAAACCTTCCTTGGTTTATTGTCTTTGCTACAAAGCACTCTTTCGAATTCTTCCTGCTTGTAGGAAATGTGTGTTGTTAGACGATCACTTAGACTCTGTCCATCAGATGATCGAATCTAAAAAAAACAATGAAACAACAGAAGATAAATCTGAAAGCGCAATAGCTTCACTGAAACCACTAAAAGTTTTGAAAAAATGAGTCTCATTAACTTACATAACTTAGAAAAACATCGAACAGGAACTCCAGGTCATTCGGTCCAGCCATATGTTCAGGATGAAACTGGACCGTCATCCAGGGATGAATGTGATGAGCAAGACCTTCATTAGACTGGTCATTTTTATTTTGAAATAATTCATACCAGCCATCTGGAACGTTTTTAGTGTCGACTGCATATCCATGATTCTTTGAGGACAAATAAAAAAATTCAACACCAATAAGTTCAGCTACAGAAAGAATAATAAGTATGCTAAAAGATAAAATCATACCACTGTATTTCAGTAGGCTAATCAAAACCAGACAATTGTGCAATCTAATTAAATCTAGTCGGCATACTCAAAAGCGTAGAGTATAATAATTTTGTATCTAACCGTCTAATGGCCGTAAATTAATTGTTAAAGAAGCCTGAACAGCTTAACTCCAGTATTTTTGATTGAGGTATTAAGAAGGTTCATATTCGACAGGTTGGCTCTACACGTTTACATTTAACCGATACCGTATCAATTTGTCAATAGGACTGGTTCTTTTTCAACAAGTGTTCAGAAATATTCTAGTTTATTACTTGCATTGTTGAAACACTGGGCGAAAATTACCTTGTCTCTAACTTGGTTAACTTGAATCAAAAGTCGTTTGTCAAATATATGTAAAACTTAGACCACATAACCTTTGACTTTTTGCACTTTTATTACGTTGCATAATCTTAATGTATCTATCGGTTTTTATTTACTAAGACATTAAGCTTATATATAACATTACCGCAGTGATGTGGGTAATTTGCAAAATTCGAAACATGATCAATATACCCTCTAAACGTTATCAACAACACTCATTTAAACTTGAGTGGAAATAGCTTGTAAGTGAAAATCAACCTTGATAAATTTGGCAGTTGGGGTTTTGACGGTTACTATAATTACTCTATTCAGTAAATGACTGATACACTACCAACTATAGGTAAAGATCTGTGTGTAAAGTATAAAATTTTCCAAATTTCTACGGAAAGAGCAGCATATAACAACTACATAGTCAGATAAATTCCTTAAATAGTTGAGTTATTGTTAGTTTTAAACGAAATATCATTGAACAGTGTGCAATAATGGCAAACATGATTTACTGAAGGAATTCGGCTTGCAGCTGAACGCCTAACACTAGAGAACTTTCTAAAATAGTTCAGTTAAACCGTACATATATTTACAAAAACCTTACCTGGCTGGTTATAAAACAACGTCCCGTAGGTAAGTGCACGCAAGGTTGATTGTGACCTCTATTTCCATACTTCATTTTATACGTTTTGAAACCAGAGGCTAGAGCAACCAACTGATGACCTAAGCAAATGCCAAATAAAGGTTTTCCTGTAGTCATCCATCCTTGAATTTGGTCAATAACAGCCTTGCATTGAATAGGGTCTCCAGGACCATTACTAATAAATAGTGCGTCATAATTTGAGTATGTTTTAGTCAAATCACTTGACCAGGGTAAAACCGTCACCTAAGATAAATTGTAGGAAAGAGATCGCAAAATGTTGTAAGATAGTGAAACTTGTAATGAAAGTTTTAAGTAAAGTCACTGATACCTAGGGACTACTATTCAAGCGATACAACCTTGTACAAAAATGCTAGTACTTGGTAAAAGTAATAATTGGAGTGAAAACAACCAAAAAAGTATTTTCCTGCAGGTCTATAACAGTGAAGTCATTAGTTGGATTGTATACATTCAAGTCATTGTGCAAGAAAAGAAACCTTACTAAAGAACTATTAATTACCCTTCGCTACTGAATTTCATAAAGTTGATATCAACATACAGCAGCGAGCTACATTATCTCCACAACTGAGAGAGATGAATTATTTATCGTCAAAACACCATAAATTATCAATGTCTTTGAATAAGACTGTGTAGATGTAGAATAGTAAGATAAGCTTTAGGAAAAGTGATGTCTTACCTTTGCACCCCTTTTAACGAAACAACGTATTTGATTAAACTTGATCCCACAATCTAGAGCAGCGATATGGACATCTCCATGAGGGTTGAAAACCTTAACATCACTTCTGCTTACTTCCGAAACCAGATTATTTTGAGAGGGGTCAAACCAATCGACTTGTTCTGGATGAAGTGAAAGGGGAATGACTTTTCCCAAAAGTGTACCTAAAAGCATCACGTGACTAGTAAAAATCAAAGTACCATGTTGTCTGAGCTTTAGGGTTAATGATCGCGTATCGATCCCACTTATGCAAGTAACACCGTTTTCAGATAGCCAATGGCTAAGTGACTTGACTGCGGAGAAGTGAGAAAACTCTTCGCACAACTCAGAAACAATTAGCGCTTTAGCAAAGATTTGGCTTGATTCAAACCATCGAGGCAAACCGAACTCATCAACGTCATTCATTGACGGAACACCATAATTACCTGAGACATAATAAAGTTAAGACGGCTTACCGATAGATGGATATGTAAGTAGCAGTAACTGGGAATGGTATGATGGGTCAGTCAATGATTCTACATAACCCACCATTCCCGTTTGAAAAACCACTTCTCCAGACTGAGGAGTCTTAGCACCGTACAAGACACCACTAAATACAGAACCATCTTCTAAAATGAGAGCACCAGGACAGTCACCGAGTAGCATACTTGATTCCCTACTACCAACCACGGGAAATTGACGGAATTTTGAAAAAACGGCAATAAAAGCATTAAAGACCTGTCAACTTTAAACACTTATCCCGAGGAAACTACTGTTTTGAGTCACGAATATCCTTGTAGCGTACACTAAAAAATGGATAAAGTAGTTAAAATGAAAATAGGTTATCTATGTTTTTCACTCTGATTTGCTGTTGACCTCCCAACATTTACAGTACACAATCCAGTTTTGGACAACACATTGGGATATTTGATCATTCCCGGAGATATAAACTTTGTTTTCATTCACTGGTAGACAGTCTGAGTAACGGTTGAGATAGACGGAATCAATGAAAGTCAGAACTACTGTGCGGTAGGTTTGGCTGTCTCAATCAACTGCTCTCCTCGTAGATGTTTCGGTAGCATACATTCGTAAACACCGGACTTGTGGAAAAGTTATTGGATTCATACGAAGTTCCTTAATAGGACGGCCAAAGATAGAGTTGAAATTTTTGCGACTTTCAGGTTCTATTCTTGCGTAGTTTATATTTACTCAATCTTAATATTACCACATTCCTGCTACCAAAACTCCTATCTCGCGTATTTTCTTTTCAAATTATCTCGTTTTCCGTCATTAAATCTCTTAGGTAATATTTTCAGTAATAGCCTTACTAACACTTCTTGCACGATGACAACTAGGAAAACTAGTAGAGGTATAAATCCGGGGTTAGTAGTCAGACAGAAATCCGATTCTGCAGAGAAGGAATTGCGATAAAACTCAAAACATCACTTGATGGTGTACCTCGCGGTATTGTTCACGATTCAGACCGCCATACCACAAACATTTCCTCTGGGTCTCAAAAAAAGAAACCAGGACGACTCTCCTCAGATATATACTCCTAGTAGGTCCAAGGGTCCAAATAAGGGTGGGAGAAAAGGGCTTCCCAAAATTCAGTCGACACAGCTCACCGTTCAGAAGGCGCGTAAGGATAACTCTATTATCTGTTAACTGCCAGTGAAAACCAACGACTCTGTATATAAATGCAACTTCTGCAGTGTATTGGTCCATTGTAATTGTTACACCTCAGTACTTAGACAGTACTATGCACTGATGCTGAGCTAATCCCGTCTGTTGTTCTGGTGTAATCTTCCTCAGTGCAGAATCATCGAGACAAAAATGTTAGCATTAGGAAAACCACAGACTCCTAAGAAAAGGAACCTACAAATCCCCCCCAACGAAACCTTACTAGCCCAGCACCAAATACATGATGGAGGTAGCCAAAACGCGAAACGATACTCCGAGGAAACTGCCGGTTGTTGCTAACCTCTCAGTATCTGCTAATAGGACGAAGCGGGACAGCTTATGACGAATAGCTCCCTATGTCTGATAGCTGTGAACGTCAGAAAACAGAAGGCCTAAGTGAGGAGCTACGGCCCCGATGATCTCTCTAGTCACATTAGGTGTTGCGAGAGCCGACATAGATCTATGAGGCAACAGCAAGGTAGCCAAAATCAGCCCGCAGTAATGACGGTTGATCTCGATTAACAACCCACGGCACAAGACTCGATGATCATTGTCTCACCGGCCTATATAGGCGAAAACCAGTTCCCACAGAACTGGCCAACTCGGTTAGAACAACTTGTTGGAAAATCCGACAGCGGCCGTTGTTATAGAAGTGAACCGGCTGATGATAAAATCCACCAAATTTCTCTATAGCAACCTTACAGGACTGAGGTATAGGCTATTAGAAACCAGAAATATGTGCTCTCAGATGGATCTGAGGATTATTATCCCAACTGAAACATACCTATCCCCCGACATTGCAGAAGATGGAACTGACTTGCATGTATGACACTCTTCAGAAGCGGCGGAGTACACCATACAGGAGGCTGAGTGGCTGTGTATATTAATAGCCGTTTCAACACTGAAAGACTACATGGTACCCAACCAAGCGAAGCGACAGAATCTTGGTGGTGTTGCTTCAACACTCATGTCACAAAATACTTGATTGGACGGATTTACCGTGCCCCCTCAGGTAATAAGGCCCAGAAAGATAAACTGACTGAGGCAAAGTGCAACTGCCACAACAGAGGTTTGATCAAATACTCTTAGCTAGAGATTTCTACACTGAACATCTAAATTTCAGGAAACAGGATACAACACTCACCTTTTGGTTTCAAAGACGATTTGATGTAGCCATTCCCAATATATGGAGTAAGGTTGGAAAATTCTCAAACTTGGATTATTTGTTAACAAATGATCAGCTCTTGGTCGAGGATGTTCACGTACATACCTCAATTTTAAGTGCTGGCTATGTGGCTGTCATGTTCAACATGGTCAAAGACAAAACACTCGTGTGGGACGAAAACGTGCCTCAGTTTTGCTGCACAAGGGCAAACTACGCACGCGTGATAGCGCATCTTCTACATGCCCCATGTCCACGGGGATGGTGGAGGTTAACAATATATTACCACGGGAAATCAGTAGGAGACGTCATTCTAAATGCTGGCAAAAGTTGGAGGTCCCTTTGAAGGATTCTGGTTGTAGTTCTTACTTGATTTCGAGAAACATGTTCAAAGTGATGTGTGACATGTGAAGCTAACAGCAAAAATACAGGCAAACCCAAAATATCTGTTTAGGTTCGTGACTAAAAGAGCACCTACGAACTTGAGTGTTTGTGCCCTCGGACGTTCGAATGGCGAATATCTTACCAGCCTGAAGATGACTGAGATCTTCAACACCAACTTCATCGATCAGTTAAACAAACTAGGTGCACGCTCAGAGTACTACTCAGACCCAGTACTAGCTGGTGGCCTGAGTAATGTTCGACTTACGAAGAAAACTAAAATCACTCAGCTCAGGACAGCCACAAGGATGTAACATTATTCACACTGTAGGGATTCATTGGAGTCACACTAACACCCAGCTGATTGGAGACCAGCTACTCTCTCCAATCTTCAGAGGAGGATATAGGAGTGGCCAGCATGTTACAAACCAGACATATTAATACCAAAACTATCAAAATTAATTGAAGGGCTGGTGAATGAGCAAATAAAGGATTACATGGGCAAGAGCAAAATCCGCCATGAAGCTCAACAGGAGTTGCGAAAAGGCAGGTTGTATGCATCCAGTATTCTAATAGCATGGCAAAGTCGAACTGCTGGGGAGGTTACATCACCAGAACTCACCTGTAAAAGGTCCTAGTATTGGAATTTTTGTGTTTTCGCGCTTAAGTTGCTTTGTTGACCTCGAGGTGACATTTCCCACAAGGAAAATCTTTGGCCATCACTGGTTGATGGATTATTTTAGTACGTTATCTTGTGACTCTATCAAGGACTTTTCTATCTTTTATAACTAAGCTGAATTTGTGTGTTTGCCGACCTCGTATTTCTGGGTGCTTGCAAAAAACACTTTTTACGCCATATGACAACTACTTGATATAGTTAGCCAGGCTTGGGACAAACGGATTAGAATAGCATATCGTGTCACTGCATCATTTGCCTTCGCTCCGTTTACCGAGTAAGGTGAACGCACACCAGTTTCAATCATTTCGATTGACGAGCATATCATAGACATCCTCCTGGGATCGAAACATAATGGTGCACACTATGTTTCTTGGCTTTGCGAACGCATCCGTCACAGTACCCCATGCACTGCTGATTGCGAAGGTTGCGGAAACGGGCTTCATTGTTCCTTTCCTATAGTTGCTTAGAGACTACCCTGAGAACAGAAAGTTTCGTACCCAGGCAAGTACAGTGCACGTGCGTTGACGAGTCGCAACATCTGGAGTTTCACAGAGGACCATCTAAGATCCACTCCTCTTCCTCATATTCATTATGTCTTTTAGACAAAACTTGGTGGCACTGATCTACTCAGACGATGCAAAGATCTACAAGTCACTAAGAATCGAAGATGATTCAACTGGGCTCCAAAAGTACCTTACGTCCATTCAGGGATGAATTGTGAAATCGATTTAAAACTAAACCAGTCGAAATGTGACGTTATTTACACTTTGCGCCCCATGAGGCAAACGGTTTACACCTTCAATGGAAGTCCGTTCCCTAATGTTTCCTCAGAGTGCGATCCCAGTTTAATAACCACAGGAAGTCTAGACACCAGTTCGAATTACATAGGGGACGCAGGCAAGGCGAATACGTCCCTTCACTTTATACGGAGACAACTTGGTGCTATCACCCCAGAATTATTCTTAACGTTATTTAAAACATATGCGCGCCCACACCTAGCGGTTAACAACGCACTCCCTCTCCATAAAAGAGACATTAATCTCTTGGACCAAGTGCAGAGATGAGCAACGAAAAGCGTGAGAGGGCTGAAGAACAAACCATACGAAGTTGACTCCGGCTTTTTTGATTATTCCCCCTGAGTTACAAGAGAATCAGAGGTTATCCGATTGTGGCGTACGACATATTAGGCAAGCCAAACCATCCGAACGTGAGCATCTTACAGATGCATCACCACCACACACCTCGAGGCAATCCTCGAAATGTTGTGCATCAAAGAGCTAATACTCAGGTTCGTGCACTCTTTTTCTCATTAAGAGTCGTTGCAACTTGGAATGATCTCCCAGCCGAGGTGACCACAGCCCACTCATTGGACGGCTTTAAGGAGAGACTTTATAAACCCGTACTCACACAAGGGTTGTCACTACCTCGTGGACCAACCGTACCTGATGCATGCCGTGAGACTTTCCAGTTGTTATTATTGCCATCTCAGATCAAAAACTTGATCTATCTTGCCTATTATCTCTGTTTCCTCTCTCTTGCTTACACCTCGGTCCTCTCTCACAATCTTCAATACCAATTAATAAACTAAATTATCTATATATTACTTAGTTCTGAAATACTCTTGTTGGCATTATAATAGTCTCCTTCTTCACACCGCAACTAACTGATTTTCGGTCTGGTAATGTGATAGCTGCCGGTGTCTGGAAACTCCACTTCCCTGAAACAAACGTATTCATTCAAATCACGGGACATGCAAACGACCAAGTGCCAACTGACTAGAATTAGACAGTCAAGTGGCTAAACCCACACACGTTGGATACTATCAGATACTTGGAACTGTGCCGAAGGAACAAGAATCGAGAGCCAATAAATCAAATAGTTTATACTAGCGCGCGAAAAAGATAGTGGATTAGATATTGGATTCACCAAAATTCATTGTAGGTCATAAAAATAAAAGCAACTACAAAGTGTTTGGAATTTCAATTATTACGTCATCAAACCCTAATTAATAATAATTCCATTACTAACCAGCTCAATTGAGGTAAGGAAAGTATTTGTTTTTACCCATCAAAGATACTGATAACAGAAAATTCAGCTGCTGTGCGCAATGCTTGGTTC
This sequence comes from Schistosoma turkestanicum, assembly GCA_944470395.2. Taxonomy (NCBI): domain Eukaryota; kingdom Metazoa; phylum Platyhelminthes; class Trematoda; order Strigeidida; family Schistosomatidae; genus Schistosoma; species Schistosoma turkestanicum. Next base: position 16,348,050 of record OX103973.1, read on the forward strand.
TGGCGTCGATCAGATGGTTTGACTATTATGCCTTTGTTAAGTCAGGTATAATGTCTTACGAAGGAATATTATATTTCAGGAGCCTTTTGTAAATCATGGTCGCCTAGAAGATTTATATGACATACAACAAAAAATTGGAGAGTAAGTTCAGTTCTTTCTGTTCATAATAAATTGTCAGTGGGCACTTCGCAGTCGTCAATCTTTGTGTATGCAAAAGTTCGAATAAAAAATATGCAGCCAAATTCATAATGCGGCAACGGATTAACACGGGACTTCATGGATCGAGCGTTTCTGATATTGATCGTGAGGCTTTCATTCTAGCAAATTTACAACATGAAAATATTGTTAACTTGCATGAAGTTTTCTATCAAGAAGATTCTGTTGTGCTCATTTTGGATCTGTGAGTAGTTTCCTATTAAGTGTGTTTTCATGGGCTGCATAGTAATTAACATTTTAAGTTGTCGTTGTATAGATTACTCCATACGTTTACGTGCACAATTGGTAGAGATCATATTGTACGTAAAAACCCTTGGAATTCGGCATTAATGTTAAAGATTATCTTTTCCGACGGCTCAGGTTTTTTCCGTTGATGCCCATGTAGTAGGCACTATCCAACTTATTTGCAAAATAAGCTTCGTATGACAACATAGCTGCTATGGTTTGTTATGGAAAATCTTCATAGTTGAGATATATTGCTCGAGCTGTGTGCTTTTTCATCTAGTGAAACATCGAATAAACTTTCCAATGCTTGCTACACCTTTCTGGTTTTCTATGCTTCTCCCATAACTTTTATGCATATATGTAGATTAAAAACTAATTAGTCACTTGCCCATCTATTTATCATCACTGCCTAAATTATGTGCTCAGTCAAAATTCACCATAAACATTATGACTTTTTACACAAACTAGACTGACATATTTTAGGAAGTATTGTAAATTAACCATGTTTATTCGCCCACAAACATCCTGACCATACGTTGTGTACCTGAACTGATGTACTTACGTACGATGTTCCACGGTGTATTTGTCTATACGTTGTGTACAAAGATTATTAAGACTTGTATTCCTCATATGCCTTAGCACCTGCCTTAATTACTAGGTTTTTCCAGATCTTCATCAGCGAGCAGTGGTCGTTCCTAAGGTTGTCAAATTCATGCCACACCTTCCTTTTTATGGGCTTGAGGTTAAACGATGCCCAGAGAAACTCTTTCCTAGCACTGACAAGAAGTTTAGGCAAATGAAAGTCGTCCTAACTTGTCTCTTAGTGTTTAAACCATGATTATGCATGATTTCAGAATTCTAGCTGTAGTCATGCCAATCATTTTCGTACACCATATACGTATTCGTCTGTTTCCTTTTGAATTACTAGTATATGTGCACCTTTTCAGTAGTTAAACGCAAATCTGGTGGTTGAATTGTAATAGTTTGTCAACAGAATTCTTAACTAACCAACTAAAATGTTTTCCTTCAAGACTTTACAAATAGTTCTTTGCGTCAGCAATTATGATTATCTCCAGGCCCTAGGTTAAGTCATCATCATAGAATCCAATATTTGGCTTACAATATTTCCAGTCCTATTAGATTTCGTTATCAGAGTCAATATTTTGACACAATTGATAGCACAGTTTTGCACAAATCAGTTGAATATATTACATAAACTCTTTTTGAAGAGTGATGAAACAAAGATTTATTTCCAGAATCACTTACTTTTGTTAGTTCTTTGACCTAACGTTATCTTATGTCTTTGAACGTCTCAAAGATTAGACATCTAGACCAGATGGCTTGTGATTCTTTGCTAGTTGAAGTAGTCTTTGCACATCTGTATAGTCGTGTAGACCAATTTTTGGTGATCATGGATCATATAACAGTCTAGTTAAGATTTATATTGCATAACCTTATTACTGACAACGTAAAATAAAGAACACAAACAATCTTTTGGTACTAGACCATTAAGTATATACAAGTATATAACTGTATCACTAAATATAAAATGTGCTACATTTTTATTCTGATTAGAGTAACTGGTGGTGAGCTGTTTGCACGCGTAGCCGATTGTGAGCGTTTATCAGAGGAGGAAGCTTCAAATTTTGTCCAGCAGATTCTTCTAGGTGTTCAACATATGCATGGTTTGGGGATTGTTCACTTGGATTTAAAGGTAACTTAACACTCCCTCATTATCCCTCATGCCTTTTATTTTTGTATCTCTATATACTAAAGAGTAAAATCTTGATTTTTCTAGCCTGAGAATATCATGATCGAAGACTTGGCATCCAGAAAGATAAAAATCATTGATTTTGGCCTAGCTAGGGTGCTAAATCCAAATGAGAGCTTTCAGGATATGGCAGGAACGCCGGAATTTTGTGGTAAGCGGGTCTCTGTTTTTAGTGGCATGGGTAAATACTGGTTCAGTTTGTGAACAAAGTAAAACACACATTCTTTAACGCATGCTTTTTTCATATACATAATTTATAACTACAGATTCAAAGCTTCAAATAAGACTTACAGTTCTTGATTAGCATTTTATAAATGATGAGATAATTTGATTATGCAAATAAACTTCTCAAAAAGTACAGTAAAATCAACAAAAAAGGAAAATACTATAATAAACTATAAAATGGATGAACATAAAGCAAACATGTGGTGTACTAAAATGCAAAATATTTTATTCGTAAATTTCAGTCTAAAACTTGAAACCTTATATCACGGACTGAAAATCAATAACTGCACGAATTAGTTAGACAGAAATTACTGTTTACCGTTATAGCCCATTTCATTTAGACACAATAGTTTCCGACATTTATTTCTATGTACAGATAAACTAAGTAATATTCCTATAGAATGATATAGTTTATGTGTTCAGACTATTTCACAGTCTATGATGTATTTTAGAGTGCTATGTTTATCTTCAAAAAATAATAATTTCGTTACTTTGATTGCTTTTTTCCACGTTGATAGATTGTATCTAAAGTCAAAAATCTTCGAATCTCTGTCGTTTTCACCAATACAGTTATGTAATTTATACCGTGTCCTATTCTTATAAGTGCTACATGACTATGTTAACTGTGGACATTCTCAGCAAACAAATTCACGAAAATTTCCCTCGTAAATACATTCTATTTACATCTATTTTCTAACAATTGATAATTTTATTCATGGGAGTTAATGGCTTTAATTTTAATGCTTCACTTCTAATTTAGAACTTAAAACATGATTCATATACTGAAAATCAAAAAGTCAACAGATGTACATCCACTGTTTGCAGACTATGATGAATGAGACAGTTGGGAAATGATAATCCTACTGATATTTTGAATTAATGGACAGAAGCAGTTGCATACGCTAACTCATTCTGAAGTGTTCTATTCGCGGGATTTCAAATTATTAATGAACTTAGTCTTTACACTTCTTACCGATCTCAAGTAGCATTATTTTCGAGAAATTAAAGTATTATTTACTTAAATCATTTCCTATAGGTGTACTCATAAAAGAAAATCTGTACATGTATTTCAAACAAAACTTTGCCTACGTTTAAGCTACCGATAATTTGTTAAAATATTGTCTATAAAGTTTAGGTAGATTAAAAATGATATGACAGCGGTGATTGTGTTAAGAGTTGATACTGGCCAATTATATTTGTCTATTATTCCTTCCAATTACTCATTAGTGTTGGCGCTATTATTATTTTACCACGATTTTTGTTTATTTCCTTTCTTTCGAGGTGAAGACCAGTGTCAGGCAAGGTTGCTTACTCTCACCCTTTCTCTTTCTCCTGGTGATCGACTGAATTATGGAAACGTCAACTTCTGGAGGGAATCACGGTATCAACTGGACAGTTAGGACGCAGCTGGACGATCTGGACTTCGCAGATGACCTGGCTCTTCTATCGCACACTCAACAACAAATGCAAGAGAAGACGACCAGTGTAGCAGCAGCCTCTGCAGCAGTAGGTCTCAACATACATAAAGGAAAAAAGCAAAATTCTCCGATGCAACACAACATGCACCAACCGAATCACGCTTGATGGAGATACCTTGGAGGACGTTAACACCTTCACATATCTTGGCAGCATCATCGACAACCAAGGTGGATCCGATGGAGATGTGAGGGCACGGAATGGCAAAGCAAGGGCTGCATTTCTACAGTTGAAAAATATCTGAAACTCCAAACAACTTTCAACCAAAACCAAAATAAGGATTTTCAATACAAATGTGAAGACAGTTTTACTGTATGGAGCGGAAACTTGGAGAACTACCAAAGCCATCATCCAGAGGATACAAGTGTTTATTAAGAGCTGTCTACACAAAATACTTCGTATTCGTTGGCCAGACACGATCAGCATCAACGAACTGTGGGAGAGAACAAGTCAGATTCCAGTGGAGGAGGAAATCAGGAAAAAGCGGTGGAAGTGGATAGGACACACATTGCGGAAAGCACCTAACTGCGTCACGAGACAAGCCATCACATGGAACCCTCAAGGCAAAAGGAAAAGAGGAAGGCCAAAGAATACATTACGCCGATAAATAGAGAAAGATATGAGAGGAATGAACAAACATTGGACAGAACTGTAGAAAGAAGCCCAGGACAGAGTTGGTTGGAGAAAACTGGTGGGCGGCCTATGCTCCATTGAGGGTAACAGGCGTAAGTAAGTATTCATATAAACGACAATTAATTTGCTATAATTGTATAAAAGCATTGGTAAACTGTGTACTGTTAGGATATTCATAACTATTTTCTAAAAATTATTTCGTAAATCTTATTCTACCATTGGACGCAAGACCGCATGTTTTCAAATATTTCCAGACTTTTCACGTATGTCACATGTCGTTTCCTATTGGTTAATATTCACGGTCGCCCTAACTGAAAAAATATGGATTGTCTGAATAGTCCTATTATTATTCTATGTATTCGGACTCCATAAACAACTTTCATCTAACGGTGTTGTGTTCTGATATACTGGAGATTTGGGGAAAAGTATTTGGGGTCGTAATGGAATATCTGAATTTGGTCAATCGGTAGAACTTCTAGTAGCCAAATCGCGGATTACAATGTTTGGCGACGCATTATGGTACGTACACAATCAAAAATAAACAAATTGAAAGAGAAAAACAGATCCTCATAGTCAGGTGTTCAATAATTATTACCGACTGAACTATACATTTTAAAATTCTAAGTTAGAATCAACAACTCATTAAACCATTCCTGCAAATATATTGAAATACCAGTATATGATTTTCTTTCATATAAATCTAGCTTGAAGTGATTAGATTAATAGGTTAAATAAATATATTGTGGATTTGTCAATTATAACCGAGGATACTAATTCATTGGATAGGAATTTCTTGCTGTCAGGGTTCCATCTTAGATAAGGAATGTGTACGTGCATTTATATTATTTAGACAAGAAAAGTTTTACATACCAAGTATATCATGCTTTTTTTGGTTGTTCTAATCTCAAGATATGGAATATTAGGTGTTAGGATATTCATTAAATATCCTGGAGAATTATTTTGTAAGTCTAATTCTGATGGTCGATTCTTATTGGTCGTCCTAACTATCAATGTCACATACTTCAATGTTGTTTCCTGTCCAACCTAACTGTATAAATATGCATTATCTGCAACGTTTTATGACCCCGATCCTTAGTCCGATATCATTATACTCTTCTGGATTTGGACCACGTGCTTTCTAGGTGCTTGTAGAATACACTTTTTACTTCATATCAAGTCTTCTCCTTCTATTTATTGGGGATTAGAGTAGCCTGTCGTGTCGCCGGATCATTGATTCTCGCTCTCGTTTACCGACTAAGGTGAACTCGTAATAGTTCAGTCATATCAACTGACATGGTGACATGCGTTCATAACATTAGGAATATTTATATTTCAGCAAATTAGTTTTGTTTATAGGATGTAATTTTACATTTCAATGTTCAGACAGAAAAACATCTACTTTCATCATGGAAAGTATTAAAAAAAATAAGCATAAAAATATGTCCGTTTTCCTAAGATTTTCTTAGAAATACAGTTAATTATCAATCTTTAAGATACCTATATCTGTATGTTAGAGATATGAGGAAAACAGTCATCATCACATACAGCATTTGATGTAAAGTTTAACAAAGAAAAAAAAACAGAAAAAAATCACTTATGATTTGAATTAAGCCATTTAAGTTCATACACTAACAGCCTACTTCTCATTAATTTTAATGAGAAAAGTTATAAAACAGTCAGTCAGCAGACAACTGAACTGTATGATCACTATCCTTACGAAAAAGAAATTGTCACAAATACAAATGAATGATTTGTTCACCAGTAATGTGAACAAATTATGTTTTATTCACTAAAAAAAACAGTATAAATATACAAATAATAATTGATGAACTGGTTACTTTTTTGATGATTGATTATTGTCTTCATCGCTAGATATTGGATCTCTATCCTTTGAAGAATCTGTTCGTATTGATGTGCATCCGGTCATGATAAATCTAATTAGCAGATTACAACACATGTATATAATCTAAAATGCAATGAAATACGAAGTTTGAAATTTTAGCCTTAAAAATTATGTCCAGTGGTTTAGAATTGCGAAATAATATATTACTATTTGAATAAACATTTATCAAAATATTTAGGTAAATGCAAGAAAATATATAAACGACACAAGTAGTGTTTAACGATCTGATTTTATTTTGATCATTGGTTAGGCATCGATGTCTTGTTGATTATTGATCAATATCTGTTGAGTTCCATCAATTCACTCTGACCGTGGTCAATAATTTCAGGGACTATAAATATTGCATCCCTGATTAGCGCCTACTAGAAGAATAGGTTAGTAAAATACCAATGATATATCTGAATATGATTTATTAGTCTTGGTGAACCACTTCACTAACATTGTTGCTACATCCTTTACTTCGGTTCTTTTCTAGAAACTAACCATATAATAAAATCTTTTAACGCGTTAAAGCCAGTTAATTTCATTCTGAACTGTAACAGATAAATTGTCTTGCATAATTCTACACGTAAAATTGTGACATATATTAATCTAAACTAATATGAGAATTTATTTGCACTAATTTCTTAAAGTATCTTTTTTCATCAATTATTACTTATTTTGACTGAACCATTGAATGTTGGCTAATGCCATTTTCACATAGCCTTTAACACCTCTTGTTCGAATCGCAGTTTAATCTTTAGTCCAAGTACTTCGGTATCACTTCTACTGTATTTTAATTTTAGGTGATTGGAAACATTCGGTAAGAAACATTGAACCTATGTTTCATTCTAAAAAAAGCATCTTATTATTAACGAGATGCCTTACCGTCTTACGGTCACTTTATTTCATAAACAAAAGTATAGACTAAAAACAACGGTACAACGCAGGATAACTAGGGAATTACAAAAGAACTTCTTCAGGGAAAAGTTTATTAAATAAAATTAGTTTTTCCCTCTTTTTATTCTAGCATATGGAGCCGCTAATAATATAAATTAATAAAATATTTTATTTTAGTTAAGTGTTTAGTTAAAACAGTTAGTAAAGTTTTGAAAATTATTCTCAGCATAAAACTTGAATGATCATTTTATGTTAATTGGTAGTAACTGGTTCACTCTCAACTCAAGTGAACTCTACTTACTTAGACCTTAACCAATTTATACTTGATGACTGAGATCATTGTGATATGGATAGTATTTTACTTCATCCAAAAATAAATCTGCTTCATCGATCAAATGATTACGTATAGAAATTAATAAGTTATATTTGTAAGTTTAACATATATATATATATATATATATATATATATATATATATATATATATATATATGAAAGAGTCGGAAAAGTATCAACATCACAAAACGTGACATAATTGGCTGTTGCTAATAGTAACTTGGATTGTATAAGACGAATGGAAATACTAGACTGCTTTATATATCCTGGAAAACTACTAGAAATATTACATATGTCTCGCTTGTATGGTCATTAAAATATGCGCACTTGTTGTAATAGAAAGAATCTAAAATTAAGTATTTTTTCTCATTATCTAATTTCTCGTCACTTACGATCGATGAATTATACTTGATAATCTTATAAGTAACATTTACTGACCAAGATAATAAAATTCATTTCAATATCTTTACTTTTATCGGTGAATAAGTTATGATACAAACACAAGTGTAGCTTTGTTAATTGTTTCTGACATCTTTCAAATGCATCCGGGGCTTGAAAACTTTGAGTGACATGGCTTAGTAGCGATCGTAATGACAAAGAGCCATCCTTTAGATATTGAGTTTAGAGAATATCTTAAACTCTTGTGTTCCATGGATTCACTTTTTCTTCTCAAAACTTTTTACTTGTGCCTAATCTTTTCTACTACCATTAATACTCTACGGAAATTAATATTAGCAGCCAATTGGCAGATGATTTCACATCATCATTAAATATAATTTATCCATCACTTAGCACCATCAGTGGATCCAGAAATTTTAGATAGAGACAAAAGTCGATAGGCGTTCGTGTGAGAGAGTAAGAGTCGTGGTTTCAATTTTGGATTGTTAGATAGTAGATTCCTACTTCTGAGTCCCATACTAGAACAAAACGATCGTCCAGCGATTCCAAGAACTCAATGGTTTTTTTTAACCTAGATTGGTTCATAAGTTCAAATAAATTAAAAGCTCTTAACTTAAAACAGGTAGACAATACTAAAGACATAATACTTAAAAAAAATCGACCTTTCTAAAATTCATACCTCATTGCCAGCAACATTTGACGCCCAAAACGATATTTTAATTTTTAACTTGTTATTCACTTAAACTAAATCCAAAACGATTCTGTAATACGATATCAAAAATCCTTTCTCTTCATGGTCAGTTATTTTGCAGTTATATCTCTTTAAATGTCCTTAGTGCACACTACTAGCTTACTTCTAGATGTCATCCCAAGGGTTCTAGTCGGAAGATATGACTAGTGGAATTCAGTCATATCGCGTTTGAATTAAAGTTCGCCGATGTCAATTGATGATTATCATGTAATAACCTCTGTAGGACAACCTAGTCGGCTGAGGGCTTTTTACTTTCCTTGAGGTTTATAGGTTTAGGATTCGATCTATAGTACAGTTTAAGATTAGTAAGATTAGTAAGCAAAGAAAGACTTTCGCCACAGTCTTTTATACCAAAGAGATTAGTTTTTCCGTAATCACTAATAACTGGTGAAAAATGAATGCGAAAAAATACATTTAATCTTCAATTTTCTCAGTCAATTGAAAAAAAGATCAGTCTTTCAGATATTTGGCGAAAAGCAATGAATGTACAAGTTTATGAAGTCATATTTCCAGATTATTACTTCACAGGTGAAATAAATTTTAATTTGAAAGTAATTGGTAAGTAAAGCTGAAGGATTTTACTTTGATTTTGCAAACCACAAATGTCAGAATATATTTATTTACAAGTTAATCCGTTCTCCATCTGTAAAAGAGATTTGAAAACTTATGAAAAGACAATAAACAAAACAAACTAGCTAACATCTAAATTCTCGTCGCTATGGTTACATGTAAATGTAGAAAAATAATATGACACGATATAAAATGTTAGACCTTTATCAAACTCTTTGGTGTAAAAATGCATTTAAAGACGTTGTAAATAATGAGGAAAATACTTAGGTAATTAACTGAATTAGGTCTATTATAAAGCATATTCATTTCAAAAAGAAAATTAAGTTGATGACCTTAATGTAAGTTAAATGATATTGCATAACTTGAAGAAAACACCTTGTACTTTTTCAAATGAACAAAAAACGGATCAAAATATCTTATTGTGCTCACCATAAAACGATCTTTTAAGATTGTTTTTTTATTACGAAACTGTAACAACTTGTAAATAATAAAGGGTAAAGCAGTAATTGACAGTCGTCTAAACTCTCAGTACTTCATACATTCAAAATGAGAACTTTCAGTTTTAGTGAATGCTTTTTTAACTCCAGAGTGACTATGTTACAATTCACCGGCATATGGCGTTTTACTTTAAGTGATTTCAAACATAAATTCATTTTTATTGGTTGTTTGAATCTTTCTGGAGTGAATATCAACTCTGAGATGTAAATACATCCGGCTGATGAGTCCCGAACTGGACAAAACATGCTTCCTGAATTCCACAGCTGACAACTATCCACCTCCGTGAATCTTAAACACATTTTAAATAAAATCTAATGCGACCACTAAACGCATGCTCTGACAAATACATTATACAATATAGAATTTGTTTAACCTTAGTTTGTATGAAAATTAGGATGACATATAATTGACGAGTCACAGATTAGGATGAAATGTGTGTCATTATTCTTGGTATCCAGTCGTTTTTACTCATGAAACAAATTAAAGAATTTCATATATCCTGCAAAAAGTATTTAACTACTTGTTTGTACAGAATAATTTTATCTAAAATTTATAAGTATAGTAAAAACACGCGATATATATTGTTCTGCTAGTTTTGTCTATGACTAAAACTTTTTAAAAATATAAGTTTATGTTTAAATCATAAAGATAATTTAGGTTGTATTAAGAAACAGTTACAAAATCGAACAAAGATGATATTATCCTAAAATAAAATTACAGATATTTGTACAATTTCAGTTCACATTCTACAATAATATTTTATAAAATTAATAAGTCACTTAATAGTTATCTTGGGTTAGTATTCACAAAAGTATTATAATGCTGCAGTGAATGACTACTCGCCTTAACAATAATTAAATAAAATTCTAAACTTATCGATATCGAATGACTTTACTGATATAAACAAAGTACATTTAGTTATAATATATTTCAGAACTAAATTCGATCTTTTCTACAGGATCTCTGGATTATAGTTGTTTTAAAATCTAATAAAACGTTGTCTCTTGCAATCATACATTGAACACTTAAGGATGTGATCATTCGTGTGACTGTTAACATTTTATTAAGGAAAGAAAAATCAAGCAATAGGATTAATTTGAGAAGTTTTAGAATACAAACTATCAAGAGAAAATACGACATTCATGAGACTGATCATTGCAAAGTTAGACTAATTTACATCTATTTACCTATAAATGATGAAATAAAATCATTTCAGCAAAAACTAGGCTACTGAAATCAAATAACTGAAATATTTTATTTAATAGTTTGATTTGAGCTCTTTAAGGGAGATAATTAAGATACTTGAAATAAAATCACAAAAAAGTGTTTGCTTTAATTATTATTTGCTTGTAAGCAAAGACTCCAGGACAATACTTTTATCTAAATTTATTTGGGATTAAGCTATTTGTGACATCCTTAACAGGAGATATTCGTATAAGAGTTAGCACTTTAGTTTTCTTGTAAATCATTCGACTACATGTATTTAGAATCTATTTACGTGTTTCTCTGTCAAATATAACACCATACAGATATTTTCTGTATAAATTACAGAATTTCTGGGTTTTAAATAGCATCCACGAGCTGTATTTTTTGGGACTTTTAAAACAACATTCCTAAAAATCCCGTAACCGTTGGCACCTACGGAGCTGTAAATTTACGTTTCCTCATACTATATGTTGTTAAGATATTCAAAATCAATAAAACTAGTCTATCGTAACTCTAAAGAAATTCAGTAGCTCAGTAATATATTACTCAAGCCATAAATTCCCTGACATCTATAAATAATCAGTCATATAAAATAAATCTTTACAGTCTAATAATCGTTTACTAAATAACATCGCCAATTACATTTCATACTATCACAGTTATTTGTAGTGAACAGACGACTGTCACATGCACTAAGTTGTTTCTCGTGAACCAAACAACATACATACATCATTTGATTGCTCAGTAAAGTGGTTTGAGTGCTTGACAAACTGAGTCAGTCAGTCAGTTTCAACACAGAACTTCGTACGTAAGTACAAAACTTCAGGTTGCCATACCGCATTAGCGCAGAGACGTAACTGCCAATTCAATCCCAGAGTGGTATAAATGGTAGAAGTATAAGCAGTTATGGAGAAGATAAGGGTTAGAAGGCATTATTCAAGAAGTATCATTCAGGGATATAACTTTAGAAAGAGAAAGATAGGGGTGATGAGGAATTCAGAAGACTAGAATTTCATAGAACACAACGAGCGAATGAACCTGAGCCATCGCAAACGGTTTTGAGCCATGTCATTCAAGGTCTCTATCCATCGATTAATGTCGTCTCGCGGACCTCAACCAGATAGTCTGCATCTATCAACATCACTTAGTCCACCTCTCCGTGACTTCATGCATTTGTGTCATGTTTTGCTTTGGCCGCCCCTAACTTTCTTCCAACCTACTCCTACACCACAAAACACCGCTCATCGAGGCAGTCGGTGGTTTGGCATTCGTACCATACGTCCCAACCACCTCAACTGATGAAGTTTCAATACTTCATTTATTGATTTACCATCCATAGCTAGTACTCGTTGCTAATGACAGCAGTGCTTATTTGGCTGTCACAGGATACAGAAGCAATGCTTTGAAGACATCTATAATCGAATACTCATCGTACGAGAATCCTCAACTCTTACCGGCAATGTTTCGCATCCATAAAGTAGGACGTAGCGAACTGATGCTCAGTAGACTCATCTTTTGGTCAGCAAACGGATATCTCGCCTACGTTATAAGTGATGCAAGTTTGCAAAAGCTAATCAAGCCGTGCTGAGATTCCGTCAGTCACTAGGCCATCAGCACTGATGAGACTCCCTAGTTAAGTTAAGCAGTCAACACGCCCAACTACTCCTTCCCTTATCATTAGTTCAGGTGTCGACGTAAGTCAATCTTGAAGCAAAATTTTGCATTTTGAAGGGGAAAACCTCATTCCGAACATGCTTGCCTTGTTGATTAGGGTAGACAGAAGACTCTGATTTTGTCAGCCTCTTCAGCAAGTATAATTATGTCATCGGCATATTCTAAGTCAAAAAGCGTGTCTCCTGGTAGAAGGTCCACATTCTGAAAATTTAAACGACGATAATGTTTACTCTAAAAGCATGTTTATGTAAAACTAAAACAAGAATGGAAAGAGTAGACAGCCCTAACGGACACCACCTGAAGTAACTAATTCCTACGACAGTTCACCATAGGCTCTTACTTGACCAGTAGTGTTCGAATAGAGAGCTTGCATAAGGTTAAAGCATTTCTCTGGTACACCTTTTAATGACAGACACTGCTAAAGAGCCTCACCATCAACATAGTCGAAAGCGGCTTTAAGGTCGAGAATTACTACTGTTGCAGGGCATTTGAACGAGTGTCTTTGTTCGAGAATATATGGTCTATACATCCACGTCCAGGTCGAAAACCAGGCTGGTCTTCTCCAGTCTTCTCTTATCGAGCTTTCGTTAAGCGTCGGAGTATTATTGAGGCCGATATTTTCGATACTATATTAGTTAGTCTGACTTCTCTGTGATTGTCACAATAGGACTTTCGACCCTTCGTGTATATTAGGACAATAATTGATTGAGATCAGTGAGATGGGATTATGCCCAGTTCCCAGGTTCTACCTAAGATCTCAGTCAGTCCAACTGCCAGAACTTGACCACCGCCCTTGAAGATCTCAGGGGTTAGCCACCCAGGACCCGCTGCTCTCCCTTGCTCCAAATTTTCCATCGCTTTCCCAACTTCATAAAGACTCAGAGGACTTACATTGATTTGCCATCCAGGTTGACTGGAGATCGTTGGCAACCGAACCGTTGTTGAAGGCCAGCTGAATCGATCCTTGAAGTTTTCTGCCCATCGATCCAATCTCTTGGGTTGAAAAGAAACGATATGACCGTCCTTTTCTTCGTCTGAATTACAGTCAGTGCGAGCGTAGGCACATTCGATGAAGAGGCAACGTTTAGTCCTTACTGTCCTATTTAGTCGGTCAGCGCACAAGCGATTATCTAGGATAACTAGTTCTGACCTAAAACGTAATGATATTCCTACAGCATAGAGGCAAATGGAAGCAGCATCATGACTTCCAGGAGTCACGAAGTGTAAATCGAGCTGCTTCTTTATTTTGACACAGTGAGGTCAAATGAATGACGGTACTCGGATTCTGGCGCGTTTAGAAGACGTAGCGTACATCGATAGTGTGAGATTCTAAAGTCCTAACTAAAGAAGCCTGTTGTCCTATTTAACGCAATGTCCGTTCATTAGAAGCTCCCACTTGTCGTTCAGAATGGGGTTTCAAGAGACCATGAATAACGTTTCGTGTACTCGCAACGTCCGCATCAGCGGCGCGAGGTGACAAAGTAATGAAAGACGGGTTGGTCAATGAGATAAGAGAGTAGGAATGAGTGTAGGAATGATTTCATTGTGACCGATCTGGTTGGTTGCACTGTCACAGGCATGAGATGAGATGTCACTTCCTGGCTTTCGACACCGTAGAAAGGTGTGTCATAAGGAACCTAAAAAGGAAGGTTGATTAGCGTTGGTCTTAGAGACCCAGGAGCGTAACCGCAGAGCCAAAGGGACAATTGCTTGAGGCCGGTCACGCAAGCCTGGAGACGGAAATCCATGAGGTAAGGTAAGGTGTGACTTTTAAGGTCGACCTTTTCTTACCCCTTCCCTCCGTTGTGAGAAGGCAACATCGCTGCAGATGCTGGTTGTCCGAGGGAAACACCTTACTGCTATCATAACCCTCTAGAGTCAGTAGTAGAACTTCGCCTTCAGACCTTGAGTAGCTGCTTCTAATCTCATCGTTCTCCAATCGACCTTCCTGGCATGGTAAAACCTACAGGAACATCTGTTCTAGCCAATATAGCTCGGTTGGGTCATCACAATAGACAGGCTCGACCACCACATTAAGGTGGCAGTTACGATCTGGTGATAAAACTAGAGGAACCTTTTGAAGTTGGTGACTGCATTCTTAACAAATACCTCAGTTTTAGTTCACAAAATTAAATAAATTTTTTAAGTATAAAACTATGATGCATGTTTTGAGACACATTTCGTCACGATTTACGGTATTTATTTGCGGATAATTCTTGACCTTAGACTTATTGTAAGTACGTTTTTTCAAAGCCATCATTATTTGCATCCAAAACACCATCATGAAATATAATCAGTGGAAACCGAGACGCTTAAACAAATTTATTTAAACGTTCAACTCATGAAATGATAATCTGAACTGTAGAGAATTAAATATAAATAGTGTGGTTCATCAATATCGTACACAATTTTTATTTGTAAAAACCTATGATTTAAGGATTGCAACGTGAGTTAAACTAATGTTCATTCAAAAGCTATTCGTCCACTAATTTAAAAGTAGTTATTTAAAAATTGCTCTACTATCATCTCAAAAGGTTTCATCAGTTAGTCTCTTCAGGATATGAATTCTCCCTAAAACTTGTACAGAATAAACAATTACGTTCGCAAATTCAGTAAATTAGTATTACATGTTACTTTATTCTCCTTATTAATTTCTAGAATAATAACTCAGTGTATAAGGTTTCTTTTCCAATTCCGACATTTTTAAGTGCCTAATCCATAAGGTTAGGAATTCTAAATTATACACACTTAAAAAGAAAGAATACAATTCAATAAGTTGGGTGAATTAACTGCAATCTTCTACTTGTTGTTATGGACTACGAATCGCGTGGCTTGAGAATCCGAATACTCAAGGTCGAAGTCTTTCTCCAGGCAACAGATCCACACCAGCATCAGCTGCCATCATTAGAGCTGTTTCCAGATTACTATTATTCTTACTATTACTAGTACATCTGAACTCTTATAATCAACTTGTATTTTTACCTATTATGTGTTACTGTGCCATTTATTTCACTATGATCATCGACCCAAAAAAGGTCCTTATTGATATGATACTCCGATACAATGCTGATGTGTATTATTGTGGACTTTGAAGACAATCTAATTGAAAACACTATTGACTGTTCATATTTGTTATCTTAGTTACCTATTAATCTAAAAACGCGTGGATGTTACTATGATTTTAGACACAACTACCATATCCTTTGTGTTGGCAAACTGGGACTGTTGACAGTAAACCCTCAACAATGCGTTTTTACGGTTAATGGAAGGATTAAAATACATAATTTGTACAAAATATCTTGATTTAATAACTCAAATCAATGTTTTGAATACAAATCCTTCAGGTTAAGTTATTACTAAATATTATTTTGTTGGCAATAACTATTCGCTAATCACTATGTCAAAAATATACATCGTAAGCAGGCAACAGATTAGCGAACTGGCTTCAAACGGTACGTATTTAGTCGAGAATAAACTTGAATAAAAACCAGTTGATGAAACTTACTTTCGGGACATTTTTTAGCTTTCTTCCTTCTGGTCCATGTGACAAAACGTTTTGACGTTTAAGGAATGCTTCTAAACTGAATTGTCCACTGTTTTTGTTGTATAAAGAATTTATTTAATAACTTACTGTGACCCAAAGTGAATTCGATAAAGATACAGATACTTTTCAAATTGATATATGCAGTCAACTTGGTTCTGAGTTTGTATAGACCCTGGCCTATAAAAATAAAATCAGCCGTAATACGTCTAACCTTCGAAATCTAATATACTGTATTGCTTCACCGGCGGAGATGCGGTTGTTAAATACTAGATAACAGGCAATTATTACCCCAGTTCTACCTGCACAGTTATAAAGAAATGCACATAGACAAACCTAGCCCGGCATGACAGTGAACTGCGACTTTTCCTCTAAATATTGCAAACTGGATTACCATAACTGTATCCAAGATAAACTGAAGTGATGCAACACTGTAGTCACACCTTTATAATATGTTCATTAAAAAGACTAATACAAACCAGCTAAAATTGTAATAGGAAACTACATCGTTTGTTACTCAAATTAAAATACACTCACTATTGTTTTTCATAAAGCTTGATGGATCATAAGAAAATCCAGAACTAAGTACACCATTGCCGCAACTACTATGTTCCCTTGCAGTTTGCATGTTAAATATAGAACATATATTCATCCTTTCAAAAAGCTATTTTATCACTGGCTATACCTCTTAAACTGCTCAATGATGTTAAATTCTTTGATAATTTTCTCACTAGGTCTAGAGGTTGCCAGTATATTTTTTGTAATCCTGAATCTTATATATATTATTTGAAATACCAGGTAGAGTACAAGCCATTTAAGTGCATGTCTGATGCCCCAAAAAACAATGATGGGTTGCAGTATTTACATTTTGATCCACCACAAAATAATAAACAGAGATTTTTCTCTGGAATTCCTTGTCTCATCATATCAGAAACAGTAGAATTTAGGCTTTTCACATCATTATCTTTGAATATTGATAAACAGTCTAAACGTACTCGTTTGTTCCAGTTTCTTTCCGTACTTTTCATCCCAATCCAAAATCTCAAGATTGTACATCACCTAAGTAGTTTGAAAAGAAACCTTTTTGTGACCTTATAATACTAATTAACTGCCATGTTTAAACAAAAATGAAATTTCTAGAGTGCTAAAAAGGCCAGTGTGAGTTTCTGGATGTCTAACACCAAGACGTAAGACAATTTTTATCTAGGTTTTTCCTCCTCATTATGGCTGGAACGATTGTGCTTCCAAAAGTTTGAAAATTAATAGGCTATGTTTCCGAAGGTAAATTGACCTCATTAGGTTTTGTGGATATAACTTATGACAAAGTGCCTGACCAATGATCCTCAATTGCTGACTATCGGATAGGCCATGCTATGCACCCTTTATGACAGGCTGCTATCTTCGATCACGAGCTTCTGTAACTGCCTACAAAGTGAGAGGTAAAACTCCTATCTGCTTGATTCCAGACTTCTAGTTTTACTGACTCTCTTATTATGAAAGTGGGGCGGGAAAAACCTTCATCAAACCCTGAAAGTCTGTATGAACTTTACTTCTATATTTCCTTTGAAACACAGAAACGAGATTCAGGATCATTAACGAACAGTCAAAGTCACGGTTAACCAAGACTTCATTGGAAGCCTTCTTTCGATTCAGTCAAATCCTCGAAATTTTCAAACTTGGTATAATTTCATTTTTCAAGGTGTAAAAAATCAAAAAATGAAAAGATTTACATACTTAAGTTAACCAACATCCAGTAAAATATTCTGTCCTAGGTCATCCTCCTCAATCCTAACTAATCGCTCTTCATTATCTCAAAAGAAATTTCACACGAGAGTTTCTAAAATGAAACCTTACTCCCGACTATCCTGAAAGATGTGAACATCTTTTGCTAGAAGCCCTCAATTGTGACCTGTTGAAAAACAATTGAAAGCTCATCTACGAAATAATATATGGTCGCTCGTTTGTTAAATACCGCCCAATTATGATTAACGACACTGCTTATAGACTTGGAAACAACGCAAAACACAAAAAATCATTGCGTTGTAATTTCTTTGTAACACGATACGGTCTATTGTGGAACAGATTAACAATTACTACCCGCATCTGTCACACAATGACCAAGCTCAAGAAACTAGTAATGCTGTTGTTAGACTCTAAAGACATTTATTAACTATTCCCAGGACTCACACCAAGTTCCGAGGCACTCTTTTACGGTCCAACGAATATTTAGATAAACCTTAGAAACTAACAACAGACCATGAACATATTGTACCTGCACTACCATCCATACAGGTGTCACGAAGTGACAAACGAATCGCCCACTCCTACTAACATTAGTAGGTCAAGCATTTGGTGCGCTACCCGCAATGTCCAGAGTTTTCTGAAAATTTAAATCCTAATCATTATCTTCTTTTCTTTCACAGCACTTTTAGTTTTTATTACCAGTAGACATAAATTGAAAAGCCTTTAGATGTTGCCCAACTGCTGTCGATCACAAGGAACTCAAACTTCCTGTATCATTGTGAGTTCCTTCCAGTTCCTGAATTACCAGTTTAATAAATTTTCATTTACCCAGTTCATTAACATCCCAACACCTTGCTAACTCACCAATTTATCGCCTTACTCATGAGTTTATTTAACACTATTTCTCCTTACTTTATTTCGTCAGCAGCCAACCTCACTATCTGCTAACACCCATCAACTTACACATATATTTCAACTTAAACCATTTGTTAACTCAAAATCAGTGTGGTATGATACGTAGATATTTAGTCCAACATACAGAAGACAAATCTGTCTCGTTTGTATGTGACGCGGAGCTAGCAGAGAAGGTGTATTCCTACCAGGAGTACAAAATATAGAGCATGGACTCAAAAACGTTGTTTGAAATCTACCATTAAACGTAAGAGATCCTAACATGACAAAAGGAGAGAAGGTGGTGTATCTGATCAGCATTCATGATAGTGTGGCGACAACGTAACTCTACCCATGTCTGTGTGTACGTGCTTATCAAGTCTGTTGTCGAAGCTCTCGAGTGAGTGGGCTCTGGTCACCTCGGCTGGGAAGGAATTCCCATTTTCAGCGAATCATAATCAGAAAAAGTGTGCACTAAGCTGAGTGTGCGCTTTCTGTTGGGTAGTTTTTCGAGCATTGCCTCAAGGGAAGTGGTAGTGATGAGCCGGCGAGATGCTCACTTTGGGATGGTTCGGAGTGTTTAGTATGTTTTACGTCATTATCAGATCACCACTGATTTTCCTGTAGTTCAGAAGGAATTATCCGAAACTCTGGAGTCTATCTTCGTAAGTTTCATTTTTCAACCCTATCCCCATTCCGTTCCCCTTCTCTGTAATCGATTCAAGAGATTAATGTCCCTTTTAAGGATAAAGGGTACAACGACGTTGTGAACCTAAAGGTGTGGACCTGTAAATGCCTTACACAACGTTAGAAATAATTCAGGGATGATTGCATAAAGTTTTC
The DNA here is from genome assembly GCA_944470395.2 of Schistosoma turkestanicum. Classification (NCBI taxonomy): domain Eukaryota; kingdom Metazoa; phylum Platyhelminthes; class Trematoda; order Strigeidida; family Schistosomatidae; genus Schistosoma; species Schistosoma turkestanicum. The sequence continues at coordinate 16,367,828 of OX103973.1, forward strand.
TTCGCATAAAGTGAAGAGTTGCATTTGCCTTGGCTGCTTCCCTTATATAGTTCTAATTGGTTTTGAGGCTTTTAGTGGAGACATTTGGGGGCGGACTTCCGTTGAGGATGTGAATTGTTTGCTTCATGAGAGGAAGAATGTACACTACGTGATATTTTGGCTGTTATAGATTTTAACCGTTTTTCACCACCCATCCCTCAATGGATGTACGGTCCTTTCGAAGCTCAGTCGACTCCTCTTCGCTTCCAATGGACCTCCAGATCTTTTCATTATCGTCATCATACATGCCGTCCGATCCGTTCGTTCGTCAGCCCTTCCAGTACCTTCGATATTACTGATAGTAATGTGACTGGTCTGCAACAAGCTGGATCATTCCTACTTCCTTCTTTAAAGATCGGAGAGAGAGTATCTTGTTTCGATTTAGCTCGGTGTTGGCGTGACTCTAATGAATGCCTGAACAGTTCACATATCGGTGAACTGAATGCTTCTTCACAGTTTCTAGACTAGGGGTCGCATATTGTCACATCCTAATAACTTACCCGGTAGCAAATATTTTAATTTTCTTAGTACTTAGTCAGGATAATGTTGGGTATTGCCTACGCCGTCAGCTGGTACTAGAAACTTCGTTTAACTGATCAATAAAGTTGGTGCTTAAGATCTGAGTCATCTCTAGGTTGGTAAGATCTTCGTCGTTTGGACCATTGTGGGTACAAATACTCTGATTCGTATGTTTTCTATCAGCCATGAACCTAAAGAGATATTCTGGATTTGCCTACATTTTGGTTGCTAGCTTCATCTAAGAGTGTCACCTATCACTTCGAACATTGGAATCTCATCTGTTATAAAATCAATACAGAGATTTGATTTCGGAATAACGGTTCAGGAAGTTTAGATACACGCATTGACCAGTTAAATTCCAAAAAGCAGTTGATCTGGGTAAATAACGGTTCTATTAATAATCATGAATACATTTAAACATTATTTCCAAAACACATTACGACCTTTTCTCCTTTTGTAATAACACAAAGTGTTTCCAGTTCTGGAAGAATGCTCCGATTTCGATTCAATTTGCACCCTTCCACTTCATATGAGAGTATCAACCGCCCGACTGTGGCTGATACCTTGACGTAGTGGTAAAGCCCGTCTATCGCGATGTTCCAACCGAGCTATATTGGCTAGAACATATGTTCCTGAAGGTTCTACCACACCAGCCAGGTCGATTGGAGAACGATGAGACTAAAAGTAGCTACTCTAGGTCTGAGGACGAAGTTGTACTGCTGACTGTAGACGGGTGTGACAGCAGTAAGATGTTTCGATCGGACGACCAGCATCTGTAGCGATGCCGCCTTCTCACAATGAAGTAAGGGTTAGAAAAAGTCGACCCTAAAATTGTCACATCTCACACTAACTCAAGAATTTCCATTTCAGGTTGTAAGGGCTGCCCACTAAGGGCGTAGCTTATATTCCATAAACCTTTCATCAAAAGGCCGTGCGTGACCGGCCTCAAGCAGTTTTCCCTTGAGCTCTGCAGTCACGCTCCCAGGTCGTTAACACTGACACTAATCTACCATCCCTTTCAGGTCCTCCAAGAAACAGCCTTCCACGCTGTGGGCAGCCAAAAAGTGACAACTGCCCCCACCCGCAACAGCACACGAGACCAAACTGGTCGAAAGAAATCCTCCCTACACCCCCTAATACCTCCACGACTAACTCTACTCGCACTCTCTTATCTTACTGCACCGCTGCTGCTAACGATGCGAGTTCACGAAAAGTTTTTCCTGGTCTCCTGAAACTCTGTTCTAGACTATATGTTGGACCATTTAATGCACGGATATTGTGTCAAATAAGGCAAAAGACTCCCTTAGCTAGGAATTTAGAATCTCGCATCATCGATGTATGCTGCGTCTCCGAAACCCGCATACAGGTTGGTAGAGAACTCATCAATATATTTCACTTTGTCAAAATAAAGAAGCAGCTCGACTTACTCTTCGTGTATCTGGAAGTCCTGATGCCGCTTCCTGGGATCTCGCTGGCTCAGCTATGGCATCGTTTCGTGGGGCTGAACTGGCTCTCCTAGACTGGATTTCAATAGATAGTCGCTTGTGTGCTGTCCAAATAAACGGGACAGTAGGACTCGTAAAGATAGTGACACTCGCCGTTGTCTTTTTGTTGTCACTGCTTACGCACCCACTGACCGCAGTTCAGACGAGGTGAGAGATGAGTTGTACAGAAAGCTTTCGGACCTCCTCCAAAAAGTTAGGAACCTCGATATAGTAATAATGGCTGGTGACTCTAATGCTCAAGTAGGTAGACTAAGTGAGCAGGAAAGACATCTAGGTGGATGTTTTGTTGTCGCGGCTCAGAGAACAGACAATGGCCATTGTCTTTTGCAAGTATGCTCAGATAACCGCCTATTTCTGGCAAACACTAAATTTAGGTACAAGGGAAAATATCCTTTCACCTGACGATCCCAAAGTCGTTTCGAATTTGGACTCGACTGTAGAATCTATTTTGAAGGTTATGGTTTTGGAAAATCCCTCCATGTATATATATTTGTGTTATGATATGTTTGACTCTTTCTGTTGATATTTTGGTACTTTATTTGATTCCATTTTGAGATTTTATCATAGTATATTGTTATTATTTCTATATCTTGTACTTATATTGAAGTTTTTATGTTTGCTTCTGAACTGTACATATGTTGTTTAAATTTGATATTTAATATGGCTACAGCCATATTTGGATTTGACACTCTAGCAGTAACGGACTGGAAGCACTTATTCTTCGACAAACGGAACCTATTGTGGTAATTGGAAACTCGAAGATGTAATATCGTTTTGGAACCGTTTTCTCCCACAATTATCGTTTCTTGGTCCTGGACTGGGTGAGACGCGTATGAACCTGCACTTTTCGAGTCGGAGTGAACTGCAAGAGTAATCATAATCTTTCTACCGACTAGATCACATTGCCATCAGCCATCGATGGAGAGGTTCAATAGAGGACTGTCGCTCGTTGTGGGGCACATGTTTAGATTCAGATCATGCCTTAGTGCGAGCCTGTAATTGTTTGAGGCTTACTGGACGTAGGAAAGACTCCGTGAGGCAACCCCTTAGGGTTCTACTGAATGAATATATTTCACGAACTAGAAAAACAGTTAGGCGATCATGTAAGCGATTTCCATCCAGAAGCAGGTTGGAATTATATCAAAAAGGCTGCGGAAATAGAGGTGATATTTGCTAGTTGGGTAAACCTAAAGTCTTGGAAGAAGCCGTGGATCTCAGTAGCATCTATAGAACTGATGTATGCTCGAAAGGTCACCTCGACTGGATCTCAGTGCGATGAGAAGTGGAGTCAGCTTAGGCCCAGGCTGATAAAAAGCCGACGAAATGATCGAGAATAGTGGTGGGTGGCGAATCCGAGAGAGATGTAAAACGCAGCGGTCATAGGCAACAGTAGGCAACTATTCAGACCCATCAAGGAGACCGGTATTATGATTCCGAATGTGAGTGAGACTATCTCGGAAAAGGATGGTGTTTTTTTCCATTCGATGGGCAGAGCACTTTTTGTTATGTTATTTTCAACATTCGCTGTAGGCTCAGATTTAGTTATGGGGATGATATGTGCAATCTTCCTGTTATCAGGATGACTCTCTGTACAGAGTGACTTAGTAAATATTTTAAGAAGGATAGCACACATATCAGTTCTCCCTTTTTTCAGCATGCTGGCTGGGATGCCATCTGCCAGCTAACGATCAACCTGAATAATCGATGAGAGCACCTATGGACGTTCATCCTTGATGAGGTTCCCATAGTCATACTCGGTGTCGATTCCCTACAGCTCTATGAATTGCTATTCGATTCTCTTAGACTGCAGTTAATCGATACTTGGTCCAATATCAAATCCATGGGTTTTAACTCGCAAACAGATATGTACCGAATCACCAATATATATTGCACTATTATTTATTTCATGTTATACTTGATAAATTCCCCGAAGTAACGTAGCCGAGGGGTTTCTTCCCGTGATTAATTATGTGGTAAGCCACAGTGTCACCTGCAGACCCCCCAGTCACCGCAAAACCTCAGCAACTGGCACTGGACAATTCACTTTTCGCTAAGCGTGAGTTTGATAGTTTGCTTGCTATATGTATAACATCCTCTTTCTCACAGTTTTTGTACCTCCTCTCTCCACTCGGTTCGCAAAAGGATTGCATTAGTTGGAGACTACACGGCGATTAAAGAGCAGCAAGAGCAGATATACAATGTTCCGCTTCTGAACTTGTATACGGCAAGACATTGCATCTGCCTGGTGAACTTTTTTCTCACCACGGAGCGGCGATTTTATGTATATCAGATAACGTCCAACGACTATCTGCGTAGATGCGAACACTCGAATATAACATCGACAGGTCGTTCTCCCTTGAGAGTTATATACCTGGCCATTTTTTGGACTCCTGTTTGTCTTGGTTTGTTCGTTTGCAGGTTTTTGCTCCAGGAACCTACAAAATTGAAAGTAATTGTAATTATTATAATTATTATTGTTAGAACGACATTGGTCGTGTATTTGTAATAAACGAACGACATTTTGGTCGATTATTGTGAATTAAGAATAAACTTTGGTACCTACTTTTGAGTTTCGTTTTGGTATAAACTTGGGTTCGTTAATTGCAAATAGATCGACACACCGTGCTCCTAAGGAGGAAGGAGCAAAAAATTGGACGTAACACTGTAGTGGAACACTTCTACGAAGAAAACGCGATTGGTGAAAAATAAACGTTTATTATTATATTCGTTTTCTTTAATTGTACTCAAAATACTTAATTGCTCGCAACGTTCTTTTTCGCGTTGCTGCCATCTTTCATAACTTGCTGCTTGACGTAACGCCTACTTTCTCCTTCAAATATATTCTAAATCTTAGATTTATTTCTAAAATTGGTGACGGATAGTAATGCGTATTTAGTGGTGATCATAGTTACTCTCGATTCGGTCAACACTAAAATTTCCTCGAGGTTCCTGTCATTATTTGATGCCCATATATGCGTGAGGTTGTTAAATTGTTAAGCTTATTGTTGATTTAGGCAAGTGAGTTTTGTAACTGTTGTATTTGGTTGCCATGGCTAATACTACTATGAGCGGTTTCGGATAGATCATTCAGCGCCTTGGTATGCGAACTTTAGATTTTGGCTTCACAAGATTATACTGAATTTTGTTCTGTGTTGACATTTCAGTATACTTGGGTGTAATACCTCTGATATCTACGAGTTTTACCATTGGTAGACTTGGTGAAGAGTTGTCACACAGATCACTGGCTAAAGATGGTGAAATTTGTTAATAATAGGTATAGGGTTTACAAGACGAATGTGTGATTTTTCTAATAACAGATTCATCAGACATAGGGTTTACTGATTCTAATCTTTTGAGTGTTTTAGGAGTTGGATACATTTCTCTTTTGCTCGAATTATCGGTCATGATGGAAAATTGATTGGGATAATTGCTTGTCTAATTAACGCAGATATTTATGGGTATAAACTGTTGTATATGAACTGGGTAAATACTAAAATCGGTGGAGGTAGGGAGAGAATTTATAGATCAAACAATCACTTATTAAGTGTAAGAATTACTGGCAGTCTCTTTAAACAAGTGAATTCAGAAGTTAGGAACGTAATCAAACTGTTGTCGGTTTATATATATAGTATTTCGGAATGCTAGTCTACAACTAGTATGTATTAACTGATTAAAAACTTAGAAATTTTAATGTCTAGAAGCAAACTGCACCGGATTTAATAGATAATTTTACTCAATTACTATAATACCCTACGAATGATGAGTTTCCAAAGAAAAGTATACCACGTGAAAAACATGTTAAAACCTTGCCTATTATATCTGTTTCCTCTCCTTCGCTAACACTTCGGTCCTCTCGCACAATCTTCACCACCAATTAATAAACTAAATTATCTAAATATTACTTAGTTCTGAAATGCACTTAATAACATTAGACTTTTCCCTAATATTCCCAACATTGCAACTAACTGATCTGTAGTCTCGTTGTATGATAGCTGCTGGTATCCGGAAAACCTACTACCCTAAAACAAATCATGGGACATACAAACAACCAACTGCCAACCGACCAGAATTAGACAGTCGATAGGTTAGACCCTAATCCATTCGACACCACCAAACACTTGGAACCATACCTAAAGAACAATAATCGAGCCCAAATTAATCAATTGCTTTATACATGTTCGTAAAAAAGATATTTGATATTAGAAGTGATCTCCTACCTGGTTACGTGGTAGCTGCTGGTATTCAGAAACCCTACTGCCATGAAACGAACGTTTTCACTCAAATCGCTTGTCGTCGAAACTCAAAAGAAACTTCCAACCTACTAGAATCAGTAGAATTTATGCCATCTCATGAAAAGTATATAGGAAGTATATTGGACATTGGAATAACCTGCTTTAGACAGTCGAGTGGCTAGATCCCCATTCAATGGACACTAACGAACACCTGGAACTGTACCGGAAGAACAAGAATCGAGCGCAAATAAATCAATTGGTTTATATTAGCTCGAGAGAAAGGTATTGGATATTGGATGACCTCGAAATATAATTCAAAGGCTGGGTTACAGCTATGAGCAAAGTGATCGAGTTCGTTAGGAAATCTGGTTTTAACTCATGCAAGTCCATTTAATTCATAAGTATTTCGTAGTGTGGTTAATTAATGTACACCTTAATAGCAACGATCATCTAGTGTAACGCGTGTATATGGAATCACCAGGATTGCAAGGAACACCAAAATCAGTACATAGGAAATAGTGAGTGAATGCTCAAAAGAGATAAATAAGGCGTACCAACACAACAGATTATATTTATTGGATCTATTTTATGTCTATGGCACAAAAGTAAGGCGTTTGCGAAGTGCAGCCTTACACATTCTGCTAATCGCTGTGTAGAGTTTGCTGCTTGTCTTCCAGCCCCTCTGAAAAGATAGATTTGTGGTAGAAATACCTAAAGTAACGATTTCCATGCTGTTAAATTTCTCATTATTCTGAATACATGGAGATCTACAAATATTTTGTTGCGTTCTTTAGTAAATAGGAGTTAAGAGTGTACCGTCAATTACCATGTTTTGCATACTAGACAAATCGATCTTTAGTGTCACTCCTCTATGGTAGCCAGGTTTGACATGTAACTTTGTTTACGAAAGTAATGTACTAATCAGCGCGTCCAATTACTTTATTCATGAGTGTCAAATTAGTCACCTACAATACCTTTTTTTCCCAAACGTCACTTTGCACACGTAGTTGAGGAATGTATCCCATACATCTTCAGTTTTTCTACCAGAGCCTTCAAGCGAATCTTGAACTTTGTCGGTATCTTCAGCAATGTTATGTCAGCTTCCCGCCACAACATATATAATCTATAGTCATAACTAAACTGGAGTCACATATTTTAGCACTGGATGTTGACAGTTTTCCAGATCGACTCTCAAAATATTAAATCCTATATGTTAGTTTCAGCTTGAAGTTGACTTGATCTAATGGATAACTCAAGTATGACGGTGTCGTTCATTCTGGAGTGAGCTGTTCGTCTACTTTATTGTCATATGTTTTATAAATTCATGTTGCTAATTGAGTGGTTTAACAAAACTATATAGTTTTCTCAGGTCACCAGCTCTTCTATGTAATGCTGGTTTGCAAATCAGCAGAGCCGTTTCTGGTCCTTTATGCGTTGTGCTGATTGGTGATCACGGAGCATCTATTCGTCATTTAGCTTTATGTAGTGTCTTAACTTTTCGATCTGTCTAATATGGACACTAGCATGCTCATTTGTCTTAATCGCCCACTTTCTATTTTTGTCATTTATTTTTTGTGGGGAACACCCACCACACTAAAATATTTCTTAATGTGAAAAGACAAATAGATAATCCTTTTGCTGGTGCAAAATCGAGTAGTCTAGTTAATCGGTGCTAATTCATAACAATTCTGTGCATCATTGGACTATGCGTGGGATCTTATAGAATGTCAATTTCAAATAAAGATTGTGGTTTTTTGTAACCTCGTTTCATATATTATGTAGTATTCTGAGTGCTTATATATACCACTGTTTGGTATAGTTAAATTGACCCACTAATCATTAGTCTGTATGCTTGATTTTTGCTACTGTAAGATAATTTGTGGGTAAATAATCTTCCCCTGTAGATGGCTTGGGTTGTCGGTTATTCACAACTACTTCTGGATGTTCGGTAGAAGAGCCCGTTGTTCTGAGCAAATTAAAACGAGGAACTGGCGGAAGGGCTTCATTTAATGGCATGGTCGTGACCGTATTTGGTGGGACTGGATACCTAGGCCGTACTTTAATGACGCATCTCGCCAAAACTGGAACACAGATTATTCTTCCATACAGATGCGATCCTTATTCGATCCGAAGTTTGAAGGTTATGGGAGATCTTGGACAAATTTTATTTTTGGTACGTCATTCTTAAGAGTAGTGTTTTATATAAAATCTTGGTTGTAATTGTCTATTTATATTCAGGTACATTCAATATTTGCTTCGGGATTGCATTCTTTCAACCCTACACTTATTTCATCTTTCTCGTTTTTTGACAGTGGAGTGTTTCGTCCTTTTTACCAATATTGTTGTCTTCACGTGGTAGCTGATACCTTTATAAAATAACCGTGTAAATTAAGAGCCCTTTTACACAAGTGTGATGTCCCTCTTAGTTAATTTCAAGAGTAGATTATGGAGCTCTCATTATTAGAATATGCCGATGACATAGTTCTATTCAGGGAAGACGCTGACAAAAGGCAGTCTTCTGACTACCCTAAACAACAATGCAAGCATGTTCGGGATGCGATTTTCCCCCTCAAAATTCAAAATGTTGCTTCAAGACTGGGTTGCATCGGCACCTGAACTAGTGATAGAAAGTGAAGTAGTCGAGCGTGTTAGATCACTTCACGTATCTGGGGAGTCTCATCAGTGCCGATGGCCTGGTGACTGACGAAATCTCAGGCACGGATACGAAAGGCTCGATTGGCTTTTGCCAACCTGCGTCACTTATGGCGAATGCGAGATATCCGTTTGCTGACTAAAGGACGAGTGTACTGCGCAGTAGTTCACTCCGTCCTACTTAATGGCTGTGAAACATGGCCAGTGAGAGTAGAAGATATTCGTCGGTTACTGGTTTTCGATCATAGGTGTCTTCGAAGCATTGCTCGTATATCCTGGGACACCCGATTGAGCAACGCTGTTACTAGGGAACGGGTGCTAGGTAAGAATGCCAGGTCAATAGATTAAATATTGAAACTTCATCAGTTGAGGTGATTGGGACATGTTTTACGAATGGCCGACCATCAACTGCCTCGTCAAGCTATATTTTGAGGTATAGGATTAGGTTGGAAGAAAGTTAGGGGCGCCCAGACCAAAACATGGCAGAAATCCGTGAACTCACTGACACGTGGACTGAGTCATGTCGGTAGGTATATTGAGTTCCTGGTTTGGGCTCGTGAGATGAGGGTCTTTGATGGTTAGAGACCCTGAATGACATGGCTCAAAACCGTTTGCAATGGCGCAGGTGCACTCATTCTTTGTGTTCTCTCAAATCCTAAAATTTTTAATTCTTCATCACTTTATCTTTCTAACTCTACTTCACTAGATTCTACTTTTTGAATAATATCTTCTAATCTTAACCTCTCCGACTACTACTAACATCTTTAATACCTCTACTACTATTGGATTTGAATTGACAATTACATGTCTGCGCTAATGTGGTATGGCAACATTAACTGATGTACGTACGTACGAAGTTCCACGTTGCGATTGATTGATTGATTGATGAATTACTTTGAATGAGAAAATTGATTTGGAGTCCAAATGTCGCTGCACCCTAATGCTGAGTATTTTTAAGGTTAGATTTACAGTGAAAATATACCGTTTCGAAATGTAAATTTTCTATAAACTTATCTCTCAAATGCATTGTCGAGATATCGTATTCTCTGAAGTTCAACTTCAATTCTCATGCACATTTTTCTTATAGTATTTCCTCACAATCTTGGTTTGAGACTAAACTATTGTTTTGGAACGTGGAAGTTCATATGTTTACAATTTTCGTAGATATTTGCCTATATTTACCATATGCGATACGATTTAATCCTCAGATATAATTCTAATACTAGTATTAAATCAGTTATTTAATTTCAAATTATATGTTCTCCTACAGTGATTAGTAGATTACGATATATATATATATATATATATATATATATATATATATATATATATAATAACTGAAGAATTTAGCAGTCTCAACAAATCCCCCGTGTTCTCAAATTATCATAAATGTAGCTTTACTATATATATTCGGTAAAATTAATACGACATTTTCAACTTAAATTTATAGCCTTTTGATCTGAAAGATGATGAATCCCTAAGAAGAGCCATGAAGTATAGTGACGTAGTTATCAATGTAACAGGCGCACAATGTGATACGAGAAACTTTACCATTGAACAAGTACATATTGATTACGCCGCCCACATTGCAAGAATATCTAAAGAGTTGGGAGTTAAACAGCTGGTTCATTTATCTGCGCTCTGTCAGAACAAAAATCCTCCGAAATATGTCCGAAAACCCTCTCGATATATGATATCTAAAGCAATTGGTGAAGAAGAGGTTCTGCGTGAACGCCCGGATGCTACAATTTTTAGACCGGCCGAAATGTGGGGAGAAAGTGATAAATTCTTGTGTTATTTTGCTTCTAAACGTATGTTAAATTGTTTCGAATGAGTACTCTGTTCATTCGTTCAAATCACAGTTATTGTGTTTCAGGTGTTTCAAAATTTCAGTCATTACGTCTTTCAGAGAAGTTAAATTTATTTGTGTTGCCTCGTGTTTAGCATCTTCCTCACTTTGCATCTGTTAATTTTATCAACTCAAGGAACTGTTACAAATTAACTGGCTGATACTTTAAGGTTCATAACTATTCCCTAAGTGATGTCAATTGGTTTGTTATCCCTTCAAACAGTTAAGTTCTAAACGTCTCATTGTAAATGATATTATTAACTAAAATTTGTCTTAACCACTTGACAAATATGTAATTATTTAGCTTTTAGGTCATATACTCGGCATATAAGGAGTATTATGTTGTAAGAACTAAATATCTTGTTCACAAACCTAGTAACTCTTGTCTTTCCTGTCTAAAAATCTCATTTATGTCAGCCATAGAGAGTTGTACGGTTTCTAACTAAAAAAGAGTTGCCTGATGTGATATTTAGCTTATATTACGCCTACATGGATACCTCTAACTTTTAAAGACTCCGATTCATTTATTCTGTCCAAGTTATTGTCGACATGTGTTTTGACCTTGCTATTTATTCACACAACTTCAATGTCTTTACTTAGGAGTATATATGTGCATCGCTTGTTTTATTCATCACATGTCTTTAGCTTATTTTTATCTGGCTATATATAGCGAGTAAGTAAGGCTTTATCAAGTGAAGTAACCCCACCCTTCTCCGTTTCGCTTCGTTTTCCTGCTTAGTATTTTAATGTCTGAGTAAACTAATGCTCAAAGTAAATTTATCTAACTTAATCCGTGTTTGGTTTGTTATTATCACGGTCGCTCAAACAGAGTGAGTCTAGGTGTAATATATGGAGTCAAAAAGAAAATTTATGTTCATGGCACATTCATTCGTTCGTCTAAATGGGAGTCAGATCACGGCCACTACCAGCTATTGTATACCCAGACAAATAATGATTCCAAAAGATATTCGCACAATGTTAATATTTTGTTGTCATAAGGGTTTTAGTTCGTTCTTCTATGTGCCATTCTACTGTGTTGTTTCAAATGAATGCTGCTCACAATAAAATGAGTATCCCTATGATCTTTTCTTAATATCCTTATTTATACAGATTGTAAGTTGGACGTAATTCAAATTATTTTAATACTTGCGTGGATAATTCGATTGAGTGTATTTCATCATTAAAACAAAAAACCAGGTTGCTTAAAAGATATTGATTATACAGGAAAACTAAACGTGACACCACTATTAAATGAAACAAGCAACTTCACAGTTGTGAACACTATCAGAATACCTAGAATACCTCTGACATGTTTCAGCTGCGAAATAATGTAAGACAGACACTAAAGGTATATGGTTCATTAAAGTCTATTTGTCGGCATCTGGTCGTCATTATCTTACTGTTTAACTCTTCTAAGGTGCGTCGCCAAATAATTTGAGTGGAAGTAAACAGTTTTAAAATCAGGACTTCTCACCGAAAAATTCAGAAATCTTTCTTCCCTGTAAAAAATAATACTCTGATCAATAAAGTGAGACATCATCAAGGATGTGTTGCTTGTTTAGTGTAAACAAAATTAATTAGCCAAGTACAAATAATGTAGGATCCTTGGTACAACTATACACTTACCTTAACTGATTTGTCATCTGCATGTAATACTCGACGCATGACGTCAGTAGTAATCTTAGTCTCATCACACATCGATGATTCACTGCATATATAGTTTTGTGCTGGATAAAGGGTTGTGAGAAAGCCTATTCTTATTTAATTTTAGTCAATGAACGTACCCTTACTGCAAAAGCGAATGTTTTTTTATGGTTATTTTATTCTATAGCTACACACAACCGTGCAGTGATATGTCTTGAATCAGTTGAATTTCTCTGCGATTGAGAATTGTAAGAGACAATCACCTGCACGTATATAAATTTTAATCAGCACAATTCTCAAAGACGCCATACCAAGTGATCCAAGTTCACACAGTAAAACATATTTGACATATTTTTGTTGGACTTTTGTGCAGTACAGGTTGCCTTGTAACTACTTATATTCGATAATTTTGGTTTTAATCATTACCCTGAATAAGTTTGGACCAGATTATCGAGCTCAATTTTTATAAACATAATTTCATTTTCTATGTTGCTCACTTTTTAAGCTTGGATTTACATACACTGCTCGCGTATAGTATTCATTTAGTTTTAATCCATAGTTTTCATTTTTAACTTGACCGCCAATTTACTTTCCTATGTGCTTATATGAATCTCAGGATTCCGATCTATAATTTTAGTTCAATTTAATTATCCTAATTTTATAAACTGTTATATTCAAAAGTGTATTGTTTTATCGCAGAGTAATCATTTGTTTGTGAATTTCGCTCTGCGATTGGTCTTATGTTTATGGATTTCATTGATTTTCATACTTATTTATTTTACTCAGCTAGGCGATTCAACAGAATGCAAAATGTTTATATTCCGTTATGGGCTCGTGGAGAAAAGACTGTAAAACAACCTGTTTATGTGGGTGATGTTGCTCGTGGAATCGTCAATTGCTTACATAATCCAGAGTCACTAGGACAGATTTATGAAGCTGTAGGTCCTCATCGTTATCGATTAGATGACCTAGTGAAGTGGATTTACTTCATTTGTCGATACTTACCTAGTGAGGTATACATTACTTCAATGAACCCCTGGTTTTTGTAAGTATCTTTTACCACATATAAGATGATGCTTTTGGTCAAAAAAATTAAGATTCAAGTAAAACCACTTAGGTGGTACAAACTTAATTGTACTGATTTTTTTCTAATTTATGAACTAATTTCACATTACTCACTGTATTTATCTATACAAGTACAAAAATCGCTAAGCATACTATTAGACGGAATAAAGTATATTATAAAGTTGAAAAGGAGGAAGCATGCGTTAACAATAAAGTGAAAATATCGAAGGATATGTTCCAAGTAAAAAAATCAGATTAATTAATGATGCCTTTCAAATGTCTCAAGATAACATTTTGTTTAAAAGGGGATTCAGTAATATGTATACTATCTCTAGAACCACTGGAAAGAATACCTATCCACCATCAAACCAATTGGAATGATAAACTCAAGTTGATATAAGTGACAAGATCGATAGCTTCCTCTTGATACCGACTTGTTAACCTCAAAGGAATAAATTTTAGAAATCAAGACAACTGACCAATTTACTATACATGTGCTTAAATATTCAAGCTGTTATTTGTGTACCAAATACTTGGTCAAAGTAGTATAACTATGATTTACTTGTCGATTAGAAAAGGAATGATCACTAATCAAATCCAAGATTAATAAACAGTCAATAACTATTTGCTTCAAGTCTTTTATGACGTAGATATTGAATCTCACGTACATATCTCATTAAAGATCTTAATTCGAATATTTGTTGTTCAGTAGAGTTTTGAGAAGTATTTCTTGTAAATGGACATTTCAATTCTAGGTAACTATTTTGCATCACTATATTACGTCGTAATTTCATTGGTTCTTTATTCAATTTGACGTAAAATATGTACATGACCGTATACAGTGTTGCAGTCTGTAAGGTATCTTACTTCTAAATACTAACTTGGTCACAGGCCCGAATCCCAGCCCACCTTGCTTTGGGGGACTGCGTATTATCACTAGTCGTTATGCCAAGCATTTAGTTGACAGTCGAGTACGCAAGTCAGTATTTAGTACACGAACCACACTATTTTATGCTCCCTCACCTGAAATTTTTATTCACTGTACCTATAAATACGATCGGTAAAAATTTGATGAATATTTATATTTGATTATTTTGGGACAATCTCATCATTATCATCTTAACTTTGAAATATGTAATACCCGAAGGTTGTCTACCTAATATACTTCATAAAATTTTCGTACCTTCAGAGCACTATTCAGTGTACAAGCAGTTTGCCCAAATTTATAATTAAATTCCACTTGTAAAAAGATCAATGTCAGTGATGACGACAACTTTCCAGCGTCTACCAACATGTTCTAAGTTCAGAGATTATATTTTGTTATTTGATTGACAACTGATTCTTATTAATTTCTTGATTTATGCATCAGCTAGGTTAACGGAAATGATAGTATTTCCAGTTTGCAAATAATAAATACTCTTGTGTTCCTAGCCGATACCAAATAGATAAAACAAATAAGTGATATTGTTCTAGATGTAATTCTCCTCAAATTTTGAAGTTTTTTTTCTCACTAAATTTTGTGGATTAGTACTTTGTGGCAAAATTAATTGATTCACTACTAATTCTAAACAACAACTTGTGTTCTTTTGACTTTGGGACCTTCAATGAACCTTCATTCAGCGATCACAAAATTATTATAATAATTTTGTTCAATATTATTCAGTTGAAAAATAGGCTAGAAACTGTCTGTCAGAGGAAAATCTGTCAGTGGTGATTACTTTATCTTTTGTTTATTTTTTGTTGAGTCACTGCACCAATCGTTTTCCGTTTTTTATCCTTTTTTTAACTAAACTACATTTGTTTTATCTACTTTTTATTCAGGGCTCGCACTTATGCACATGAAAATCTCGCTCGTTTTCAGCCCTACCTTTGTTTTGAACAGTTAGAGAGAGAAAGTGCTACGGATATGTTATCTGGTTGCCCAACACTTGATGATCTTGATGTCAAGTTGACAAAATTAGAGGACCGCATCAATCACATCGTATACATATATCGCCGGCGTCTCTCCTACTGGGACGCTGTTGGTGAATTTCCAGAACCACCTCCTCCCCCTATCCAATTTCAATAAGTTTCTCTTTAATCTGGATTTGATACTTAGAATTCGTAGTATGGTTGTTTGAGGAATAAATGTATACCAACGATCAATCAGTGTACATTTGCGATTGAATATTTTAAATTGGCTAGTCAAAATAATAACGACAGGTCAAAAGTTAGTAATAGAGAATGAAATACGGTTTCTGATAACCTAAGAGGTCGCTTTCAATTGCTAGTGCTTTTCAAAATTTCTAAATTCGGAAAGAGTGAAAATAGTTTTAACGAGTGTGTGTAGCTTACATGTTTGATCTGCAGATAACGTGTACTCAATACATCCATCCTTATGAGTGTCGGAAATGTGTGTTTGTCGTTTTTAGATGTACGTTTAACTTTGAGAGGAAGGCGTAATTTGTCGGTCTCGTTACTAAACCGTAAGAATATTTGCCTATATTCAAATATGTAGGTCTAAGTATTGTGGTTTTCAGTCAATACTTGAAGTTTCTTTACATAATAATTAGTATAAGACAAGGTTTCTTAAGATTTCGCAATCATATGTGTCCCACAAACTTTGTGGTTTGCGATCAGTTAAGATAGTCTTCTTATAAGAAAAACTTAGCCCCAACACAAAAACCCACATCAGTTTTCGAAAATGAAAGGTACATTCCGCAAAGAAAGCACCATCAGTAACGTAAGCAACGGGGACAGTTAGTCCATTTTAGGAGACATGAGTGCTACAGTTGTCAAAACTTCCACTAGTTTGCTGTGTATTTTAAAAATACACGGCGGTGTGGGTAACAGGTATATAGTGTTAGTCAAAATATTTTGTATTTCTCTAGACTATTACAGGATTTCCTTTATAATATGTAGCGTGTTTGACTGAACAGCAGTATACTTCAAGGCACCTCAAGGTCACTTGACCCTCGAAGTTCTGGGGGGAGTAAACAATTATTTGACAGTCTCTCTCCATAGATAGGTAGGAGTTCGGTTTCCTTGTAATATGTCCTAGTCTGACTACCTGTTCTTTCTGCACCTAACAACTCTCTTGCCTCCACGACCAAACCTTTTTTCGTTACTTTGACGCCTCGCGCTGTTGATGCAAACGTTTCAAACCAATGAAATGTTATTCCTGTAGTCTCATCCTAAACTACATGTTGGAGCTTTTAATCTCCAGAAAAAGTGTCAAATAGGACTACATGCTTCATTAGCTTGTACTCTAGAATCCCGTGTCATCGATGTATGCTGCATCTCCAAAAGGCGCAAACAAGATCCCAATAGAATCATTATTCCCATATGATTTTGACCGTCATACACTTGTTGTCGCAAAATGGAGAATTTCTCCAAAAGGCAGGCTTTTACTCGAGAACAACTCTACTTTCTCCACTCAGAATCATTAGTTTGATTTAACCTTGTCAAACTAAAGAACTAGCTAGATCCATTCTTCGTGTATCTGGAAGCCTTGCTGCCGCTTCTCGTGGCCTCACCGGTGTAGGTATAGTATTAAGTCTTAGGGCAGAACAAAATCTCTTAGAATGGATCCTGACAGACAGTCGCTTATGCACTGTCCGACTGAACGGGACGGTACAGACTCCTGAAGGTAGGGACTCGCCGTTGCCTTTTTGTCGTATCTGTTTTTACTCCCACTGACTGCAGTTCAGACGACATAAAAGATAAGCTTTACAGAAACCTTTCAAAACTTCGAGAAGTTAAGCGCTCTGACATAGTAATAATGGCCGGTGACATTATTGCTTAGGTAGGTAGACTAGGTGAAAAGGAATCTTGGTGGATCTTATGTTGTCGCGGCCGATCGAACAGATAATCGCGACGGTCTGTTGCAACTATGCTTAGATAACCGCCTATTTTTTGGCAAACATTAACTTTAAGAATAAGGAAAAACATCTTTACAACTCGGGACCATCAAAGTCGACCCAACTATATCACATCGCTATAAGCCATCAGTGGGGAGGCTTTATCGAAAACTGCCGTTCAGTCTAGAAAACTTGTTTTGATTCAGGTCATGCTCTAGTGCGAGCGCGTATTTGTTTTCGACTAACTGGACGTAGAGAATCGCTTAGGGTTCTACTTAATCATAGCATAGCTAAGAAAATATTTCAGGGACTACCAGAAAAACAGTTAGGCAGCCATGTAGTATGAGATGCCCACACTGAGGCAGCTTGTAATGATATCAAAAAAAAGCTGTGGAAACTGCAATGATGTTTGCTAGTAAGGTAAACCATAAGGTTAGGAATAAGCCGTAGGTCTCATTAGAATCAGCCCAACTGATGGATGTATAGCGTTTCGTACGATATACTTCGCGGGAGAACAAATAATACTCCAGGACTTTAAGAATCAAGAATGAAACAGATTCTAGAGGGAGAAGTATATTTGATACTGGCCTTGTGATATCGAAATAACATCGAGACAAGAGGGCGTACAGAAAGCTAATGATCAAGAAAAGTAGTAGCGATAGGTAACAGAAGAAAACTATTCAGATTTTTAGAGGAAATTGGTATTAGTAATCCGAATGTGATCGAGGCTGTCCCAAAAAGATTGGTTTTATCACTCATTTTCAACCCGGGAGATTGGAGCGATGAGCAGAGCACTTCAAGAATCGATTCAAGTGGCCTTCAGCCACTTGAACTCATTTTCACTCTTTTCCAGGTTTTAAATCATAGACACTCGTTCAGATGTCTCACAGTGGTAGTATTTGTCCACTGTAACATGGCATTTGACTCTGCTGATCGTGTGGTTCTGTGGCAGTGTCTGACATTGATTGGTGTACCAAAGAAGTACACTGACCTTATACAGGCTCTGTACTTGAACACTACTGGTCCATTGAGAGCTTGTGGCGAACTGTCGTCGGAATTAACTACTTCAGGTGGTGTCCTTCAGGGCTGTACACATTCTCTATTCTTGCTTACCTTTGTCATGAAGTCACTGACAAGTGCATTGAATCGTATTGGTAGGTATCGACTAACTGGTTGCGGTCCACGAGATAATGGTAATCGACGGTTAGAGAGCTAGAAGGACCTGGCTCAAAACTTCGCAACGATTCAGATGCATTCATTCTGTGTGTTTTCTCAAATGCCATTCTTCTGAATTCCTCATGACAGCTTTTTCTTTTTTTTAATTAACTCGCCTGGAGTATACATCTCGAATGATATATTCGACGAATAATCTTTTTGGTTATAAGGATTTGTTGTGGTTTTATGCAGACAGGAATTGTGTGTCTTCATAAATGCAACTAAATGTTTCTCAGAACAACGGTTACGTAAATTATGTGACCATAAATTATAATAACTCTCAGGACCACACCAACCAACAAAGTTGCTATGTTCAGAGGATTTGTCAGAACGTTTGCCAGTGAATATAATGCATTTCAACTTAAAAGTGTTATGAGACTATGGGAATGAAAACTTTCAAACGAACACTTGATTCTAGTTTATATTCTCCATGACATCATATCCCTGGCACTGTTTCACGGATACAGAAGGCTCGATTGGATTTCGTGAAATTGAGTGATTTTGATTTTGGCGAGATATCAGTCTGCTAAATAAAGGATGGGTCTACTGCGCAGCAGTAGAGGATATTCGTAGGTTACTAGTATTAGACTACAGATATCTTCGAAGCATTGCTCGTATATCCTGGGATAGCCGACTAAGCAATGCTGTCGTTACGAAACGAGTACTGGTTAGGGTTGGCAGATCATTAGATGAAGTACTGAAACTTCACCAGTTGAGGTGTTTGGGACATGTTTTACGTCTGCCCAATCACCGACCACCACAGCAAGCTATGTTTTGTGATGTAGGAGTAAGTTGAAAGGAAGCCAGAGGTGGCCAAATTAAAACATGGCCCTGATGCACTATACCGGGCATGACCACCATCACCGCGCTTAACCATGTCATGTCCTGACTACGTAACCATCTTTATTCTCAGACTCATGCTGATTAGCATCCGAAAAGCCAAGCCTGTCGGAAAAATAATTCATTTATTCAAAAGGTATGGGAATCAGGTTATAACCAAGAACTCAATGGGCATCCATGTTACAGTGATCCCGAAACAGGACAGAGATGACAGGCATCGAATGCATGTTTATTGACCACGTGATAGAAGAATTGCGCTCAACATTTACCTTTCTATGAGGATCTAAAAAAGGTTGGTTCAGTAAATCGTACCACCAAATTTTTATTGTTGCCAACGACACTCCAAATCTGTTGTATTCTAATATCCGATTTGCCTCTTGACTTGGAAATACCTTTCAAGCTTTGAAGGGGTTCAAAGGTCCCAACTTCGTGCAGTTGGTCAGTGCTTTAAAACATGTCAGGACGGAGAATCTCAGCTCCAGTATCTAGACCTTATTTTCTAACGACTCCAAAAGCATATCATTACTATTAGCAAACAGAAATGCCGAATTGGATCATTCAATTTAGATGCTGACGTCTTTAGTTGTGGCGCTAGCCGGAGAGACTCCATCACAAATACACACCGAAAGACCGTTGGATAAACCAAGCTAAACATCCACTCACAATAACTGTATTGCTTAGATAACTCAATTATCAAATATACGTTCACCATTCGTCATTACTGGATACGATTTTCTCAAAAATAAAAATATTATGAACAAAAGCGTTTTTAGACCATGAATATCCGTGTCAGAGTTTGGATATGCATGTGTTACAGAAAATGGGGGGTCCATGAGCCGGAAGTAGAAGTGTCGTTGTGCAAACTAGTTTAGCTGCTAGACATCTAAGGTCGCTGCGTATCGAATTCCAAGTGACGCGGATGAGAAATGGTCATTTGCCTGTAATACTTTCGCACCTGGAATTGAAACTTTCAACTATCAGTGAAACTTTCACATCAAACGGTCGGCTTGTGGGTGGAAGTGGTCTTTCGGACTAGTGTGACATCTTGGTAAAAAATCTCGACTCGGATCGGTTTCCACAGACTGTAGCAATGCCTGAAGAGCAGCGAAAATTCGCTACCTACTGTTTGAAAAAGACTCAAACCACTGTCTCGATCACGGAGTACTTGATGTATAATATCTCTGGTCATTGTGCGAAACTATTCATCTACGTTGAGGTAAGAGTATCTGTCAATTGTGTTTTTGAAGGTCTTGATGTGGTCAACGACCAGTTAGTGGCTTATATGACTGAAACCAATCTAGCCAAAGCAAAAGCTATTCACAGCTAAAAAATAAAGCCATAGAAACTGAATCAATTCATCCAAAAACCGCTAAAAATTAGGTGAACACTGCAAACTTGTGTTATACACACAGTTAGACAAAACGAATTGTGCAATACGTTATACAAAGTCAAGTCTACATCTAAAATTGTGCTAGATCCACATTACGCTCGGATATCCTTGCCAGTTCCCCTGGACTTATGGCGCTTTAGAGATCGAGTACTGATGGCTGTATCAACGAAACCAAAAGATCAATCAGGTTCATCAGCGGTATCAACAAACGATGGTCCTTGGTAGCATCCCTTGGAATTTGATAAGGATCGTGACACATCCTGATAATCATGTTGTAATTGAGCGTCACGAGGTGTGAAAATGTACAAAAGGGATTTACTGTGCATGGTTACAAGGCGTCTACAACTAAATTGTTTGCATCAGAAATGTGTTGTACATCTGGATTAAACTGAGAGACTTATTTCAGTTATCGAGAGGGTGAACGAAAGTACATATCTAAGGACCAGCTCAGACAAAATTTTGGGGGATCGTGATCGGTGCAAACAGTGGATTATCAGCCTCCCAAAGTGGGTTGAAGTTTATGTAAAGGAAAACAACTAAGTAGGAGTTCTCAGAAGAATGCCTTATACCTTATCTAATGGGTATCTTGAAATCGCCTCCAAAAGAGGTCTCAAGGTGTTGTTGACGGATTGCTGTTTTACACTTCCGATTGTTAAGTAAGGTTCATATACTGAGATAATAATTGTTGCTTTGTTGTCAAAGTTCTCAGAATAATTTATTTTTGGTTCTATTCCGCAATGGTGCAAAATACGTTATCCACAGTGTCTTGAAAGTAAATGACCCTCCTATTTCCATATTACCGGTTGGTTAAATGTTTCACTGAAGACTGCAGACATAGTGTAAGCCATTGGTAAAAATTTATAAGTCAACTGATCGTGAGCAATTATTTGACCGTAGCTACTTTTGTGCAATTCAGCTCGATCACCAATTTATTTCTCACAGAGCGAATACTTTGAGTATCAGTAGTCGAAGCTAGAAAAGCGGAGGAATTGGATCCCATTCGACATTTATTTTTTCTAAAAATAAGGCCTAGACATTGGGTTATCGGTCTGGTCTTGTTTTAAGGCGCTGATTAACATAAGCGTGCACAAAGTTGAGACCTTTGAATCCCTTTCAAGCTCGAAAGGCATTTCCAAGTCAAGAAGCCAATTGGATATTTGAATGCAGCTGTTTAAAAGTATCGTTTGATGGGACTTCTACATTATAGACTGAATGGTACGAAATTCTGATGAAAAAATTCGGATATCCTGAAGTCTGAAAAAGCGAGGAACATTTTCAACTTTAGGTGGATTTGATTTCAGTCAACAGGTCATTATGATCTGATACTTATCATTTCATGCTTAATGGGAATGTGCGTTTGATAAATCTGTAAAAAGTATTTTGAAAGACGTACTGTAATTTATGACCAAACTATTTATTAATTTAGA
Source organism: Schistosoma turkestanicum (assembly GCA_944470395.2). NCBI lineage: Eukaryota > Metazoa > Platyhelminthes > Trematoda > Strigeidida > Schistosomatidae > Schistosoma > Schistosoma turkestanicum. Next base: position 16,390,044 of record OX103973.1, read on the forward strand.
TGAAATAGTTGTATTTTGATTGTGTTTTCAAAGGAGGAAGGCATATGAAGATCATTCGAACTCAGTGATTTTAGTGTGTCATATTGCTTTCCATCATTTATAGGAAGTGTAGTGAGTTTTGTTAAGTATGACCTTGTAAGGGAGGCTCGGTATGCAAACGCACACGTTGCATCATACTAAAGACCTTGAGCCGTAGGATTTCTGTTCATATTATCAGCTTGTTTTAATCTCATGCTTTTGTTATTTCTGATTGCCGTCGATTGCTTCCTGTGTTGAAAGCAAGTTTATTCTAGGTGCTTACTGGTTCCCTGGCTTACTTTTCTCACGTTCTTCCCTCTTTCAGACAACCTCATACTGCTCCTCACATTCCCCCAGCACACAAGTTATCTTCAGTCTAATCGGAAGCTTACCAAGAGCTGAAGTTAGAACGTAGTTAGGTATGTCTAGTGATTATTTATCAATGTCATTTGAGCAAATTACAACCGTAATTTAATAGTTTTATTAGGGAACAGTTTACCTAGTGGAGTTTCAAGCGATAAACACTAAATCGTTAGTAGGTTGTCAAACGACAATATGAAGGAGGCATTTCAATAAGGTTATGATCTATGGACGCCCATTTATTCTTTGTGTTCTCTCAAACCCTAACCTTCAGAGTTCCTCATCACTTTATCTTTTTCTTTTTAAGTTTATTCCCCTAGATTCTACTTCTGATTAATATCTTCGAACCCTAACCTTCTCCTTTGCCACTAATATTTCTCTTATATCGACTACTATAGGATTTTAATTGACAGTTGAATCTCCTGTGCTAGTGTGGTGTTGCAACATGAACTGATGGTATGTACGTACGTACGGAGCTCTACGTTGCTATTGACTGATTGATCAGCGATGCCGAAGTGATCTTGAAAATATTCATCTACTTAACAGTGTCAGAATATTTAATTAATAACTATATAAGGTTGAATTAACGCAATTAAGATCGGGGCTTAGATCTGGATGTCTGCGTCATGAAAAAAAAACAGTATCCTATACAGCCAAAATCGTAATTTTCTCAGACTCAAACAAGTAGTCCACATAACACTATAGATTTTGAGCTGTATATGATTCTCATAGACAACTGAATTTTGAGACTACCATGAATGCCAAAAAGAACTGTGAGCTTACACCCACACATGGCGTGAGTCGACGGTGGATATCGACCTCGTTCTCCCTCCTCTTTGACCAGCTCCTCCTACGCCCCGCGTTTGGAGGTGTCATGGTTGAAGAGGAGGGAGATCGGGTCGATATCCACCGTCGACTCACGCCATGTGTGGGTGTAAGCTCACAGTTCTTTTTGGCATTCATGGTAGTCTCAAAATTCAGTTGTCTATGTGTATCATATAACGCTCAAAATCTATAGTGTTTTGTGGTCTACTTGTTTGAGTCTGTGAAAATTACGATTTTGGCTGTATGGATGACTGTCTTTTTTTCATGACGCAGACATCCAGATCTAAGCCCCGATCTTAATTGCGTTAATCACCTTATATAGTTATTAATTAAATATTCTGACACTGTTAAGTAGATGAATATTTTCAAGATCACTTCGGCATCGCTGATCAATCAGTCAATAGCAACGTAGAGCTCCGTACGTACGTACATACATCAGTTCATGTTGCAACACCACACTAGCACAGAGATTCAATTGTCAATTAAAATCCTATAGTAGTCGATATAAGAGAAATATTAGTGGCAAAGGAGAAGGTTAGGGTTCGAAGATATTAATCAGAAGTAGAATCTAGGGGAATAAACTTAAAAAGAAAGAGATAAAGTGATGAGGAACTCTGAAGGTTAGGGTTTGAGAGAACACAAAGAATAAATGGGCGTCCATAGATCATAACCTTATTGAAATGCCTCCTTCATATTGTCGTTTGACAACCTACTAACGATTTAGTGTTTATCGCTTGAAACTCCACTAAGGTAAACTGTTCCCTAATAAAACTATTAAATTACGGTTGTAATTTGCTCAAATGACATTGATAAATAATCACTAGACATACCTAACTACGTTCTAACTTCAGCTCTTGGTAAGCTTCCGATTAGACTGAAGATAACTTGTGTGCTGGGGGAATGTGAGGAGCAGTATGAGGTTGTCTGAAAGAGGGAAGAACGTGAGAAAAGTAAGCCAGGGAACCAGTAAGCACCTAGAATAAACTTGCTTTCAACACAGGAAGCAATCGACGGCAATCAGAAATAACAAAAGCATGAGATTAAAACAAGCTGATAATATGAACAGAAATCCTACGGCTCAAGGTCTTTAGTATGATGCAACGTGTGCGTTTGCATACCGAGCCTCCCTTACAAGGTCATACTTAACAAAACTCACTACACTTCCTATAAATGATGGAAAGCAATATGACACACTAAAATCACTGAGTTCGAATGATCTTCATATGCCTTCCTCCTTTGAAAACACAATCAAAATACAACTATTTCATCTAAATTAATAAATAGTTTGGTCATAAATTACAGTACGTCTTTCAAAATACTTTTTACAGATTTATCAAACGCACATTCCCATTAAGCATGAAATGATAAGTATCAGATCATAATGACCTGTTGACTGAAATCAAATCCACCTAAAGTTGAAAATGTTCCTCGCTTTTTCAGACTTCAGGATATCCGAATTTTTTCATCAGAATTTCGTACCATTCAGTCTATAATGTAGAAGTCCCATCAAACGATACTTTTAAACAGCTGCATTCAAATATCCAATTGGCTTCTTGACTTGGAAATGCCTTTCGAGCTTGAAAGGGATTCAAAGGTCTCAACTTTGTGCACGCTTATGTTAATCAGCGCCTTAAAACAAGACCAGACCGATAACCCAATGTCTAGGCCTTATTTTTAGAAAAAATAAATGTCGAATGGGATCCAATTCCTCCGCTTTTCTAGCTTCGACTACTGATACTCAAAGTATTCGCTCTGTGAGAAATAAATTGGTGATCGAGCTGAATTGCACAAAAGTAGCTACGGTCAAATAATTGCTCACGATCAGTTGACTTATAAATTTTTACCAATGGCTTACACTATGTCTGCAGTCTTCAGTGAAACATTTAACCAACCGGTAATATGGAAATAGGAGGGTCATTTACTTTCAAGACACTGTGGATAACGTATTTTGCACCATTGCGGAATAGAACCAAAAATAAATTATTCTGAGAACTTTGACAACAAAGCAACAATTATTATCTCAGTATATGAACCTTACTTAACAATCGGAAGTGTAAAACAGCAATCCGTCAACAACACCTTGAGACCTCTTTTGGAGGCGATTTCAAGATACCCATTAGATAAGGTATAAGGCATTCTTCTGAGAACTCCTACTTAGTTGTTTTCCTTTACATAAACTTCAACCCACTTTGGGAGGCTGATAATCCACTGTTTGCACCGATCACGATCCCCCAAAATTTTGTCTGAGCTGGTCCTTAGATATGTACTTTCGTTCACCCTCTCGATAACTGAAATAAGTCTCTCAGTTTAATCCAGATGTACAACACATTTCTGATGCAAACAATTTAGTTGTAGACGCCTTGTAACCATGCACAGTAAATCCCTTTTGTACATTTTCACACCTCGTGACGCTCAATTACAACATGATTATCAGGATGTGTCACGATCCTTATCAAATTCCAAGGGATGCTACCAAGGACCATCGTTTGTTGATACCGCTGATGAACCTGATGTGATCTGTTGTGGTTTCGTTGATACACGCCCATCAGCTACTCGATCTCGTAAAGCAGTCCATAAGGTCCAGGGGAACTGGCAAGGATATCCGGAGCGTAATGTGGATCTAAGCATCAATTTTAGATGTAGACTTGACATTTGTATAACGTATTGCACAATTCGTTTTGTCTAACTGTGTGTATAACACAAGTTTGCAGTGTTCACCTAATTTTAGCGGTTTTGGATGAATTGATTCAGTTTCTATGGCTTTATTTTTTAGCTGTGAATAGCTTTTGCTTTGGCTAGATTGGTTTCAGTCATATAAGCCACTAACTGGTCGTTGACCACATCAAGACCTTCAAAACACAATTGACAGATACTCTTACCTCAACGTAGATGAATAGTTTCGCACAATGACCAGAGATATTATACATCAAGTACTCCGTGATCGAGACAGTGGTTTGAGTCTTTTCAAACAGTAAGGTAGCGAATTTTCGCTGCTCTTCAGGCATTGCTACAGTCTGTGGAAACCGATCCGAGTCGAGATTTTTACCAAGATGTCACACTAGTCCGAAAGACCACTTCCACCCACAAGCCGACCGTTTGATGTGAAAGTTTCACTGATAGTTGAAAGTTTCAATTCCAGGTGCGAAAGTATTACAGGCAAATGACCATTTCTCATCCGCGTCACTTGGAATTCGATACGCAGCGACCTTAGATGTCTAGCAGCTAAACTAGTTTGCACAACGACACTTCTACTTCCGGCTCATGGACCCCCCATTTTCTGTAAACACATGCATATCCAAACTCTGACACGGATATTCATGGTCTAAAAACGCTTTTGTTCATAATATTTTTATTTTTGAGAAAATCGTATCCAGTAATGACGAATGGTGAACGTATATTTGATAATTGAGTTATCTAAGCAATACAGTTATTGTGAGTGGATGTTTAGCTTGGTTTATCCAACGGTCTTTCGGTGTGTATTTGTGATGGAGTCTCTCCGGCTAGCGCCACAACTAAAGACGTCAGCATCTAAATTGAATGATCCAATTCGGCATTTCTGTTTGCTAATAGTAATGATATGCTTTTGGAGTCGTTAGAAAATAAGGTCTAGATACTGGAGCTGAGATTCTCCGTCCTGACATGTTTTAAAGCACTGGACCAACTGCACGAAGTTGGGACCTTTGAACCCCTTCAAAGCTTGAAAGGTATTTCCAAGTCAAGAGGCAAATCGGATATTAGAATACAACAGATTTGGAGTGTCGTTGGCAACAATAAAAATTTGGTGGTACGATTTACTGAACCAACCTTTTTTAGATCCTCATAGAAAGGTAAATGTTGGGCGCAATTTTTCTATGACGTGGTCAATAAACATGCATTCGATGCCTGTCATCTCTGTCCTGTTTCGGGATCACTGTAACATGGATGCCCATTGAGTTCTTGGTTATAACCTGATTCCCATACCTTTTGAATAAATGAATTATTTTTCCGACAGGCTTGGCTTTTCGGATGCTAATCAGCATGAGTCTGAGAATAAAGATGGTTACCGTAGTCAGGACATGACATGGTTAAAGCGCGGTGATGGTGGTCATGCCCGGTATAGTGCATCAGGGCCATGTTTTAATTTGGCCACCTCTCGGCTTCCTTTCAACTTACTCCTACATCACAAAAACATATGCTTGCTGTGGTGGTCGGTGATTGGGCAGACGTAAAACATGTCCCAAACACCTCAACTGGTGAAGTTTTCAGTACTTCATCTAATGATCTGCCAACCCTAACCAGTACTCGTTTCGTAACGACAGGCCATTGCTTAGTCGGCTATCCCAGGATATACGGAGCAATGCCTTCGAAGATATCTGTAGTCATATACTAGTATACCTACGAATATCCTCTACCTGCTGCGCAGTAGAACCCATCCTTTATTTAGCAGACTGATATCTCGCCAAAATCAAAATCACTCAATTTCACGAAATCCAATCGAGCCTATCTGTATCCGTGAACAGTGCCAGGGATATGATGTCATGGAGAATATAAACTAGAATCAAGTGTTCGTTTGAAAGTTTTCATTCCCATAGTCTCATAACACTTTTAAGTTGAAAATGCATTATATTCACTGGCAAACGGTTCTGACAAAAGTCCTCTGAAGCAATAGCAACTTTGTTGGTTGGTGTGGTCCTGAGAGTTATTATAATTTATGGTCACATAATTACGTACCGTTAGGTTCTGAGAAACATTTAGTTGCATTTATGAAGACACACAATTCTGTCTGCATAAAACCACAACAAAATCCTTATACCAAAAAAGATTATTCGTCGAATATATCATTCGAGATGTATACTCCAGGCGAGTTAATTAAAAAAAAAGAAAAAGCTGTCTATGAGGAATTCAGAAGAATGGCATTTGAGAAAACACACAGAATGAATGCAATCTGAATCGTTGCGAAGTTTTGAGCCAGGTCCTTCTAGCTCTCTAACCGTCGATTACCATTATCTCGTGGACCGTCAACCAGTTAGTCGATACCTACCAATACGATTCAATGCACTTGTCAGTGACTTCATGACAAAGGTAAGCAAGAATAGAGAATGTGTACAGCCCTGAAGGACACCTACCTGAAGTAGTTATTCGACGACAGTTCGCCACAAGCTCTCAATGGACCAGTAGTGTTCAAATACAGAGCCTGTATAAGGTCAGTGTACTATCTATTGGTACACCAATCAATGTCAACACTGCCACAGAAAGCGACACACGATCAGCAGAGTCAAATGCCATGTTACAGTGGACAAATACTACCACTGTTGAGACATTGAAGCGAGTGTGTCTATGATTTAAAAACCTGGAAAAGAGTGAAAATGAGGTTCAAGTGGCTGAAGGCCACTTGAATCGATTCTTGAAGTGCTCTGCTCATCGCTCCAATCTCCCGGGTTGAAAATGAGTGATAAAACCAATCTTTTTGGGACAGCCTCGATCACATTCGGATTACTAATACCAATTTCCTCTAAAAATCTGAATAGTTTTCTTCTGTTACCTATCGCTACTACTTTTCTTGATCATTAGCTTTCTGTACGCCCTCTTGTCTCGATGTTATTTCGATATCACAAGGCCAGTATCAAATATACTTCTCCCTCTAGAATCTGTTTCATTCTTGATTCTTAAAGTCCTGGAGTATTATTTGTTCTCCCGCGAAGTATATCGTACGAAACGCTATACATCCATCAGTTGGGCTGATTCTAATGAGACCTACGGCTTATTCCTAACCTTATGGTTTACCTTACTAGCAAACATCATTGCAGTTTCCACAGCTTTTTTTTGATATCATTACAAGCTGCCTCAGTGTGGGCATCTCATACTACATGGCTGCCTAACTGTTTTTCTGGTAGTCCCTGAAATATTTTCTTAGCTATGCCATGATTAAGCAGAACCCTAAGCGATTCTCTACGTCCAGTTAGTCGAAAACAAATACGCGCTCGCACTAGAGCATGACCTGAATCAAAACAAGTGCTCTAGACTGAACGGCAGTTTTCGATAAAGCCTCACCACTGATGGCTTATAGCGATGTGATATAGTCGGGTCGACTTTGATGGTCCCGAGTTGTAAAGGTGTTTTTCCTTATGCTTAAAGTTAATGTTTGCCAAAAAATAGGCGGTTATCTAAGCATAGTTGCAACAGACGGTCGCCATTATCTGTTCGATCAGCCGCGACAACATAAGATCCACCAAGATTCCTTTTCACCTAGTCTACCTACCTAAGCAATAATGTCACCGGCCATTATTACTATGTCAGAGCGCTTAACTTCTCGAAGTTTTGAAAGGTTTCTGTAAAGCTTATCTTTTATGTCGTCTGAACTGCAGTCAGTGGGAGTAAAAACAGATACGACAAAAAGGCAACGGCGAGTCCCTACCTTCAGGAGTCTGTACCGTCCCGTTCAGTCGGACAGTGCATAAGCGACTGTCTGTCAGGATCCATTCTAAGAGATTTTGTTCTGCCCTAAGACTTAATACTATACCTACACCGGTGAGGCCACGAGAAGCGGCAGCAAGGCTTCCAGATACACGAAGAATGGATCTAGCTAGTTCTTTAGTTTGACAAGGTTAAATCAAACTAATGATTCTGAGTGGAGAAAGTAGAGTTGTTCTCGAGTAAAAGCCTGCCTTTTGGAGAAATTCTCCATTTTGCGACAACAAGTGTATGACGGTCAAAATCATATGGGCATAATGATTCTATTGGGATCTTGTTTGCGCCTTTTGGAGATGCAGCATACATCGATGACACGGGATTCTAGAGTACAAGCTAATGAAGCATGTAGTCCTATTTGACACTTTTTCTGGAGATTAAAAGCTCCAACATGTAGTTTAGGATGAGACTACAGGAATAACATTTCATTGGTTTGAAACGTTTGCATCAACAGCGCGAGGCGTCAAAGTAACGAAAAAAGGTTTGGTCGTGGAGGCAAGAGAGTTGTTAGGTGCAGAAAGAACAGGTAGTCAGACTAGGACATATTACAAGGAAACCGAACTCCTACCTATCTATGGAGAGAGACTGTCAAATAATTGTTTACTCCCCCCAGAACTTCGAGGGTCAAGTGACCTTGAGGTGCCTTGAAGTATACTGCTGTTCAGTCAAACACGCTACATATTATAAAGGAAATCCTGTAATAGTCCTAGAGAAATACAAAATATTATTGACTAACACTATTATACCTGTTACCCCACAACCAAGCCGGTGGTATTTTTAATAATACACAGCAAACTTAGTGTGAAGTTTTGACAACTGTAGCACTCATGACTCCTAAGATGGACTTACTGTCCCCGCTGCTTACGTCACTGATGGTGCTTTCTTTGCGGAATGTACCTTTCATTTTCGAAAACTGATGTGGGTTTTTGTGTTGGGGCTAAGTTTTTCTTATAAGAAGACTATCTTAACTGATCGCAAACCACAAAGTTTGTGGGACACATATGATTGCGAAATCTTAAGAAACCTTGTCTTATACTAATTATTATGTAAAGAAACTTCAAGTATTGACTGAAAACCACAATACTTAGACCTACATATTTGAATATAGGCAAATATTCTTACGGTTTAGTAACGAGACCGACAAATTACGCCTTCCTCTCAAAGTTAAACGTACATCTAAAAACGACAAACACACATTTCCGACACTCATAAGGATGGATGTATTGAGTACACGTTATCTGCAGATCAAACATGTAAGCTACACACACTCGTTAAAACTATTTTCACTCTTTCCGAATTTAGAAATTTTGAAAAGCACTAGCAATTGAAAGCGACCTCTTAGGTTATCAGAAACCGTATTTCATTCTCTATTACTAACTTTTGACCTGTCGTTATTATTTTGACTAGCCAATTTAAAATATTCAATCGCAAATGTACACTGATTGATCGTTGGTATACATTTATTCCTCAAACAACCATACTACGAATTCTAAGTATCAAATCCAGATTAAAGAGAAACTTATTGAAATTGGATAGGGGGAGGAGGTGGTTCTGGAAATTCACCAACAGCGTCCCAGTAGGAGAGACGCCGGCGATATATGTATACGATGTGATTGATGCGGTCCTCTAATTTTGTCAACTTGACATCAAGATCATCAAGTGTTGGGCAACCAGATAACATATCCGTAGCACTTTCTCTCTCTAACTGTTCAAAACAAAGGTAGGGCTGAAAACGAGCGAGATTTTCATGTGCATAAGTGCGAGCCCTGAATAAAAAGTAGATAAAACAAATGTAGTTTAGTTAAAAAAAGGATAAAAAACGGAAAACGATTGGTGCAGTGACTCAACAAAAAATAAACAAAAGATAAAGTAATCACCACTGACAGATTTTCCTCTGACAGACAGTTTCTAGCCTATTTTTCAACTGAATAATATTGAACAAAATTATTATAATAATTTTGTGATCGCTGAATGAAGGTTCATTGAAGGTCCCAAAGTCAAAAGAACACAAGTTGTTGTTTAGAATTAGTAGTGAATCAATTAATTTTGCCACAAAGTACTAATCCACAAAATTTAGTGAGAAAAAAACTTCAAAATTTGAGGAGAATTACATCTAGAACAATATCACTTATTTGTTTTATCTATTTGGTATCGGCTAGGAACACAAGAGTATTTATTATTTGCAAACTGGAAATACTATCATTTCCGTTAACCTAGCTGATGCATAAATCAAGAAATTAATAAGAATCAGTTGTCAATCAAATAACAAAATATAATCTCTGAACTTAGAACATGTTGGTAGACGCTGGAAAGTTGTCGTCATCACTGACATTGATCTTTTTACAAGTGGAATTTAATTATAAATTTGGGCAAACTGCTTGTACACTGAATAGTGCTCTGAAGGTACGAAAATTTTATGAAGTATATTAGGTAGACAACCTTCGGGTATTACATATTTCAAAGTTAAGATGATAATGATGAGATTGTCCCAAAATAATCAAATATAAATATTCATCAAATTTTTACCGATCGTATTTATAGGTACAGTGAATATAAAATTTTAGGTGAGGGAGCATAAAATAGTGTGGTTCATGTACTAAATACTGACTTGCGTACACGACTGTGAACTAAATGCTTGGCATAACGACTAGTGATAATACGCAGTCCCCCAAAGCAAGGTGGGATGGGATTCGGGCCTGCGACCAAGTTAGTATTTAGAAGTAAGATACCTTACAGACTACAACAATGTATACGGTCATGTACATATTTTACGTCAAATTGAATAAAGAACAAATGAAATTACGACGTAATATAGTGATGCAAAATAGTTACCTAGAATTGAAATGTCCATTTACAAGAAATACTTCTCAAAACTCTACTGAACAACAAATATTCGAATTAAGATCTTTAATGAGATATGTACGTGAGATTCAATATCTACGTCATAAAAGACTTGAAACAAATAGTTATTGACTGTTTATTAATCTTGGATTGGATTAGTGATCATTCCTTTTCTAATCGACAAGTAAATCATAGTTATACTACTTTGACCAAGTATTTGGTACACAAATAACAGCTTGAATATTTAAGCACATGTATAGTAAATTGGTCAGTTGTCTTGATTTCTAAAATTTATTCCTTTGAGGTTAACAAATCGGTATCAAGAGGAAGCTATCGATCTTGTCACTTATATCAACTTGAGTTTATCATTCCAATTGGTTTGATGGTGGATAGGTATTCTTTCCAGTGGTTCTAGAGATAGTATACATATTACTGAATCCCCTTTTAAACAAAATGTTATCTTGAGACATTTTGAAAGTCATCATTAAATTAATCTGATTTTTTTACTTGGAACATATCCTTCGATATTTTCACTTTATTGTTAACGCATGCTTCCTCCTTTTCAACTTTATAATATACTTTATTCCGTCTAATAGTATGCTTAGCGATTTTTGTACTTGTATAGATAAATACAGTGAGTAATGTGAAATTAGTTCATAAATTAGAAAAAAATCAGTACAATTAAGTTTGTACCACCTAAGTGGTTTTACTTAAATCTTAATTTTTTTGACCAAAAGCATCATCTTATATGTGGTAAAAGATACTTACAAAAACCAGGGGTTCATTGAAGTAATGTATACCTCACTAGGTAAGTATCGACAAATGAAGTAAATCCACTTCACTAGGTCATCTAATCGATAACGATGAGGACCAACAGCTTCATAAATCTGTCCTAGTGACTCTGGATTATGTAAGCAATTGACGATTCCACGAGCAACATCACCCACATAAACAGGTTGTTTAACAGTCTTTTCTCCACGAGCCCATAACGGAATATAAACATTTTGCATTCTGTTGAATCGCCGAGCTGAGAAAGATAGATAAGTATGAAAATCAATGAAATCCATAAACATAAGACCAATCGCAGAGCGAAATTCACAAACAAATGATTACTCTGCGATAAAACAATACACGTTTGAATATAACAGTTTATAAAATTAGGATAATTAAATTGAACTAAAATTATAGATCGGAATCCTGAGATTCATATAAGCATATAGGAAAGTAAATTGGCGGTCAAGTTAAAAATGAAAACTATGGATTAAAACTAAATGAATACTATACGCGAGCAGTGTATGTAAATCCAAGCTTAAAAAGTGAGCAACATAGAAAATGAAATTATGTTTATAAAAATTGAGCTCGATAATCTGGTCCAAACTTATTCAGGGTAATGATTAAAACCAAAATTATCGAATATAAGTAGTTACAAGGAAACCTGTACTGCACAAAAGTCCAACAAAAATATGTCAAATATGTTTTACTGTGTGAACTTGGATCACTTGGTATGGCGTCTTTGAGAATTGTGCTGATTAAAATTTATATACGTGCAGGTGATTGTCTCTTACAATTCTCAATCGCAGAGAAATTCAACTGATTCAAGACATATCACTGCACGGTTGTGTGTAGCTATAGAATAAAATAACCATAAAAAAACATTCGCTTTTGCAGTAAGGGTACGTTCATTGACTAAAATTAAATAAGAATAGGCTTTCTCACAACCCTTTATCCAGCACAAAACTATATATGCAGTGAATCATCGATGTGTGATGAGACTAAGATTACTACTGACGTCATGCGTCGAGTATTACATGCAGATGACAAATCAGTTAAGGTAAGTGTATAGTTGTACCAAGGATCCTACATTATTTGTACTTGGCTAATTAATTTTGTTTACACTAAACAAGCAACGCATCCTTGATGATGTCTCACTTTTATTGATCAGAGTATTATTTTTTACAGGGAAGAAAGATTTCTGAATTTTTCGGTGAGAAGTCCTGATTTTAAAACTGTTTACTTCCACTCAAATTATTTGGCGACGCACCTTAGAAGAGTTAAACAGTAAGATAATGACGACCAGATGCCGACAAATAGACTTTAATGAACCATATACCTTTAGTGTCTGTCTTACATTATTTCGCAGCTGAAACATGTCAGAGGTATTCTAGGTATTCTGATAGTGTTCACAACTGTGAAGTTGCTTGTTTCATTTAATAGTGGTGTCACGTTTAGTTTTCCTGTATAATCAATATCTTTTAAGCAACCTGGTTTTTTGTTTTAATGATGAAATACACTCAATCGAATTATCCACGCAAGTATTAAGATAATCTGAATTACGTCCAACTTACAATCTGTATAAAGAAGGATATTAAGAAAAGATCATAGGGATACTCATTTTATTGTGAGCAGCATTCATTTGAAACAACACAGTAGAATGGCACATAGAAGAACGAACTAAAACCCTTATGACAACAAAATATTAACATTGTGCGAATATCTTTTGGAATCATTATTTGTCTGGGTATACAATAGCTGGTAGTGGCCGTGATCTGACTCCCATTTAGACGAACGAATGAATGTGCCATGAACATAAATTTTCTTTTTGACTCCATATATTACACCTAGACTCACTCTGTTTGAGCGACCGTGATAATAACAAACCAAACACGGATTAAGTTAGATAAATTTACTTTGAGCATTAGTTTACTCAGACATTAAAATACTAAGCAGGAAAACGAAGCGAAACGGAGAAGGGTGGGGTTACTTCACTTGATAAAGCCTTACTTACTCGCTATATATAGCCAGATAAAAATAAGCTAAAGACATGTGATGAATAAAACAAGCGATGCACATATATACTCCTAAGTAAAGACATTGAAGTTGTGTGAATAAATAGCAAGGTCAAAACACATGTCGACAATAACTTGGACAGAATAAATGAATCGGAGTCTTTAAAAGTTAGAGGTATCCATGTAGGCGTAATATAAGCTAAATATCACATCAGGCAACTCTTTTTTAGTTAGAAACCGTACAACTCTCTATGGCTGACATAAATGAGATTTTTAGACAGGAAAGACAAGAGTTACTAGGTTTGTGAACAAGATATTTAGTTCTTACAACATAATACTCCTTATATGCCGAGTATATGACCTAAAAGCTAAATAATTACATATTTGTCAAGTGGTTAAGACAAATTTTAGTTAATAATATCATTTACAATGAGACGTTTAGAACTTAACTGTTTGAAGGGATAACAAACCAATTGACATCACTTAGGGAATAGTTATGAACCTTAAAGTATCAGCCAGTTAATTTGTAACAGTTCCTTGAGTTGATAAAATTAACAGATGCAAAGTGAGGAAGATGCTAAACACGAGGCAACACAAATAAATTTAACTTCTCTGAAAGACGTAATGACTGAAATTTTGAAACACCTGAAACACAATAACTGTGATTTGAACGAATGAACAGAGTACTCATTCGAAACAATTTAACATACGTTTAGAAGCAAAATAACACAAGAATTTATCACTTTCTCCCCACATTTCGGCCGGTCTAAAAATTGTAGCATCCGGGCGTTCACGCAGAACCTCTTCTTCACCAATTGCTTTAGATATCATATATCGAGAGGGTTTTCGGACATATTTCGGAGGATTTTTGTTCTGACAGAGCGCAGATAAATGAACCAGCTGTTTAACTCCCAACTCTTTAGATATTCTTGCAATGTGGGCGGGCGTAATCAATATGTACTTGTTCAATGGTAAAGTTTCTCGTATCACATTGTGCGCCTGTTACATTGATAACTACGTCACTATACTTCATGGCTCTTCTTAGGGATTCATCATCTTTCAGATCAAAAGGCTATAAATTTAAGTTGAAAATGTCGTATTAATTTTACCGAATATAGTATAGTAAAGCTACATTTATGATAATTTGAGAACACGGGGGGATTGTTGAGACTGCTAACATTCTTCAGTTATTATATATATATATATATATATATACTTATATATATATATATATATATCGTAATCTACTAATCACTGTAGGAGAACATATAATTTGAAATTAAATAACTGATTTAATACTAGTATTAGAATTATATCTGAGGATTAAATCGTATCGCATATGGTAAATATAGGCAAATATCTACGAAAATTGTAAACATATGAACTTCCACGTTCCAAAACAATAGTTTAGTCTCAAACCAAGATTGTGAGGAAATACTATAAGAAAAATGTGCATGAGAATTGAAGTTGAACTTCAA
>OX103973.1:16405295-16603213 GCA_944470395.2 Schistosoma turkestanicum
GGTCCAGCGAGATGATAGTAATCGGTGGTCATCGACCCCGAATGACATGGCTCAAAACCGTTTGCAACGGCGCAGGTGCACTCATTTTTTGGGTTCTCTCAAATCCATAACTTTTTAATTCCCCATTACCTTTATCTTTGTCGTTTCAAGTTCACTTCACCAGATTCTACTTCTTGAATAATAATGTTGAACCCTAAAATTTCCGATTACTGCTAATACCTTTACTACCTTTACTACTATGGGATTCGAATCGACGATTAAATCTCTGTGCAACATGTGGTATGGCAACATAAACTGACGTACGTACGAAGTTCTACGTTGTTATTGATCGTTTGATTCATCCAGGATGGCAAATCGATACAAGTCCTCCGAGTCTTTATGAAGTCGAAAAAGCTATAAGGAATCTTTTTAAATCATCAATCAATCATTGTTAGACCACCATTAGAAACCTGGAAACACTGGACGGTCGTTTCGTCCTGGTATGGGACCCATCAGCAGTGCGCATCCACGACTCCTGGACCTCGCAGGACTCGGACCCGGGACCTTCGGTACTGTGCGCGAACGCCTAACCATTGGATCACTGGGCCGGCATCCAACGGTGTTAATTTCTAACCCTGATTTCAAATGTGTAAAAACACTAATCTTCATAACTCTAATTGAAGGATGGTGGTCCAGTTTTAACAGTTAGATTGACCGAGATCTTAGGTAGAATCCGGGAATCGGACGTAATCCTATCTGACTGATCTCAATCGCTGATTGTCCCAATTTATAAGAAACGACAAAAGTCTTCTTGTAACAGTCACAGAGGAATCAGTTTAACTAATATAGTTTCTGAATTGTTATCCTCTATAATCCTTAGACTCCTAACTAGTGCTCGTGAAGAGCATACTAGAGAAAACCAGGCTGGTTTTCGACTTGGATGTGAATGTATGGACCAGATATTCACCCTACGTCAGGTCTTAGAACAAAGACACGTTCAGACTACCCACAAGACTAGTATTTCTGGACCTTAAGGCGGCATTTGACTCTGTTGATCGTGAGGTTCTTTAGCAGTGCCTATCATTGAAAGGTGTATCAAGAAAGCTCAATAACCTTGTGAAGGCTCTCTACTCGAATACCTCTGGTCGAGTTAGAGCTTACGACGAACTGTCATCGAAGTTCTTGACTTCAGGTGGTTTCCTTCAGGGATGTCCACTCTCTCTATTCTTGTTTAGATTTGTCGTAGAAGTGCTTTTAGAGTTAACATTATCCTCGTCAGACTTTTCAGCGGTGGAGCTCCTACCAGGAAAATCGCTTGTTGACTTGGAATATGCCGATGACATAGTTCTATTTGGTGAATACTCTGACAAAATACAGTCTTCTGATTACCCTAACCAACAATGCAAGTAGGTTCGGGATATGGTTCTCACTCTCGAAATTGGGTTGCATCGGCACCTGAACTAGTGATAGGGAGTGAGGTAGTCGAACGTGTAGACCTATTCACTTATCTCAGGAGTTTCATCAGTGCTGATGGCCTGGTGGTCGACGAAATTTCAGCATGGATAGAGAAGGCATGAGTGGCTTTTGCCAAGTTGCGTCACTTATGGCACAGGTGAGATGTCCGTTTGCTAACCAAAGAGCAAGTCTACTGCGCAGCAGTTCAATCCGTCCTACTGTACGGATGAGAAACATGAATGGTAAGAGTAGAGAATATTCGTAGGTTATTAGTATTCGATTATAGGTGTCTTCAAAGCATTGCTCTTTTATCTTGGGACAACCTGGTAAGCATTTGTGTTGTTAGGAAACAAGTACAAGGTAGGGGTGGCAGGCAAATCAATAGATGAAGTAATGATACTTCATCAGTTGAGATGGCTAGGACTGACTGCTTCGTCGAGTTATGTTTTGTGGTGTAGGAGTAGGCTGAAAGAAAGCTAGTGGCGGTCAAACCAAAACATGGCAAAAATCCATGAAATCACTGACAAGTGGACTGAGTCATGTTGGGAGATGTAAATGGGCTTTATTTATTGTCGACTTAATTTATGATATTGCAATTTTTTCTGATCGTTTCGATGTGAAAGTAGTGTATTCGTTTATTTTTTCACATTAGAATTTCTATACATATAGGATTAAAAAAGGAGCAAGAAATGAATGTATTTGTTTGTCTATAGGTTTATCTACATTTATATGCATATTTGTGTAAAATTTAAATAGTAAATTTATACAATCATTAACTTTGACAATTTATAATACGTATGAATTTGGTGTTATCCGACAAGAGTTGATTCAATACCATTCACTAATATGTATACATACGGTGAAATTTAAAAATGCTAGATTCTGTTAGTCTCTGTTTTTCTGATATGATTAATTTTTAGGAGAATCTTGTACAAGTTCTTACGGAATAATATTTTCATTAACATATAAACGTATTTTTTAGGTGATTTGATATTTCATTCTTTTCGTGTAATTAAAATAAAGTTTCTTTAAAAATTTATTTAAAAATACCAGTTTATTATTATGGCTGTTTTCACTAGTTAATACGAATATGAAATCATGCTATACATAACTACTTCCTACATCAACTCCTAATATTGTCCGGGATTAGAGTAGATTGGGATAAGACTCGCGGTGGCTAAACCAAGACTTAATATTGGTCCTAATCTTTACCTAGATTTTCAGTTTCAGTGTTATTCCATACCTTTTATTCCGTAAATTCATTTTTTATTCTCAAACAATTTTCGCTATCCTTAGTCTTCTTTATTGTCAGTGATATTTCAGCTATATCGACTCCTTTGCTGTTCACCTAATCAATTTCATGTCATTGTGATAACCTACCAAATCCAATGTTTAATTCGGCTGATTAATCTGTATAATCGAAGCTTCACAAAAGTCAGAGCCCCAATTCAATATTATGGAGCATAATTGTGTAAGAAAATTAAAAATGCTTTCCTGAATAAACCAACAATTCATAACTAAAATACTGTTTGTTTGATGCTGTGAAACAAAATACATCTCGTTAAAACCCATAAACAATTTTTCGGTCCATGGGGACGATATGATACTTGGAGTAGTTGCTATAGTCAACTTTTAATACTAAACAACATAAAATTAGAACCAGATACATTCCAATCGAAGACACACTTAACTAACTCCGACTTTTGATTAAACTGAATTCCCCTAAAACACATTTTCTGACCTTAAATTAGATGACTACTGTTTCAAACTTCAGTGGCTCTTCATGGGCTAATTTTTCCAATCCGTTGGCTATTGTCTAAGCCTTGTGATTGCAAAAGAGTATTTGATACTGCTCATTGACAGGCTTCACTATATATTGAGGCATAGTCAGATCTATGAATGCTTTTTCTATTATTTGTAAATTTTCACCGGACTGAATATTTCAGTCTGCTTATTCACTTTTGCACATTTTCTACCACTACACGACGCGAATAGGATGCTTTACATTAAATACACGAGAATAAATAATGCTTATCTTATTTAAACATATTTTTAACACATTTGTGTTGGTTCTGTATTAGGATATTATCAATTAAAGTTTTAGCTTGCTCTTTGGAAGAATGCATTTTGAATATAAGTACGCTTAGACATATATTATGGAGAATTTCAATGATCGCAAATACCAAAGCGTATGTGTTAGGGCATTTAGATTATTGTAAACTCGTTGGTTCATTTTACTGTTTTACGCTTGTTGAACTTCCTAGCATGGATGGTGATTTCGCCTTACTGTTTCGTCAATACAATAGTTTTTAAACAGTTAAATATCAGTTAATTATAGGTGAACTTTCCAAGTGTTGTAACTTCATAATCCAATTGATATAGCAAGTGGTCGATGTGTTCACATTTATTTGGTCACTATATTTGTATAAAGGTAATTCTTTCCAGCTGTAGGGATTTTGGATCGTCTAGCCATTAGTTTCATTCAAAGCATATTAAGCATTATTACGCATAAAGCTGTAAACTTGGGAAAATATTTTGTTACATGCCTTGTGAACACTTTTTGTAAGTTTGATTTAAGAAAACATAATTATTTTTTTTCTCATGGATTTACTGAATATTTACAGCAAAAATTAGTAATCATAAAACATCAATACTGGTAGTCTTTTTTTTTACATAAACACGCAGTAGAAGTCAAAAAAATAGTGTACTTATTTCTTATCAGATTATCTAATGTTTGAAGTTTGTTGTCAAATGCACACATATGTGTACATGTCTTTATGCATGGATGCATATATGTGTATTGTACTTTACCAGTCTACATTAAGATTGTCTTAAATTTTGGATTATTCTCCACTCTTTTCTCTCCCCTCTCTTATTGGACTAGTGTTTATCTTTACTAGAAATAGATACTTAAATGTTTGCATAAGACAATAGTTAACAGTAATAATAATCATTACTACTGCTTCCCCTTTTTTATTCATGTCCTCGTTTTAAGCATTTTCAATTGTAATGTTTATCTTTTCTTCAAAATTGAGAATACATTAAGGAAAATTTTTTTTTTGTTCAATAAACTGATTGACGAATTGTTAATAATATGAATGTTTGAAGAGAGGGAGAAGCCTGTAAATTATTTTGTATGTATATATAAACATATTCAATGGATAATATTATCGTATAAATTGATTTATTTGTTCAGAATCATAATTGCTCGCTTCCCCTCCTGTTACAAATTGTCTTGTATTCAGGTTTTACTTTCAGATTGATATTTAGACTTGAATATTTTACCTGTTTCCTTATAGACGTTATATCACGGGAAAAATAAATAAAACTTTTATTCATTAACGTGTTTTGTAGTTGAACAATATTGACTTTTTATTATGTTGGCACGGTATATATATAACTACAGTCTAAGGTGGTTAATAAGTTTTAAGGAAAATGGGTGAAACTGTGATTTAGACAGTTACAGTCTCTCTCCCTGACCATACTGTATACATATGAGTATGTTATTGGCTGCAAATTCTAAATGACGCGATTCTAAATCGATTCCATTAATTGATTCTTTCTTTTTTACGACACCTTTATGTTAAGTTTTTGGTATTATTATTATTAATAGTATTATTATTATTTTGTTATTATTATTATCATCGATGCTCGTATTATATCGACGCATTTTGCTGTTCATCTTATCATGTATAGTATATATTTCCGAAAATATATTTGAAGTATATTGTTTTGACTAGATAGTTGTTTATTACGGCTTCGGTGCTGTTAACTACAGCTTCAATTTTACTGAATCGATTGCAATCGTAATCCTGGAATTTCCTTAATTATACAGTTACTTTTATGTTATTAATAACACCAAATAAAACTCATATTTTTCTAATTACACTGAAGGTTAATCAAGTTTATATCGCTAATAAATACACTCATATTTAACAATTCTTCACAATATGTGTAATGTAGTTAACTCTTTTCAAATACGATATTAATTGCTCATACTTTACTGATAATGTTGGAATAATGGGATATATATTGTCAGTCTCTATACATCTATGTATTTGTAAGCCATAACTTTTCAACGTTTTCACGACACTTCAGTAAACCAACAAGGCAGATGTATGTAAAAGGATGCAAGATTTGTTATAAATGTGTATCAATCGAAACAATGGAAAAAAATTAGCTTGAACGAGATCAAATTAACAAAAATAGTTATACATTAGAAGAGTTTTGAAAAGGAACAAGTCGAAATAAATAAATGAATTAAATTAATTAGTCGTATATAATAATATAACCTTCAAACTTTAAAGAAAGATAAAGAACAAGTATATCTTCATCACTACCATCAATTTTAAATCTTAACACTTTAAGTTTTAAATCGCTGATAGTGTGTAACCTTCATAATCTTTTAAAATACTATCAGTCCTTGTTTTCACAGACTAATCCCACCTTTTAGGTTAATTATATCCATCCATATTCCAACGCATACCTGTGCTAGCCAGCATTGCATGTTGATGTAATTAGTGTCTAAGTACAACTTCGGATGTAGTTTTCCTATCATCTAGATGGAAAAGGTTAAATACTTCAAGTTTACGATACATAACTCTGTATTACTTCATATTGTCATTCGTAAAAAATGATTAAGTTGTACCGGGAATCAAATACGTGTGTGTACCGTAAACTGTCATATTTATCGATTGTATAGCTAAGGAAAATACACTTGTATTGTTAAACATGCAAACCAACCATCAATTATGATATGTCGATTGAAATAGTAAATCGTGCCTTCCTTCAGTGTTAGTAGCTGTTCATGTGAGTTATTTATAGACAAGCTTCATGTGATAAATCTGATTAGCGTCAGTTTGGGTGATGATGTATTAAGCTCTCAACCTATATTGATGCTGATATATACTTTCTTTATCTTCTCCGTAAACGTATTGCTATGTGTCTATTGACTTATTATCCACTCGGATTCCCCATCTAGTGTATCTGAATATTTGTCTTAACCATAAACAATTCTACCAATTGGAATGGGCATACTTTTGTGCAAAAATCTCATTTTTATCATATCCATGTTAATAAACTAAGAAGAATAAGTTTTGAGACGGTGGAGGAAATTTGTAGCTCAGGTGGATGATAGAAGTCTATCTGAAGTTTGTGCTGATGATGTTGTTCAGAAGAACAATGAAAGCTCCACAACCAAAACAACCAGCTCAGAGAACTAAACATCACCACAAGAATAAGTGTTCAAATAAAGTATACATTTAATAGATATCTATTCTACTCTATCCTATATTACTGATAGGAATATGATTTTAAGAGCCTGAGAGTACACTTTTTGACGACAGAGATAATCAAATAGGTTAATAGTAATATACTTTCAGCTGTTTAACATATTATTTCCTATGCAATGGTTTAATCGATGTGAATCAAAAATTACCACCAATATTATTTCAATTTGAAAATTCCTATTGTTTAATCTATAAACAGGATGACCAACTGACCTAGATTATGTAGGACAGCATAGGCAGTCCTCTTGAGTAAAATGACTCTAAAGTTGATAATAATTACTCATATTTTATCATTCACTTTCACTGTTTATTTCTCCTAGTTACTTTACTTTGTAGTAGATTTCCTTCTATCATTACACTGAATAATTGTCACTTGTTTGCCTACTCGTTTGTTTTGATTCCTCGACTTTAATTAGGGAATTCGACTCCGTTTACCCCGTGGTTTTATGACAGTATCTGTCATTAAAAGTCATACCGAAGAAGTACATTAACCTTATACAGACTCTTTACTCAAACACTACTGATCAAATTTGAACTTAAGGTGAATTGTTATCAGTATTGTCAACTTTAAGTGGTGTTCAACAGAGTTGTTCACTTTCCTGACTTTTATTTAACTTTGTCATCGACATTTTTCTAGAGATGCCACTTTCGTTGTCTAACTCCTCTGAAATTGGTATCCTACCGCCTATTGACTTAGAGTACACAGATAATGCAGTCCAAGTAAGTGAAGACATCGATAAAATACGGGGTCTTTTGATCACCTTAAGCAACCACGCGAGCATATTTGGGGTGTGGTTTTCTCCCTCAAAATCCGAAACTTTGCTTTAGTACTGGTACGCGTCAAATCCTGCACTAATGATAGGAAGTTAATCGGTTGAACCTGATGATCACTTCATTTGGTTGAAACATGTGTTTAGCTTACAAAACCACCGTCTCTCTCTATGGGTGATGCTATCTAGTGTAGTTGAAAGAAAGCTATGGGCGGCCAAACCTAGACATACCGCCAGTCTTTACAGTCATTGACAATTGTACTGAATCATATGAGTTGGTAAAGGTTACCTGGTTGGAGACGTTGAGTAATATGGCTGAAATCCGTTCACAGGTGTATTTATTCTTTTCCTTTACTTAGATCTCATATTTTTCAATCATCTCATAGTTCTCTTACTCCACGAATCCATATTATATCTCATATTTTGTGTCTAATATATTCTACTACTATCGATACTGTTACTACTTTTACTATCCAGGGATTTGTCTTGATGATTTCATATCTTTATGCTAGTGACGTATGGCAACTTGAACTGATGCATACATATTCCATGTTGTACGTTGCATACGACTAATTGATCGTTAACCTTTTGAAAGGTTCTAACCTATTATCATTAATTTACCATATTCTTGTATGGAATATTTATGATTATGGTTTTAAAATTAATAATCAATTGATTATAACTATAGTTTGTGGTGTTTCACTCATTTTGTTTAGGACTTGTTCTTCAAACTACCATATTGTATATCCATCCTAATGTAACTGCAATTGGTGTCTGGTTCTTATCATGTGGCTAGATTTGATTGTCATGCATTTTCAATAGGGATAACCTAAAGTCGGTTATTATAATTTTTATGTAGTATTCTTAAATACATTTTTATTTCAGTACCGAAGATTGGTCTATCTGACTGAATCAAAAATAGCTTCTGCAATATAATCATTTTAAAAAAATAACATATCGGTTCAAGTTGATTGATTGTCTAATCGTTACTCATTGATTATTGTTAAAAGTAAAAAAAAGCCCATTTTCAATGCATCATTACAGTGGTTTCTATCAAAACATATTCGATTGAAATACATTTTTCTGTTTACACAACTTCTTACTTAATGGGTTATCACTTTTGATGAACTTTTTTTTGTTTATTTACACAATTTCTATAGCAGGTACTTCTGTTCTGAAATTATTTGTTTTTCTACGTATTTTCTTGTCTTACTCATAAAATAAGCCCCAATAGAATAATGTTCTGTTTATTTAAGACGAAATTGTAAAATTCTTAATTTTATGTAATTAATTGTCCATTTACATATAGACACACTTCTTTTGCCAGTTGACATAAATATACACAAAATTACTGCGTACATACATGTACCTAAAGATTCACATTCTTATATAGATCGATTATTCCATCTGTGTAAATTCACTGTTCACATGTTTATTATTATTATTAGTGTTATTATTCGCATGGGACACATGCACCTTGTCAACATATTCGTTGTTGATCAATAATACATGAATAGGAAGTATTTCTTCACTAGGTACATGTTTTATTATAAAAATGGGATTGTAAAGATAAACTGGCATTTGTTCATGCACTAGTGATGAGAATGCAGAGTTTGCTTAATAATTACTATAAATAAATAATCGGTCGCAGATTATAACGCAATCAATTTCTGTTTTATTTAGCGTTGTCTAGGTCCAGCATCTTCTGGTTTGAAATGAATAGTTTTGAGATTGCGTGCAGTTTTAGCTGGCCATTCTATCTTTGTTATCTTGATTAAAGACAAACTTAAAAGATATCTAGTTTAATAAAGCTGCGGATTTTAGGAACGTTCTTATTAAACCGATTAGTGAAAATGGAACTAAGTAAACTTCTAGTAAGCGATTTGGAAATAAATTGGATTCAACGAAGACATTTGTTTCATGCACATATTGAGTACTTTTGAAACGCTTGAACATTTTAAAACATTATTTTATTTAGTTGATTGCATCCCTCGTAGTAACTTGGAATGCCCAATGTTCTAGACTGATATTATTTTAGTCTACGTCAATTTTAACCGTTACTTTCCAACTTAGGATTTTTTATATCTACTTATTGAACTTTTACGAAGTTGACTAACTTAAACGTAATTAAATATTTTAATTTGTGATAATTTACCTCATCTAAACATAATTTTGTTATTGCTATGATGTCTTGCGTTTTAGATCGTAATATATATATATATATATATATATATATATATATATATATATATCATCAGTGCCGATGGCCTGATGACTGACGAAATCTCAGCTCGGATACAGAAGGCTCGATCGGCTTTTACCAACCTGCGTCACTTATGACGTAGGCGTGATATCCGTTCTCTAATCAAAGGACCAGTGTACTGTGCAGCAGTTCGCTCCGTTCTCCTATATGGCTGTGAAACATGGCCAGTGAGAGTAGAAGATATTCGTAGGTTACTGGTTTTCGATCATAGGTGTCTTCGAAGCATTGCTCGTATACCGTGGGACAACCGAGTAAGCAATGCTGTCGTTAGGAAACGAGTACTAGGCAAGGATGGCAGATCAATCGATGAAGTGGTGAAACTTCATCAGTTGAGGTGGTTGGGACATGTCTTGCGTATGCCGAACCATCGACTGCCTCGACGAACTTCGTTTTGTAGTGTAGGAATAGGTTGGAAGAAAGTTAGGGGCGGCCAGACGAAAACATGGCAGAAATCCATGAAGTCATTGACGAGTGGACTGAGCCATGTCGGTAATTGTCGACTACCTGGTTGGGGTCCGCGAGATGATAATAATCAATGGTTAGAGACCTTGAATGACATGGCTCAAAATCGTTTGCAATGGCGCTGGTGTATTTATTCTTTGTGTTCTCTCAAATCCTAATCTTTTGGATTCTTCAACACCTCTAGCTTTGACTTTCTAAACTTTTCTCACTGAATCATATTTCTTGAATAGTATCTTCTAATCCTAACCTCTCCGATTACTTCTAATACCTTTACTACCTCTTCTACTATCGGATTTGAATTGACAATTATATCTCTGTGCTGATGTGGTATGGCAACATGAACTGATGTACTTACGTACGAAGTTCTACGTTGCATCTGACTGACTGACTTATATATATATATTGTACAATGATTTGACCAATCGATTATACAAACTCACTTTCTAAATAATAATTTTGTTTCGTTGTATTATTATGATTAACTCATACTATCGACTGTCATTTTATTTTGTTTATGGGACAATAAAATAATTACTACATTACTAATAAACGCTAATTAGTAAAATATTTATTTTACTACCGTCAACGTAATATCTCATCAATTCAGTTTTGTAGGTTACTTTCATTATATAGGATTGTGGAGATTGTTGAAGTGATGAGTTGTTTTTTTTTCGTAAGTTATTCATTATCATTAGTTTCTTTCTCTTCTTTTATTTTGCATATTCTGAACAGCTCCAGAAATTGTCAATTACGATCCGATAACCTTTGCAACAGATATGTGGGCCGTTGGGGTATTAACTTATATTTTGTAAGTTGTTTCATTTGTTTGTTTGCTTGTTCGTTGATTGCTAGATTATTCTTATCAGGAAGTGGAGATAGTTTTTGTACTGTCGTACACTGCTTTGTTTAAAACTTTTAACAATTTCTGGTATTCATAGTTACTTCATTACATAGGAGAGTTTGGTTTGATAGATTCGCTTGTAAATTTTTTGAAAAATTTTGAGTAATGGTACAGTGTATTATGTGATTAGATGGTAGATCACTTGTGTGAATATGCTTGTTTTTCAAGTAGGTGAACGCATGTAAGAAATTCATATAATAAACTGTTTTATCCTTAATGGCTCATAGTTTTTGTAATATGTTCAATAAAACTTGTACATGCTTGTATGTAACTGAAACAGAGATAAACTACAATCAATTGAACATATTCTACAGTTTTATTTTGCTTTACTTAAATCTGTTTAAATTGTATTATTCCACTGACTGTAATCTTTAGATATACTCACTTTTACTGTTATTGTGACGCAAATTTTATGGTTTACACTTTTCTATTCAGCTTTCATTTCGTTTTTTTTTAATTTTCGTGTTTTCAAAACTAATGACTGTAATGATACTGGAATATTTGCATGTTTTTGATAAAATTCAATGTTATACTCAATATATATCGAGAGACTGACCGAGCGAGTGAGTGAGCGACAGCGGAATGTATGTCGAGACAAACTATGCAATATCTCATTAATAACATTATCTCAGTGTTGAAAAGTGCATCCTTGTTATGTAACGTATCAGTCACGTTTGAGAAAGTAAAACTATTTATAGATAGATACTCCTGGTTGTTTGTTGTGCAAAACCTATATCATTTATCGACAGATATCTGATGAACAAATTCACGTTTTTAAAAGCGTCATTAAAACAAGGGATTTCTACTGTAAAAATAAAAAAACAATAAGAATATTCAATTATTTTTGGTAGCTGTAGTTGATTTTTGTTTTGGGCACTTGTCACTTTATAGAATTTACCTTCTAGCTTGTTCTAAGTAAAAGAGATATTTTTTCTAATATTTCATATCCACTATCTATGTTTCTTTATTTTAGCAACTCTCCGATTAATGTATTTCTCACTAGAGTTCAATTTCAGTTTGTATTGTTTCACAGTATGACATGTTAAATTCATAGTTAGATAAATAGAATGATATTACAATTGTAGCCAAAAAAATTTTAATTGTATATTTATTTTATGAGTTCTGTAAGTTAATATCACATGTGGTCTTAATGTTTATCTTGATATTCATGATATTGTTGGCATAAATGTTAATGTTCAAATAATACAGTTAAACTGTCAAAAATTATTATCAAACTTATTTTCTTCAATATATGTTTACCGGTAGAATGTTTATGTGTAAATTACAAATACTATTTTCTATGCTCGAAACAGAAAACTTACATTCACCTTTAAACAATTTTATGGTAACATTATCAATAATCACAAGATATAGGTAATTTCTTATCATCTATCTTAGCAAGCTGTTTACGTATATATATATATATATATATATATATATATATATATACGTAATATTAATAATAATAATATTAAGCATAAAGCAGCTATTTATAATACTGACAGGAACCTGCAGATAAGAAATAATTACTTATGTGAATAAATTTAGATAAATAATTGTACTTTATAAGTAGTTATTTGTGAATCCTTTTTTAACATTCATTAATCAGATTTACCTGAATTCTGTACAGACTATCTATTGATATGAGTCGTTTGGAATCATCAGCCTTAGTACTGATATTGCTCAGTCGTTTTATTGTTTACACAAATTTCTCGATGTATTTTTTTCAATTCATTAAATATTTTTATTATGTCACGCATTAGAATATCAATATTATGGTTTCTGTAAGTGAACTTAATAAATTTTTCTCACAATGCAATTTTATCTCATTTTATCATATGAATCTTGCAAACATTTGTTTTAAATACTCTTAGAATTTCAATAAGTTTAAGTGAGATTGCTGAGACTAGTATATAAAACCTTATTACCGCACATACTAAAACATCTTTCAATGAAGTTTCTTATTATCTTAGTTAATTCATCGAGAATGATATTGCACTTATTGTTGAACTTAAAGTTGCTGATGATGACTGCTATTATCCGATTAAATTTAAATTATTACATCTCACATGTCCAAATACCAGACGAAATGTTGTGAAATTGAAAGTTTTGTTGCAATTACGTAATAGTTATAATCGTTTTTTTAGGTGCAAATCCACAGTGAGTTTTTTTTTTTATTATCAAAAAACGAAAAACAAGAAACAAAATAAAATGGATTCATTTTGTTTCATGATTTCTCTTTAACTGCTTTTTACTTGAGAAAAAAAAAGTAATATCAATTATTTGAAATTGATGTACATACTTTAAGTTGTATTAATAAAAATTAGTCAAATCATGTTAAACTATATGATAGAATTATACAAATACACTATGTTAAATGATGTGAAAAATTTCAAAAGAAACATTTTGTAGTGTTTGACGACAAGTTGACCAAAAAACTAAAACTGATATCTAATTCAGTAATAACAACCTTAAAGTTGGATAGATTGACAGAATAAAACTCAAGAAATGACTTAAGAATGAAGAAATTGGATTTACGATTGAAAACAGAAAAATATGGTATTACGCAATTTTATGACGAAAAAAAATAGGAGAAACTGGTGTAGTATTATTGTATTTACAGCTGTTTCATTTTGGTTTTATAAGTTCAATTTCAATCTTTTATTAGCGATAGCCTTGGCAAAACGTAGTAAGCTGTGTAAGTTGTTTAAGTATTAATTATTTTGAAAAATTTCAAGTTATCAACACTCATTCCACTAATAAGCAGACGACGTGCAGTGTCACTATCAAAATCATATCAACGTTGTGGTGCCAATTGTCATGAAATGTTATCTGTGATCAAAATAAAAATCCTTTTTGTTTTGTTCTTTCAACTTATGAAAACAGGATTTTACTATGACTGCTCTAATAATCATGAATTAACTTGCATAATTAACTTTAGACTAGGTGACTCATTGAAAAACATATATATAATCGCTATAATGATCTTGTATCCGAAAAATTTCTCACTGAGAGATAGTTAAAAGTAAATACTTCCACTTCATGTTACTTCTCACTGTATTAACCAGGTGAGTTGTATTTGTTGTAACACTTAGATTAGAAGAACAGAACGAAGGATTCTTGTTCTCATCTTGGAGGACATTCTACAATAATTAAGACAAATATTTTATCCGGTGGTTCACACCCAAGTGTCTTAAGTAACAAATAACTGTTCATAATACCAGTTTGTGTTTAGTCATTCAGTCAATTATCATCAACGTAGAGCTTGACGTATATGTATTAGCTCAAATTTCCAAGCCATATTAGTGCAAGAAAATGAAATCAACAAAATAATAGAAAAAGCGATCGAAATGATTTAACAATGGAATTAAATAGGACTAAACATTGGGAATATGCTTCGAAGAAACAAAGTGAGAAAGTATGTATAAACGGATACTGGGGCTCAAGATGAAGAGCGAATATGTATTAACCATTGTAAACAATTCTGAGCCATGTCATCCAAAGCCTCTAACCACGGATTGCTGTTATTGTGAGAACCATAATTAGGTTGTCCGCGCCTACTAGCATGATTTGAACCAACGTTCGGTGATATTATGAACTGATTCTATGTTTGATGAGAATGAAGCCTTATTCAGTTCATAAGTTCTTTAGCGTATTCGTGACCTAACAAACCTATCTTCTAGTCTCATACTTTTCAGATAACTTCGAATCATATTTTCTTCCACGTTTAATATTATACACATTGGTGCCTCATTTTAGTAGAGGAAGAATCATATTCATACCTTGTCTCATCATAACACTTTAATTCGGGGCTAAAAGCAATGATACATTTTCCCACTTCTTTGTCAATCGGTAAAATTGTATTATTGCATATTATCTATCGATCACCATTCTGTTCATTATTTTGACAACCGAGGAGTACATCAATATCACAAAACCCAAAACTTCCATATTTTAAATTACTGAATATGTATGCCTATAGTCGGAAAGATAAATACTTTATAGACATGTTGCAAAGATATTGGTTGATAAAATATTTTACAGTACACTAAGAAATATCGGTTAAAATAATGTATGTATGTATGTATGTATGTATGTATGTATGTATGTTTAATGTCACATTCAATTCACTTTCTTAGCTTATTTCTTCGTATAGCTAATCGATAAGTCTCACGTATATATATATATATATATATATATACGGTTTTTATCATATTTTTACTGCCGGTTTTCTTATTCTGTAATGTTTTTTTCTCAAAATATTATTTTCGTAATATATAAACTTTTATTTCTATAATCGAATTATATTTCTCAATGAGACAAATCAATGTACCTAAATCATACTGTGTTGCCAACATATCTCCCATCTGTCAGGTAACCGTAGTTTGGACGGTTAGTAGCTTGTTTTTTTAGAGTAATGAAACTTAGCCACTGTAATCGGTGGCTTAATGGTTTAGGCGTTTCTCATTTTACCATTCGCTTACAGGTTCAAACCGATTTCTATCTACTTCGGTTTATGCAACTGAGTTGTATCATTAATTCTCGCACTTGAATAACAGCTCATAGGAGAGTATCTGTTGAATGAGTTCCGTATTATTATCACTACAGAGTTGGTAATTTGTTTTATCGTGAAATATACTGATAATAATATTCAACTAGTTTTAAGAAATTAATGGTTCATTATTTGACATGTTTATTACATCATTGTTGTTTAATGTTATTCCTGAGAAAATCTTCCTTATTTGTCCATCCTCATTGTGTATTTATTGGCCTGTCATTATTTCAAAAATAAATTTTTTTAACTATTTTCTCTTGTGTAATTAATTAACACACATTGTATTCCCGGGTATGAAAGGTAAATTATGTTAATTCAAACTCGTGTTCTTCTTTACACCTATTGAAATAAATTCTTTCCCCTACTGTCCACTTCTTTATTCACATTACTCATTTATAATTATTAATGATCCAAAGATTGTTTTGTCACAGATTAATATTATTTGAGAATCCAGTGATAGCCCTGGAGCTCTGGACACCTGTTTCGACCATAATTTTTGTTATTCAACACGACCCCAAAGCATCGCGGAAAACAATACTTTCTAGACCTTTGAGTTAAAATCTACTGCTCCACATTTGCAATCTCAAGTGACTTACTATTTACTATGACTCGAAATTTATCATTAGTGCCACACACGATTACTGTTTAATTGAATAGCTTGTAAATATCAATTTAATATGTTTATAGTTTCTATCACATACTAACAAACAGTTCTTGAATCCAATGAATGACACGCAGCTGTAGTCATGATGAATAACGCTTTATTCAAATATTCATCATTTTCCTTTAATTACTAGTCGGATTAGTAGTAGATCACTACGGTTGACGATAATCTTGTGTATCAATACTGTTAACTGTATTTTCATTACGATTGTTATGTCTATTCATTGATTTATTTTTGTATAAGTCTAATTATTTTTAACTGAAAACCTGGCAGATTTAAAATTTTTCTTTGTTTAAAAACTTTAAAAAATCTATCATTTGTGTGTTTTCACAAAGAACCAATGACCAAATAAATGAAGTGTGCATTTTTCATGTTTATTTATTTCTAAGTTAATTACCGTTTTTTTTCGTTTTCATCCTCAGGAATTTTATGTCCCCGATATCATCACAGCACCTGTTATTATTTCGAGAATATCAATTAACAGATATATATATATATATATATATATATATATATATATATATATATAGATGGAGAGCTGGTTGTGTAAAATGTATTAAAACGTGTCTTTCACTGCATGCATAAACTATTTTCGGATTAAGCCTCAATAACCTAAGTTTTCTAAAGTACATATATATATGTATATATATATATCTTGTCATTATTTTCTATAAATGACTGCTCTTAAAATATAAACATGCACACTGGCTAATAAATGGACGGGCTAAGCTGTCTATGTTAAATTCAATAAAAACTCCCAGGAATTCAATTAGATTTCAAAAAATTGTATGGAGATAATTAACTGGAGAAAATAGCTACTTTTAAGTGGATTGGGCATTTTAGTGAGGATTGTGAAGACTGAGGTAAATTAAACGTCACTATGACAGTTAACCTATTTTTCGATAGACAAAAATATTGAATTATCTGACTTCTTGAGTTTTACAATACCCAATTCACTATTCAAATGATTGCTGAGTAAAGTCAGGTAGATCACTTGTACACAAGATATTGGCAACACAGGAAACCAATATATTGCTGAATAGTCTGATTTCTTGGGGCTTTTAGCAATAAAACAGAGTTGGAACAAGTACACTGCCAGAAATCGGTTATAATTTGAAGATGTAGCACACCAATATGATCAAAATGCTCTAAATTTCATGACCTTAATTTGTACAGTTATTATGTAATTTTTTGACCTAGTTGCACTGTCAGTAGTTTTATTTATTATATGGCTGCACCAAGTTTTGTATTGAAATGTAGTTTTCTTGAGCTTTTGGAAGGGTTCTCAAAAGCTGGTGTGTGATTAGAAGTTTTTACACCATACTTTAGTAGGTGCTGAGAATCAAATATCGTCTTTAGTATTTATACACTCTTCTGCAATGGACACGAACCCTTTGTTCTATAAGTCATTTAGCAATGAACTAATCTCACTATTATATATATATATATCCTAGTGCGTTTGAAAGTGAGAAGAAACCTCTCCTCTCTAGATGCACTCCTATGACCATGCGTGTAAAACCACTGCCAAGGAAATCCTACTCACTACCTTCTCGTGGCATCGGTGTTTATTACGAATTTATGATGACGAAAAGCGAATACCTAGCACTTAAACCAGGTTAGTGGGTATGGAGGATTCAACTATAGAAGTTGGAAAGCCCTGATTCCAAACCAATGGTTTACATAAGCCAGAGGATGCTGTGGGAAAATTGACGTAATAACGTATTTTTAGTAACTGACTGCCATTGGGATGTATGTTGTAACGTTGCTCCACTGCTATGTTCATTATACATATGGACCAAAGGATCGGAGTGTTGCTCCGAGAATACAGCCTGTTTTGATTTCGGTACTCTGACAATTAACCAGCTCGTATGTAAACTCAATGATTTGTATGGTGCATAAATATTTAGGTGCCTTTTTGTATCAATCATTATGTGTTTAATTAAATAAATAAAGTTATAAACTATTTGGATATTTAGATATTTATCTTTTTCTGCTGTTTCTCTTCCGAGAAATCAACTCTGTCTACATCGTAATTGTAATAGTTTATGCCATTTGAAATTTAGACACTGTAACTTAATATGAGAGTTGTAATAATCCTAATTATCATGTTTCTATCGATTGTTGTCATTTTATTGATAAATCTTCTAAATGAACACAAGATTTGCATTCGTATCTGCTTCTAATAATCGTCATATTTTTTCTCTTCGGTGACTTGAACAGGAGAACTCTCTACTCCAAGATTAGTTTACGTACAGAAAAATAAAGGTGTTAGTAGTTACTAATGACATTATGCCTCTTTAATGTTCGAAGATCATATTAACTAAAGAAACCGGACGGTTTTGCAATAGTTCCATTCAATGCTGTTTGGTTAAGATTTTTCCTGGCGTTTCTGGGCTTCTGCAGACGTTTATGAGGGATATGTCGAGGCTCCCTTACATCCAAAGATACTGTTACGTTGTCCGTCAGCGATCCTATATTGAATTACTAATCCTATCGAATTGTTTAATATACGTAAAATTACTCACTGTTATTGGCTTCAACTAGATTTTTCTAATTACCTTTATGTTCATTCATTTTCTGTATGTAATTCATTTGAAAGTTAATCTAGAGAGTTATATTACAGTATTAATTTAAATCTTAATCATTACTTTATTCAAGTGGGTGATATATACGATGAATATTTTTTGTCAATTACCTATTGGTTCTCATAGAATTTCATTTCCTGAAGAATATTTAAAAATGTTCAGCATGATGGATAACTTACTATAAAGAACAGTAACTTTTTCTTAACTGATTTATTTTAAAATGTGTAAATATGATCATCTTGTTTGTGCACAAGATATATTTCTAACGTTTATTGCCTTTCAAAAAAAAAAACGGAATTCTTAACAACAGTAATAAAATATTTACTTTGGAATTGAAAAAGTATGCAGATTTTACATATGGTGCATTACATGCTTCTATATATCCATCGGGATTCATTATCCATTAGTGTATTTCCATTGCCTTTCTCTTTTTTTAAAAAGTCATATGATGCATTTTATCAGCTATTTTTTTTTGTATTACTCTGTCACATTATGATTTCTTTTTTATTTTCTCTGTCAGTTGTTGTGTATAAATGGTCACATCATTTGTGTGCATTATTGTTTATTTTTTTCATTTCAGAAATATTACTTATTGGTTCTTGGTGTATTTGTGGGTTTTTTTTGATATTTTTAGTTTTGATTATTACTCTAACGTAGATTAGACCAGTTTTCTGAAGGAAATGTCGAAATTACTCAAATATGATTATTTATCCAAGAAGGCCAATTGATAATAAATTGTTTGTTTAAGTTTTAGACGAATATTCATATGAGTTAGTCCCTTTGATAATGTTAGAAAAGATGGTTAAAATATGAATTTATTAGAATTATGTTACAACACATGACCACAGCGCATTTAGAATATTCTAAACACATATTTATATCTGAAAAACAAAAGCCAGACTTAGCAAGTCTGAAAACGACGCAAAACAAAGACAATAAGAAAAAAATATGCATCACTATACTTTGAATAATAGGTTTGTTTTGTCAGGATAGACTTAGTTTAAGTAGATATTATTCCTGAACACATGATCGTGGTATGGGAGTTAAACTGTTGTCTAATCAATGCTTCAACAAATGTGACCATTCATCGTAGAGTTATGATCGATCTTTTATCATATTTTCCGACCATGTATTTTGGCGGCGTTGGAAAAATAAGGATGTTTTCATCTCTTGTTGGATCATTTAACACTATTTGTTATCCCAGTCATTTATTTGGCACTGCTAACGTTACACACTTATTTATCCTCTTTTCATCGTTTTTTTTTACAGATTGACTGGCATTTCACCATTTGCTGGAGATACACAACTTGAAACATTTCAAAATATTCTCGATTGTATTGTAGATTATTCAAGAGAGGAAATACAAAATGTTAGTGATCTAGCTAAAGATTTCATTCAGAAGCTGTTGGTGAAAAATCCCAGGTAATTTTGTTATATATGTTTGTTATATGGAAAGTATGTAGCTTATTTTTTTTATTTCACTCTAAGTCAGAGTGTATGTAAGTCCCAGTGATGGTACTAATTTTTTTTCATTTACTAAAGTAATTGGATCGAAATACAAACCTTTAATGCGATATTATAAAACCAAATGCTTGAATCTCTAAACTACCATTCTTCATAGTATTACATACATATACAATGGTTTATTCAATTGACTTTATGTGAACAAAAGACAAACAGTATCTTCCTATTGGTGATTTTACTTTTTTCATTCATATCATCTTGTAATTTTTCTCTGAATTTTCATCAGGGGAACCTTTTGAAATCACATACATGGATTCTAATGCATTTTATGCACTCAATTAGACCTGAAGTTTGATGCACGTTTCATCAAAGCCCGAAACGATTTTAAAATTTGCTAAAGATCTTTTATCTTAAAACGTATCAAATTCTTTGAGTTGTAATAAAGTCGATCGTAATTCATAAACACTATAAATATATGGGTCTAAACAAATAAACGTATTGAAAATAGATATCAATGACTTAGAAAGGAATCTTCTACAGCGGTGTCAAAAAAACCTACTATCATAAATGTAATCAGCGCTGAATTAAAGGTAGTGTAATTAGAGGCTTTAACTGATTTGGTCCCAACCTCATTGAAACAGTCAGCTAGGTTTAAGATCACATTATTTGTTAGCTCTCAAAAATACGGTAATAGTAAGTATATCTCTAATTATCTACCGACTAAGCACCATCACAATCCTTTAACAAACCAAGAAAACATGAAACCTTGATTATAAATAAACCGGATAAAGGCAGGGGTGTGCAAGCATGTTCTTGATGCGATTCTCCTCGTCGAAATGCAAAATATTGCTTCAAGACTGGGTTGCATCGGCACCTGAACTAGTGATAGGAGGTGTAGTGGTTGAGCGTGTTGACCATTTCACTTTTCTCGGGAGTCTCATCAGCATGGATACAAAAAGATCGACCGGAATTCGACAACTTGCGTCACTTATAGAGTAGGCGAGATATCCGTCTGCTAACCAAAGGACAAGTGTACCGCACAGCAGTTCGATCCGTCCTACTTTATGGGTGTGAAAAATGGCCAGCAAGAAGCGATTATGTTAATAAGTTACTGTTATTCGATCATAGATGTCTCCAAAGCATTGCTCGTGTATCTTAGGACAATCAACTAAGCAATGCAGTTGTTAGGAAACGGGTGCTAAGTGGGAATGGCAGATCAATAGATGAGTTATTGAAACTCTATAAGTTGAGGTGGTTGGGAC
Organism: Schistosoma turkestanicum; assembly: GCA_944470395.2. Taxonomy (NCBI): domain Eukaryota; kingdom Metazoa; phylum Platyhelminthes; class Trematoda; order Strigeidida; family Schistosomatidae; genus Schistosoma; species Schistosoma turkestanicum. The sequence goes on from OX103973.1 coordinate 16,426,944, forward strand.
ATGTGTTGTGTATGCCTAACCACCGACTGCCTTGACGAGCTATGTTTTGTGATGTAGGAGTAGGTTGGACGAAAGCTAGTGGTGGCCAGACCAAAACATGGCAGAAATCCATGAAGTCACTAACAAGTGGACTGAGTCATGTTGGTAGATGTAGACTACCTGGTTGGGGTCCGTGAGATGAGAGACCCTGAATGACATGGCTCAAAATCGTTTGCAATGGTGCGGGTGCATCCACACCTTGTGTTGTCTCAAATCCTAACCTGAATTCCCCATCACCTTTATCTTTTCTTTTAAGTTTATTTCACTAGGTTCTACTTCTTGAATGATATTGTCGAACCCTAATCTCTCTGATTACTGCTGATACTTCTACTACCTCAACTACTATGGGATTTGAAGGGACAATTGAATCTCTGTGCTAATGCGGTATGGCAACTTGAACTAATGTACGTACGTACGAGGTTCTTCGTTTTAGCTCACTGGTTGAATGAGTGGTGTGTTGTTAATCAACTAAATAAGTGGTCGGAATAAGTGCGTGCATAAAGGTAAAAAATAATTTGGGGATATTGACCGTTCGTTAAAAACCTATATTTCTAAAACTGCAATTCAACGGGAATATGACTAGTAATGTCCTGCATGATAGATTAGTGAGGACAGTTAGTATGACTTTCTGCACAGTTAATTTTGTAGTGGCATTTTCTAGTAGACCAGTCATATATGCTCAAACAAAGGGATAAGCTCCCCGAATTTACCTCTTCGGTTTGCATCCTCAAATTTGACTGATCCTGTAAAGATAGATATATTGGATCTACAACCGAGCAACTTGACCAGCAAATGAGTAGACGTCTCCTTGCGTTGTTCGGAAAGGACCAGATAAAGAAAATACGTAAATTTATCTTGGCACATCCAGTCGATAGTGGTCATATGGCCGATAGAACTAAATCATCCCAAATGATCGATTTTATGCCTTTGTCATTTCTCAATGGGGTTCGACCTCATCTCCTACAAGTAGCAGAAGCTACTGAAATCCGAACCTATGACCTTGTTTTTGTGTCTAGAAGAAATTGATGACACTCTTATCTTTTCCTTGGCCGGATACGACTGAATAAACGACTTATTTTTCATATCTTCTATTTGTTTGTCATTTTTCATCTTTCCCGGTTTATATTCTTCACTATCTAATTATTTACATACTTCTTATAACGTAATTTTAATGTTTGTGATTATCAATTTTACCTACTGCTTATATTGAACTTTTATCATTCTTACCATTAATAATGCACTTGTCAATTTGTACTATTGATCCTATTATGTGTAGTTATATAAATTATTTCATTGTTATCATTGATTTATAAATTGCCTTGATTGTTTTGATATTGTGGTATAAATATTCATGAGTATTAGGGTAACCCTAATGACAATCTAGTTGAGAACAATGTTGTTCTAATTTTTCTCCTGTTTATTCACTGTTGATATAAACAAAATAAACTTCAGTTATTTTAGCGACAACGATTCCTGTTTAATCCGCGAAAGCATTATTACATCAGCTATCACGCTTTTACCGCTGGTGCCCCATTTTTTCCTCTTTTTTTAATTGTTTCCTCTGGGATATACATCTCGAACGATATACTCGATCAATAATCTTTTTGATCACTGCTAAAACTTTTACTACCTCTACCGCTATGGGATTTGAGTTGACAATTGCATATCTGTGCTGATGTGGTATGGAAACTTGAATTGATGTATGTACTTAAATAGTTCCACGTTGTAACTGACTGACTGTTGGGTCCCCATTAGTCGTACGCTAAACTTAATTATCTATCTGGCAATACGAATACGATGAATTTGTAGTCCTAAGGTCATATTATAACGACCTGAACCTTCTTAAGGAACTACTAATCAGAAATGGTTTTTATTTAGCACATAAAATCTTGACCTCCTAAAGCATAAATATCTTCCGTTGGAAAAGAAAACTATCCATATGAACATCTATTTCAAGAGTGATTTAGCTACAGCCCTACTGTTTAGGCAAATTTTCAGACTCTCTCGACGAATCGTTCTTTGAAGGAAATTTACGGCTCGTCTCCTCGAGCCTACCAATGTTCAACAATAATCTAAAGGATAAATTATCGCATTTAATCGATTCGATGAATGTTTATCAATTTGCCTGTTCATGTGGAGTTATATATGTAGGTCGTTCGATGCGCATTTTATCCAAGGAATTCTGAGAGCATCATATGGCTTTGTTGAAAAGAGATGGAACTGGGTCCATTAGCTCGATAATCGAACATCTTGTAAACTCAGGTCATTCAGTCAAACACGGGCTCTACGTCCAAAGTCATTAAAGTAAGTTGAAGGCTGCCAAAAGCGATTGGTTGCCGTCTTCTTAGCAATGCCAAAACAATTACGATACACCTGGCAAAACTAGAATTATGTGTACAGAAGAAACTGGTACAACTGCTTCTTCTCTCATAGCTATCTGCTTCCCTTCTATCTTCTTCTCTATAGACCCTTATACTCCCAACTGATTTGTTTCTGCCTCTATCTCAATGTGAAATTTCTATCTTGTCATTCTGAACCTCTTCCCTTTCCGATTATGATTTCTTTATCAATCTTCATGATATATAATCAAGCTCTCAACAATAAAAACATTATTATTACTATTAATTCGCTCAATCAAAATAACATTTTATACTCTTATTTAATTTACCTTACTACTAGTGCCATGTTTAGTAAACTTCCTATTCTTGTAATTATCACCATGTGAAATAAAGTGTATATTTACGAATGTACAACTTTGATAATGAACTTTTATGGGAAAAAGAGCTCTTCATTGAACCAATCTTTCTTGTTTTACGTCTCAATGAGTATATTCCGTTAATAACAATTCTATGACAGTATTTATGCGCATAACACCATTGAAATATTATTTAATTTACTGTGATTAGTTTCCACATCATTATTACTGTGATTATACTTTCGAATAAATCTACTCAATTTGAAAATTATCTTATCCAGTTAATCTGAGGAAGATGTAAATTAATGCAACAATATATATATTGACTAGCTTTTATTTGTTTTGTTGTTGTGGTCTAGTTATTCTTTTGTTTCAAAGACGTCACCTATTGTAAAACTAAAGTATTTCTTGTTTAAAGTTTAAAAGTAGTCTTTTTTTAAGAGAATTCAGAATAAATTTAGTCTTATCAATTAAAACTATTTTAATTGCAAGTTATTCGAATTTTTTTTTGGTGAAACCATAGTTAAGTATCATAGTGGGTGGGTCGGTGTGTGTGTATGTGTTTGGTGAAGTAAAGTATTATTATTAGGTTTTAGCAAATCATAAACTTATGCTTTCTACATCAAATAATTGACCTTTATGAGGTGTGTATTTACTGAAAGGTTGTTTTTCCCATTTATTACATCTTTTGAATTACTACATCGTAAACTGACGTGACAAACTATATTTATTTACTGTTAATATTCCTCTTCTTCTTCTAAGTTTTATCCAAATCTTTATCATTTTTTATTCTTCCAACCTTCCCTGTTGTATGAAGCAACTTAAATAAGCTGAATAAAATTGGAAACAGATAACAATTGAATTGAACATGTTTTTTTTATCAATTGAATCCTTTAAACTTCCAATTTCATCTCATTCAAAATTGCTTGAATTGTTCTACTTTTAATTAATTTTTTTAAGTATAAATTTCGCCATATTTTTTTTTAAACTATCTAAAATGTACTACTATTCAATGTAAAAATATTCATATATGTATTTGTTTTATATACAGTTTATTTATCATAGATGAATAAACACATTAGTTGTTATCTCATACTATTACGTTATTATCATTGTTCAAGTCTAATTTATCCAATAAATTGATTGACATAGACTATTTCGCATTATAATATTTGCTTTCTACATTAACCTATATCTTACTCAATCACTTTTTTGTCAGACTATTAGTAGAATAAACATACACTAGTCTATATATATATATATATATATATATCCATAGACATGTTTATACATACCACAATGCAAATACTCTGTTGTACATAGCCAGTCTATCCCATTCGCAAATGTAATTACGTTCATGTATGCATTTGTTAAATTGATTCATTTTATACCTGAATAGCACATTTTTCTAATAGTGAACAAAATCAAGGCGAAAGAAATAATTTATTGATTGAATTCAGACTGAAGGTCATGTTAAACACATTCCATTCGTTATTATAAAAAGGGATAATAATAATAATAATATTTATAATCAAGATATTCCACGAAAGAATGTCTATTTGCGTATGTGTGTGTGTAAAAGTAGATATGTATGTGTTTCACTGATTGTTGCTTGTTATTGAAATGTCACTAATTATCTTAATTGCTACCGATGTATATATATATATATATATATATATATATATATCTTTATATATACTGAAACTTTTCCTCAGTTAACAAACTATCAAGCATAATCCCTTTACCAGTTCAAACTGTCACACCGTTTAACAGATGAATAAAAAACATACGATACATCATAGAAAAATAGAAAATTAACTAAAATAGATGTTACTGTAATCAAAATATATCTCCAGCTACTTTACTGTTGATAAATACGAAGCAATATAATTGATTGTTCCTTCCAACAAGCAATACCTCAAATACTATACAAATACTTTATTCGTGAGCAAATTTTTTATTACTTACAGTACTAAAATGGTATTAAACAAAATTATTATCTTTTGAAATCATCAATCAATCATTGTTAGACCACCATTAGAAACCTGGAAGCACTGGACGGCCGTTTCGTCCTGGTATGGGACTCATCAGCGGCAGTGCGCATCCACGACTCCTGCTCCTCTCAGGATTCCAGCCTCAAAATTATTATCGTCAGCTGCATTACTAAGATGATGAATTGATACTATTTGCGTGAGGATGTAGTTAGAACATGTAGCTTGTGTTTAAAATTGATTTTTCCTGTACGATTTCGTGTAGTTTGCTTTTTCAGTTAGAATGAGACAGTTAAAAATAAATGTTTCAGCTACTGCTTTATCTACCTAGTAATCTTCTATTCACTATTCTTCGCTCCTGAACCCATTTTAGTCATGTAGATTAAGCTTTTCTATTAATTATCTACTTTTTTAATAGTTTATATACTGTAGTTGGTAGTAATCTCTGCTTGACTCAAATCTCGTGCTATTTTGCGGTTGTCAGCCATGCGAACCTGTAATTTAGACGGAATGTGTGTCGAATAGCGCAAAACCTAGGTCAAGCAGAATCCCTTGTTGATTACCTTCAATCACCATGGTGCATGCGATGTTATATCACTTAGACTAGTGGCCATATTACAACCTGATAGTTAGGACGCGATCAGCACTAAAGAAGGACGTGACGTACATGACATTGGTTACTACTCTGATCGATCACTCATGAACAGTTTGGGTAGTCTCTGCTGTATCATATTCCTTTCCTCCTTACTTGATGACTTTCCATGTTACATAAGCAGATGTCAGCCATATATGTTTATCCCCATTAAAAGTATAAAGCCACTGGTACGATATGTTAAGGGAATCTCCACCATCTTACAACACGCTTCTCATTGCAACAAAAGTTGGTGCGTTGAAATCCCATCCTTGTTTGAGATTTTCAATGGATTGACCACGTTCATCTTTTGATTATTTGAATATGTTAAAAGCAATACTATTTCTTGTCTTCATTTCTCATATCTTTCTGTACTTCTTTAGTTCTTATTTTACCACCAGAATTCATATTTCGAAGCTATTTTTCTCGTTCGAACTAGATGAGATTAATAAATGCCCACTAGTTCCGAGGAATAATCATTTATTCATCTAATCATTTATATTACTGAAATAGAAATCTTCAGCGACGTAATTTCTTCAAAACGTTTGATGAATTATTCACTTAAAAATGACCTGTTTTACTGTATTACTATGCTAAACAGAATATTATTTTAATTAGTCTCACTTTAACAGCGAATCAGTCAACTTTTAATTGATTGAATAAGCAATGTAAGGTTCTTCCTTTAACATCTAACTCAACTTATTGATTGGTTACTGAAACATATAAACATCTACACTAAATTTTACATCGATAATTTCCAGTTTTATAAACAGAGTATAAAAAAACATGTGTATTCAGTACCTGACAGATTCTAACTATCCATTATTTTTTGTCATTTATTTTACGTGAATAATATGTGTACAATCTTCTTCCTGAACCTCCATACTTGCATTTCTTTAAGATAGTTGGAGAGTTTCGTTTGTGATTTCATACCATAAATATAAAAACAACAAATTTTCAAATTGTCTCTTAATATACAGCGTAGATATGATCATAACTCATATCATCTAAGCCATCATAATTGAAAACTCAAGACTTGGAAAGATACTTTGCATTGTATTCCTTAATTTTAATTCAGTAGTCAACCTTGTTATTATTATGCTGGGCGGTGCCCCACGTCGGAACATGATACGCAGTAACTCCAAAGCTATAACTATTTCAACTAGAACGCAAGAGTGGAAGAGTCTATGTGTATACCAAATCACATACTTAAATATTCCTTTATATATACATGTATATATACCCCTCCCCCTTAAACAATGAATCCATTTGTTGACCAATGATGTATATTCGTCCTTTAGGATATTTCTAATTGTCATCAAGTGACCTACTCGGTTAGTTACTTCTGATTGGCTCTCGATATTAATTATGATCATTTACGTGTATAACAATTATATGAAGCGTTATGTTCTGAACTCAGTAGAATTGAGGTTCTAAAAGATTATTTATCGAAATATTTAGACGATTGTTAGGATACTCCTTCTTCTGTTTGCATTCCTCAAAAACTTGTTATCAGTCAAGTATGTAACGCGAAACTGTTTGGTTTTTTAGGAATTGTGACTGACAATTCAGACCATAAAGTAATTTGTAATTGTCATGAAATAAATCTGATAGTGTTTGTGTTTATCTTTTGGATAGCTTTATCGAGATACACTTTAATATTACTATTTTCTCACAATCATTTATGATCTGTTCAAATCATTATACACTTAATATATAACCCGTTTTCATTTATTTATATTCTCCCACGCAAACTTTGTTTTAGAGTATTCAAACTTTTAAGGAAGTAATATATTCACATAGGTCTATACCAGACATTTTATTACCTACGGCAGAAAATGATAAACTCTCTGTTTACATTTTCCGATGGTTTTGTTTGTAAAAAAATTAATATTTCTATTCAATCAAACTTTAACAATCTTGAATTGATTATTATTCATCATCTGCTAATTAATGACAGCTATGTTACGTTGTCCACTGAGAAATTGACCAGAAAACTTCTTATCTTCAATGACAATACATACGTTTCTTTAAAGCTAGGACTTTCTAATTAAAATTTATTACTCACTTATCTTAAAAATATTCTGAACCAAAATAAATCATTCGTTCATATTACCTTTAAATAAAAATAATTATGAAAGCCTAGGAATAAAAATGAAACCAATAAATCCAATGATGAATAGATAATTTAAGTAAAACTACAAAACACATTTATAACTTTTTATTATTTGTGTGTTAAATCTTAAAAATGTATATTTATGTAACTGAAGGTCAAAACAGCATATATGTATTGTTAATCGGTTAAATGTTTAAATGACAGTATGTTATTCATAAATTCTTTTCTGTTTACCAATTGTCAGACCATAAGCAAAATCGGTTGGTATTTTGTAATCTGACATTATCTTAGTGCAACCCAATTAAAAAGTTTGATTATAAGTTATTAGCAATTTCAAAAATACAATACTGATTAATTTATCAACAGAACAGAATGTAAGAATTGTGGTCATTCAGCTGACTAAGTTTTTATATTTTAGCTAAATAATCTATGAATACGGACATGATTGTTTCTTAGTCGACTAATTCCTACTTGTTATAATAGTAACAGCAGCTATAAGAAGAAAAACTGTAACTAAGCCTTCATTGAGTAAATTTTCGCAGACAACAATGATAGTAATGATCATAGGAGTATCGATCACAAGGATATCTTTGCTACTTTTGTTTGGAATGTTCTGTATAGATTTTACTGAGGTTTGATCATACAGCTGAACTCAGCAATCAAATAGATGTTACAGTCGTTTGTAATTGACGATGATTTTATAAAATAGTTAGATTTTTCTGGTTGTTGATATATCTCTTAAAGCCTTATATGATTTCTACGTTCATGTTTACTATCGAGCTACGTATAACTACTATTCAATATACACTAAAAACGCATGTTCATGTTAGTAGTAAATTGCATTTTTTTGAAACTTTATTATTTTTTTTAGAAAAAGATCTTCAGTTAATGACTGTCTTCAACACCCTTGGATTAAAGTAAGTATGCAGTTTTTGTTAGATGTATATATATATATATATATATATATGTAACATAGTGGTTTGTTTTTCTCCATTTTTAAGTAACAACTTTCCTGCGAAAAAATTTATTATTTTGAAGATGTCACACATCAGATGAATGTAAACTTCTGTTATCAGTTATCTTTCATAGTCATATTTAAATTCGATGAAGTAAAATAGACAAAATCCCTGTCATAGACTCAGACATCGAAAACGTCGCACAGTTAACGCAGATTTTGAAGCTGAAACAAGCATAATGTGAATTAGTTTTGGAAGCTTTAATCGTTTTACAATAATTGCTAGTCTAAATACTCGCACATATTTGGGTACATATTTGCTTACTTTTCATATACCCTTTATGGCATTAGATCAACCGTCTTTGTATAAACGATGACTGAAAAATCCAATAAGTAGACAATTACTAGATATTATTTTTTTTGTAAAAGAAATTCACTTTCTGATCCATTGGATGGAACAAAACTATTCACCTTCCACATATTTAATGACTTTTCAATTATTAATAGATATTATCGTGCTTGAATATTTGAAATTCCATAAGGCAACATTAAAATGTAGTCTGGAAATAAATAAACAGATAAATCTATGAAATTGCCTGATTTCTATCCAGTCAATAGTCAATTCATGGAAATAGATATTTTATTATAATAGAAGTACCGTAAATTTAAAATATATCAACAATACCATAGATTAGTGTTTCAATTGTTTACTAATTTCATATAGAAGCTACTTTCTGAAACACGTCAGTAATTCAACTATTTAAATATTAGTGCAAACAACAAAATTTATTGATACTATCATTAGGAATGCATTCAGCTAAATGATAAGACTCACCTTTGTACCATATGTTTTCAGGCAAAGTTGGTCATCCAAAATATGGTTTCGAAATGTGTAACCTAACAATCTTCACAACCCCGTAATATAATTACTTATGCTCACTAATAATTAGCTTCGTGAGGAATCTTCTCCAAGTTCTAGTGGGATTTCGTGACCAGTGAAGTTCAACCTGTTCGGGTGTAGACAGTAACTACCGAAGGCTGTGTATGAGGTTGCTCAACTCCGTGAATTGATCAAGTTAGACATTAACACGGTTAGATACCGGCTCAGTGGTCCAGAAGTTAGGTGTTTGCTCACAATACCGAAGGTCCTAGGTTCGAATCCTGGTGGGTGCAGGAAACGTGGATGAGCACTGCCGCTGATGAGTCCCATACCAGGACGAAACGGCCGTCCAGTGCTTCCAGGTTTCTAACGGTGGTCTGACATTGATCGATTTATGGTTTCAAAATGCACCCTTAATCCGTAAAACAGTAGTGTGATATCTTTGAACGTGATATTCAGAGTGGAAATGTAGTTTTCCCTTGATGCAATACTGTTGCAATTCAAGTAAATAACATGATTATCTAGTTACGTGTCTTGAATTTATGAAATAGTAAATTCTTTTTTTGAAGAATTGATGTATTCTTTGATTAAAAGTACTTTATGATATTATGAAATGTAAGGAATGCATCTTTTCTTCCTATTTCTATGAGATTTCCTACTTTTCGTTGAAACATTTTAACCTTAATTCACTTTAAATTATTTAGTCAAGTTTTATCATTGATATTTACACAATTTCTATTGTCAGTGTAAGATTTATGCATTTCGATATTTCTCAATACAATCGATCCCAGGGATAAATATGTATAATGTTCTGTAGACTGTACTAACAGATAAGTGCAGAAAACATGAAATGAAATACATTTTACATTTCACCGAATATTATGTATATATAGCCCACGAATAAATTTTCATCAAAAGAACACCGAAAGAAATTGAAGTTAACTCTTTTGTTAAATATATACATTATAATATTTCGCTATATAATACAAAAGTGTACACTAATTTAAACTACCTGTACCATATACGCTATAATTTACTGTACTTCAATTGTTTGTTTAAATAAATAGTCATGTATCAGGTTATTCACAGTTTTAATTACCAATAAACATGAAATTGTTCAACAAAACTACCACTTGACAAATGTTGCCATTTATCTTTCTAAAATTAAATTAAAATGATCTTCATTATTCGAGTGATAAACAAAATAAAGTCCAACATTTATGAGTTAAGAAATCTTAGTGTAAAACAATCTACTACAAAAGATATTATCTTTCTACTTTTCTATTTGACATGTAGATAAATAGATAGATGGGCGGATGAATAAATGATATTGTTGTATGCGCTAGATTACAATTCTATCATTTCATTCTATTCAATATTTATGTTCAACCATGTGTTGCTTATTCTTAAGAGAGAGAGAAAGAGAAAGAGAAAGAGAAATCATTTGTTTTATTTAAAAGAACAGAAAAAGAATATAAGCCAAGATATTTTTAAGTGAAAATTATATGGTAATTAAATAAAGTATTATGTATCTATCTGTGTATGTTAGCGCAGGTAGTTAAGAGTAATGCAATGCCTAATAGATAAATGAAGTTAACCTAAAAATAAAATAAAATAAAAAAATGTTTGCTTTCTTCCCTACCCGACAACAACAACAAAAAAAGAAGAAACAATTCTTTCTTCTGCATCCTACTGTATGTACATTGACGTCATTTTATTGCTTGAACAAATTGAATCAATAAAACAAATCATTTATTTTGTAATAAATATGATAATGAATAAAATTTTGTGTTTTAAATGAAAAAAAATGAAAAAATCATAATAACACTGCAATATTACATCATTAAATAAGTTAGTAAGATTTATTAATTTAAAAAATGAAATCAAATTATTTGTAGACTAACTGCACTGTTAAACTTTGGTATTTATGATACAGTGCAAAGAAAAACCTAATTATTATTATCTACTGTGTTATTATTTTTTTTAAAGAAAAAACACACACAACCATTATCATATGGATATTGTATGTTTTAGTTAGTTAGGTAATTCGATAATATATTGTATAGTACAGTTTAAATTATACAACATCTTTATGATTTATTTGTCTTCATACACACAGAGCTAATAAAGTATTATTTTGTTCATGAATTGTTTATGCAAATTATTAAATATATCAATTTATATGATGATAATGTCTTGTCTCATCGACTTGTTCAATAAATACATAATCTACTTCAATTTTTCTGTGTAAACACGAATATTTGTTACACATTTTTGAAACCATGAACCGATCAATGTTAGACCACCATTAGAAACCTGGAAGCACTGGACGGCCGTTTCGTCCTGGTATGGGACTCCTCAGCAGTGCGCATCCACGACTCCTGCACCCAGCAGGATTCGAACCCAGGACCTTCGGTATTGTGCTCGAACGCCCTAACCGATAGACCACTGAGCCGGTACCTAACGGTGTTAATGTCTAACTTGATTAAATTCACGGAGTTGTACCTGAACACTCATCATGTAAGACAATTTAGTTTAGATCTCAAATTAGTCCGTTTGAATTACACGAATCATCTTAACCATAAACAATAGAATAGTTGAGATATTGATTGATCCACTATGTGAATAAATAGTGACTAATGTTATATTTGTCTGAAACTTCTTAATACTTATAAATTTCTATCAATCAGATTGGATTGGAGCTATTAAACTAAATGATTTGACGTTGTGTCGATTTTTATGTTCATGAAACATGTTGATGAAAAATTTATGTATTAAAGTTATTATTACATTGAAAACGGGTTTTTATTAATGCCTTCATTTCCTTGTCATGATCATTTTGTGTATAGGAAATTGTTTATTTTATTTTTAAAATTTTTTCCCATTGTTTTCTTCATACATTTTTTTTTCTTTTCATTTTTTTTTCTTCCATCAAAGCCTAAAGATAATAAACAATCCAATTATCGACGGGATAGTCTAATAAGCAGAGAAAAATTGTCTAGTTTACGACATTTTATAGCTACTAATCCAAATGCCAATGTTTTATCGTTCAATAATAATAATAATAATAACAATACAGAAGGGCAAGATGTAAGACAATCATCGGTTTGTTTTTATTCCGTGCTATATTCATTTTTTTTAATCATGTTATTGTCTATTTATTGTTCCGTATCAGTTCAATAATGTTGTTCTCTCTCTTTTAATAGTTCACATGTTTCAACCCAAAATTACAAACAAAACAATCATTTCTCTCGAAATAACATTTTATTTTGTTATGTTGATCATTTGGATTAAAACAATCCCATATACCTACAAGAATCAATGTTATACTTAATTATTTCCAATAATAATTAAATATAATTGCTATAATAATTAACAGCAAACGATATCATCAATAAACATTCTAGTAGGTGTTGAAATAAATATAAAATAATAATAATAATAAATACAGTATGCTGAATTTGTATAATTGATATCTTATTTAAATGAAATATCAGTACAATTTTTTTGTAAGACCTAATTGACTAATCGATTCTTATGGAATAGTAATTTCTTGAATATAATTTTTCATATCCATAGTATTGAAAAACTAATATTCTTTAAATAAAGTTTTAAAAAACACATTTCACTCTCCGTCCCACTTAATGACTGTGAAACATGGCCAGTCAGAATAGTAGATATTCGTAAGTTACTGGTTTTCGATAATAGGTGTCTCCGAAGCATTGCTCGTGTATCCTGGGACAACGGAGTAATCAATGCTGTTGTTAGGAAACGGGTGCTAAGTGGGAATGGCAGATCAATAGATGAGTTATTGAAACTTTATGAGTTGAGGTGGTTGGGACATGTGTTGCGTATGCCTAACCATTGACTGCCTCGATGAGCTATGTTTTGTGATGTAGGAGTAGGTTGGAAGAAAGCTAGGGGCGGCCAGACCAAAACATGGCAGAAATCCATGAAGTCTCTAAAAAGTGGTCGATGCAGACTACCTGGTTGGGGTTGGCCAGACGAAAGTCACCATTGGTTAAGACCCTGAATGATATGGTTTAAAACCGTTTGCAATCGTGCAGTTGCACTCATTCTTTGTGTTCTCTCAAATCCGAACCTTTATATTTTTCTTGTTAAGTTTATTTCTCTAGATGGTACTTCTTGAATAATAATGTAGAACCCTAAAATTTCCGATTACTGCTAATACTTCTGCTACTATGGGAATTGAATTGACAACTATATCTTTGTTTTAATGTGGTATGGCAACTTGAGTTGATGTACATCCGTACGAAGTTCTATGTTGTTGACTGACTGACCGATTCTACGTAATCGTTGTGTCAATATGTTCCAACAAAAAAAATAATTCCGAATTTTTCAATATACTATTTGATTTCAACTAATTAACATCAAAATAAGATTTATTCTTTACATTCGCTTAACTACCTTATCACTTAACGCTGAATATCTCAAAATGTCCTATATCTCCTATATCGTTAACTGGTTCATTTACGCTTCTTTAAATCATTGTCTCCATCATCAATAGTAATCTTCATTTGTTATTTTTCGCTTTCTTTTCCATAGAAGTCACCATCTTCGCCAACATCACCATTATTTTCTGTTGATGTAAGTGAAAAGGCACGGTCTTCATTACCTGATAATTCCATTGTCAAGAAATTCCAAAATACATTACCGTTAGACGAAAGCACATCTGAATCACATAGGTCAAGCGAAACACTTGAAAATAAACAACTCTGCAAAAAAGTATCAAATCAGAACGAGAAGAACAGTAATAATGTTAGTAGTTTAGTGAATAGTGAAAAAATCTCAATGGTAAACCATATATTACAAACAAAAAATTCATCACCTTTCAAAACAAACACTAATGCTTGCTCAACAAATTTGAAATCACCTGTTATCTCCCGTCTAAACAACTATCAAAGTAAGTATTTAAAAACTGTTTATAATTTATGGCTTACACAGTTTTATGTAATATTTACAGTGGGACTAAGAAATTGTTATTTTCAAAAAATGGTATTTTTAAAATTTCTCTTTATATCTTGAATTTTGACAACTTCGGCTTGTACACCTCTATTGTACTACACTTTTTGTTTCTCTGGTCAACTAGTGTTAGTGTCTGACGAATTATCTGCACGAATTCACAAATTTTCCTATTGGGTTTTGCTAATTTACGCTACTCTTAGTGTAGATAGGATATCTCTTTTCCAACTAAAAGATCAGTTTATTTGTTAGTATTTCACTTTTTAATGTGTGGGAAGCATTGCCTTTAAAATCAAGGGATATTTATAATGATTGATGATTTCCAAAACTCTGCACCAAAATATCGTAACAGTGCTCACTCGTAACTAGCTTCGTGAGGAAATTCTCGGAGTTCTAGTTGAGAAGACGTGACCAATGGAGTTCAACCCTGTCGAGTGTAGGCAGTAACTACCAAAGACAAATGGGTGAGGTCGCGCAAAATCCGTAGATCAATCAGATTTAGACATTAACACCGTTGGATGCTGACTCAGTGATCCAATGGTTAGGTGTTCGCGCACATTACCGAAGGTCTCGGGCTCGAATCATGCGAGGAGCAGGAGTCATGGATGCGCACTGCTGATGAGTCCCATACCATGACGAAACGGCCGTCCAGTGCTTCCAGGTTTCTAATGGTGGTCTAACAATGATTGATTGATGATTTCAATTGTATATTTGTAAGTCACTATTATTCGATCATAGATGGCTTTTAGCCATTGCCGACATATTTTTGGACCATTTCGTTAGTAATTTTGAGGTTAGACGCAGAATAATAAATAAATGACGGAAATAGGTTCTATGTTGTAAACGACTGACTGAATATGTATTATTCTACTTATTTATCAATGGATAATTATCGATGATTTCTTGTCTAAGCTCTGATATCCTACAAGTTTTGTAGAATAATAGCCCAGTTGGTAAAATTTGTGAATTTATCACTTACAATGACAGTAGCTTTAATCTGTCGGTGAGTGATTTTTCGTTATTTTTAATGTTAGAAGCATGTTTCACTTACAGGTAGGAGGAAGTAAAAACTTCACGTGGATGATATCCTGCTTACTTTTTTTTTTAATTTGTCACTTTCAACAGTGAATGTTAACCAGTTATTGCTATATTATACATGACTTTCGATAATTGACCCTGAAAGAAATGTAAAAATAAAAAGAAGTCGGACAGGTTTTCTTCTTTCATATAAACGTTGCAACTATATTTAATTGTTTTGAAAATTCCGTAAATAGAATAATATCGTGCAATACACCGCCTACCTAGTTAGTGAAATACCTTTTTCGATTTAAAAAAAATGTATTTAGTTGTTGTTGGAATTGAAATAAACAACTTTATCAACCAATACTTTTTTTTTAAAATTTTTATTGAGGTTAACACAAGTAGGTCATCATTTTCATAAACTGGCATCTCATGTGTCTTCTTTTTTTCTGTTTATGAGATTTAATTCACCTCTCACCTTGCTTAATCATTTTCAAAAAAAATTTTTAGTATTTCTTTTTAATGTTTATTATTATTTTTATCAAGACTTTTGTTCTAAATTTGAATGGATAAGTTTCACAGTAGTTAGGTGTCCAGTTAATGTATTACTAATAATTATTATCATTATTACTGGAAATTCTCTAAACTCGAATAATTCTGTTTTTCTCATTTAAATTATATTTCTATATATATATGTGTGTGTATATCAGTTGTTTTGATGTTGCTGTTGTTAGTCAGTTTAGTCAGTTAGTTAGTTAGTTAGTTAGTAAACACAACTTGGTGAACTTGTATCCTCTGTGTTTAGATTAATCATTCTACCTCATTTCTATATACATATTTTTTTACATTCATTTCTAGCATTTTAATAAACTTAATTTTTTTTTTTCAAAACTACAAATCCTAATGCCTATTCACTATGTAGCAGATGTTTATCAGTAGTTATATAGAAACTTCATTCTTTTAATTTGTTTCTTGTGTGTGCTTTGTACAATAATAATAATAATAATGACTAAGCTTTGATTGTTCATGTTCATGTTTATAATCATCAATTAAAAAAGATGCAAGTGTACATTACAATCAATTAATAATTGACCATAGAATACCTACCAATTAACAATGGTTATTTTTACTTAACCCGTTGAGTTATTCCCTATCCTAATGAACAAGTTCATTTTTCGGTTAATGAAACTTTTTTTTGGGTTCTGCTTTAATTACAATAGGTGTTTAGGCGTTGATTAGACTAAAAGTAATAGTTATTGTTGTAATCTAAGTAATTATTATTATCATGTTAACATGTTGATGTCGAAATTATAGATAACTGGCTGATAAAATATGTATGTGTGATTATGTTAAGATTTTTTTCCTCTTATGAAATAATTATCAAAAACGTTGTTTTACAAATTTAAACAAACCATTGATATTTATCACTTTTTGTAGAGAACATATAAAATTCTTTCGTAAACAGTTTTCTAATATCTTAATGTGATTGACTCTAGTGAGTGATACAAATCCTCATTGATAAATAAGTTTTAAAAAAATGCAATAAATTATACGAATTGATCACTTAGTACTTATACTTTACTGAGCTTGTAAATATGAACATTTTTTAAAATAAAGTATACGTTTATATGTATTTTTATCGTACAGTATAGATACTGTGGAAAACTGTTTAATTAATTAATTAATTTTCAGTGACATTATTCACTTAAATTATTTACCAATCAAAATGTGAATTGAAAAGAATATCTCAACATGAAAAATAGTTTGTTTCATTGATTCGATTTCAATTACTTCCATTAACCGAGTATTGTTTTTTAACTCTATAGTTATGCACTACCAGTCTGTTTAGCTTTCAATAGACTTCCAGATGTTAATTTTTATATTTAAACCATTGATATATATATATATATATATATATATATATATATCAGTTAGCTCTGCTCCTTTCACAGTATACAGATTCGTTTATTCATTACATTTATTTATTCATATACACAAATGATGAAGAAAACTGACAAAAATGAAGAGTTAATAAATAATGTTATATTTACTCTTGTTTCTTGTCAACTTTCTAACGGTTTTGCCAACAATTGCCTTCCTTTTTTTCTGTTATTAATATTTTCTTTCTGAAAGTTGCCACAGATTTTTGCTCAGCGATTACTATTAAAAATAAAAATTCAAAATTAATATTCTCGACTTCATGAAATTTTGCTTCAAACTAGTCGACATATAGCTGCTTCTGTTCAGTTTGTAGAGATTTAAACACTAGCTTTCCGTAAGTTCTTTCTATGTACAAACAAAAAATAGCAGTAAAATTAGGTGTTTTCCAAGCGATATTCATCATCCAGAGAAGACGACCAGTGTAGCATCAGCCTCAGCAGCAACAGCGGGTCTCAACATATATAAATGGAAAAGTAAGATTCTCTGATGCAGCACAACATGCACCAACCAAATCACTCTTGATGGAGATGCCTTGGAGGACGTAAATATGTTTACATATCTTGGCAGCATAATCGACAACCAAGGTGGATCGGATGCAGATGTGAGGGCGCGCATTGGCAAAGCAAGGGCTGAATTTCTACAATTGAAAAATATCTGGAACTCCAAACAAATATCAATCAACACCAAAATCAGGATTTTCAATACAAATGTCAAGACAGTTCTACTGTATGGAGCGGAAACTTGGAGAACTACCAAAGCCATCATTCAGAAGATACAAGTGTTTATTAACAGTTGTAAGTGTCGTTGACTAGACACCATCAGCAGCAACGTACTGTGGGAGAGAACAAATCAGATTGCAGTGGAGGAGGAAATCAGGAAAAAGCGGTGGAAGTGGATAGGACACACACTACGAAAAGCACCTAACTGCGTCACGAGACATGCCCTTACATGGAACCCTCAAGGCAAAAGGAAAAGAGGAAGGCCAAGGAACAGATTACGCCGAGAAATAGAGAAAGATATGAGAGGACTGGACAAACATTGGACAGAACTGGAGACGGATGCCCAGGACAGAGTTGGTTGGAGAAAACTGGTAGGCTGCCTTTGCTCGATTGGGGGTAACAGGCGTAAGTTAAAGTAAAATAGGTAATTGATGAGATTAAATCAAACAAAAGGGAATATCTTAAATTTATTTCTAACACTAAAATTCTATAGGCCAATGATGATAATTACCTTATTGTGCTCTTACTCGATTACTTACTTGTTTGTAATCAATTTCAAAATCAAAAATATGAAGGGATATTGTCTATATTTGAATGGCTTTCAATCTCACCATAATTATAGTTCCAAATGAATCACATCTGTATTAGATATCTTTGAGAAGTATATATACTGACAAATATTCTTCCGTACTTAATGAATAAAATTATTACATAAAATGTTTTTGTTTAATTAGTTAGGAAATTATCAGTAAATAACAGTGATTATTTTCATAATCTGTCCTGGCGTCATGCTTAATTTTTTTGCGAAAAATAATAAAAGCTATTATAGGGAATTCATTTGTAATATTCGCACTGTTTTTTTCATTCAAGTCCTGAAAGTCTTATCTTGCTGTATTGTTTGTTGCTTCTCAGTTAATCTTCGATAATTTGAGCTTTTTCATTACACCTGTCCGAGTTGGTACACTTTACATAAGCATGTTGATACATGCAGGTGACAAGATTAAAATGAATTTATTTATCTGTCGAATGTCTGCAAATTCTCTAAAGTATTTAAGGTTCTTTTTTTAATTTTATCAAAACTCATCAATACATTATTTGAATAGAAAGTGTAAACCCTTGTTCCTATTCAGTACTCATCCCAGTTATTTTAGCTTCATAGTTTAGTAAGAACTCTCTGAATAACCATTCGGATTTAACTTGGAAAATTGAGAAACTAAAATATTTGCCTTATTCTAATTGTCTTTTCCATTATTCATACTTTATGTTTAGTTTTATGATTTAACTTTTTATGATTAGAAATGATATTTTTCTATTGAGTTCTTATTTTGTACCCATCCTTACATAATTAATTGGTTTTATATTTTTATTCTACAGCTGCTGAAAATCGAAATAATCAAGGAAATACTGAGATCAGCTCATCAGACTGTTCCATTCCGATTAACAGTGTAAAAACATTGAACGCACGCAATTCACCTCCCGACTCTGTATCTAAAACCAGTTCTTCAATTATTAATAAAACCAATAATAATAATAATAATAATAATAATAATAATTCCAATACAAATATCAATTCGAAAATATTCAATGATTTGACTAATGATAAAACTTTATTAGATTCTACTTCGAATAAATCTACTAACAATAATAATAATACAAGTCATAGTGCTACTGGTGGTGGTGGTTGGCGTGTAAACTTTCCAAATAATATAATTGGTCGATTAGGTGCAGCATTTGCAGCTGCAACTGGACATGTCACTACTTCAGCACAACATAATACTTCAGTAAGTGCAATGCATTTTAAAGTGTTCAATGTTTCAACTTCACTATTAAATTAGTTATTTCAACTGATTGAAATCACATGACCCGAACTCAGTTGATTATGTAACTAGATCTAATCAATAATCCAATAATTGAATTTATATATATTTTAGCTTATAGAAAGGTTTTTTGATACACTGATTATAATACCAATGTGAAAGTAGTCAGATTTTATATCACCAATTAAAAATGATTTAAATTATTCTGTTGTTGATAATCTTAATCTAACTTTGTTATTACTTAGAATGATGTTTGATAATACATCGACATTTCAGATGAATATTCTTCAAATGTTACCGTGAAAGTCAATACGTAATGCCTTTTTCCTTTATTTCACTCTTTATTTAAACAAAATAAGCATTTTTATTATTTCTAACTTTGGGTTTTTTTACTATTTTCTTTTCTTATTCTCAACTTTTCTTTAGTTTTGTCTTATTATTTTATTTGCATGTTGATATCAACAACGAGAAAAAAATCTTATGCAGTTTTATACAAGATTCAATATTTAGTACTGAATCATCTTCAGTTAAGTACTTGAAACAATAGTATCATTAATCTCATTGTTTACGTATCACACTGATCCGTACGAAGAATCAAACCCTAAAGCTGTAGGCAAACACTCAACCTCTTGACCATTGGTGTAATTGTGTAACAACTAAT
Source organism: Schistosoma turkestanicum (assembly GCA_944470395.2). NCBI lineage: Eukaryota > Metazoa > Platyhelminthes > Trematoda > Strigeidida > Schistosomatidae > Schistosoma > Schistosoma turkestanicum. The sequence continues at coordinate 16,447,392 of OX103973.1, forward strand.
CCATTCGCGATATTGGGCATTCACTATGCAGAGTCATTGGTGTTTACTTGCCTCACATTTGATTCACTTGAACTTCCCTTGATAACACTCACCAAAGTTACGAAAATCAACTTTCGCAACTCTTTAGTGTGCAGTCAGGATTGTTGAATTTCCTTCTTGCATGAAACAGATTTTCAGGGCTTTTAATTTGTTACCAATTAAGATCAGTCTGTGATGTCAACTATGTCATTGAATAATCTCCATAAACAACCTACGGTAATGAGTATTAATAATGATAAGAATTTTATTAAGTTGATTTTTATTTTTTCACATAAAAAGTATCTCTTTTTTTTCTCATTTGTGTTGTTTTCCTGTTGATTTTCCTAGACTGAAGTTGATTCTTCTCATGATAACCAGTTATCTGTTTCAGTCAAATCATCTAGTACTTATTCCTCTACTACTTCTTCTTCGACTACTACTGATCGTAGCAACAACGATATCACTACTGCTACTACGTCTGCTGCAAATAAAAATTTCAATTTTGTTCAATTAACTACTAAAGAAATGACTAGTCAAATTAATTCATCGAAATTTTCAATTAAAACTAATAATAAACAATCCTATTCATCCTTCGGTGCTGTTTCTAGAGCAGTTCAAGAATTAGAAATAACAGCTAGTCCTGTAAATAATAATTCAACAATGACTAATAATAATAATAATAATAATGGTAATATGGGTGATTTGAAAATTGTTCGTAGATTTCAAAATTTAGGAATGAATCAGTTAACTGAAACAAAATGTGTGAATCGTCCTATAATGAATGGATATATAAATGAAAAGGTCAGTTGAGAATGTGTTTATTTTCTTAACAGAATTGAATGTTGGTTGACTGTTCTGTTTGTATTTCTCGGTTCAACTGTCTGTCATCAAATTACCATTTCTATGACATATTCATAAACAATATTATTATCTTAGTTTTTATTACAATTTAATATTTTAGATTTATTTAGTCTGATTAATACTGGAACTATTGTATATCTTGATTGATTGTATATTTTTATGATAAATTTAAGACTGTTACACTTTTGATTATAGATTTCTTTTTGGCAAGTAATTTAAATTAGTAAGTTGGTAGCGTAAACCATTATTCAACTTTGAGATTTTTTATGTAACTTGTAAGAATGCAATTTATTTTCTATTGAGAATAAATCGAAAATGAATAGTAATGGGATGCAGCACACATTCTCCGTCTTTATTGGAACTTGTCAATTGAGTATACTTGTACCCCGAGGGTTGATATTCACTCTGGTGGGATTCGAACCCAGTACCTTTTAATTTAAGCGTCAATGTGTTACTCATTGAATTCACGTAGTCATTCACTTATAACGACAGATATGAATTTTTGTTTGATACGTCATGTTTTGGATTTTTCCTTGTGTCTATATTTTGACTGAATTTCAACCAGTCGTGGTTGATATATGTGCATCGTCTGCAGGATCACCTTGTTATAGCCATTATGTTATGTTCTAGGCTTATGTAGAAATGATATAATATGACTAGCGATTGAATTCAGGATGCGTGTTTTGTCTTATGATTTCTTTTCGCGGAATATTTGCACTAGAAACAGTCTGAGAACATGAGTTGCTATTTTTATCATAGATTGAAAACCATTTATTAAAAAAATACCTACAGAAGCTATGGATCTATGAATATAAATTTGTTTTATGTAGTTAGGAAAAAATGTTAATTTTGCAAGACAACTCATAGGATTATCTAAATTTCAATTACTGAGATAATTTCAAATATGATTTTCACACATAATGTACAATATAGTTGTACACTGACTATAATACCCGAACTGCAATAAAATACGTTATCCACTGCTGCTCAGTATTTGTTGTTGATAGTTAAGGTGGAATCGCTTTAAGAAAAAAAAAATAACTTCAAATACAGAGATTCTACGATCGTTGTACAGATATTATTCGACAAATTATTCAATCTTAATCATTTCTTTTCTTAAATAATAACAATTTAAGTCTGACTAAAGTTTATTATACAAGTATAATTTACTAAAATTATGAGTCGAACATTGCTAGAAGACCATTAGAAACCTGGAAGCACTGGACAGCCGTATCTTCCTAGTATGGGACTCATCAGCAATGCGCATCCACGATCTCCGCTCGTGGGAATTGAATCCAGCACCTTAGGTCGAGCGTACGAACGTCTAACCTCTAGACCACTGAGGCGGCATCCAGCAGTGTTAATTTTTAACGTTTATATCACTTCTGTATATTGTTTATGGTATAAGAATCAGCATTGGGATAAATCTTTACTATTGGTATGTCAGAATGCCAGCTATTCAATCCTTTGCTGAAAACCAATTTTTGACCAAATATTTAGTTGACCTTAGTCAATCAAGTTTTAGTTAAAATTTTTTTGCTACCTGAACGATCATCAGTCTGTATACAGATTTTCTTCAGGGATGTTGATACGTTAAAGCAGTTATATATGTACAGAATTGGCATTAATGGAGTATTTTTCGACGTCTATTTTGCTTCCAATACTCTATATATTTTCACTTCTTCATATTCTTAATCCTTACATTATTGGGCGCTTCGAGTTGATCTTTTTTAACTTACAGGTTTACCAGTGACTAGTTTATTCACCTAGTCGAATTTCATCGTGTAACATCGGAACTTCCAGCTACAGTACTCTTTCCAACATACATTAGATGCAATCTAATATTTTAGTATGAAATTTACCGAATTCTGTTATTCGAGTTATTTAAAGCTTCATTCTTCTCTGTCATCATTGCCACTGTCATTATAAGCTACATAATTCCTAGTTTATTCATACATCGTTAATTTAAGAAATTTACCTTGCATAAGGAATATTCCTGTTAAGCGTACACATGAAATTCCCATTAAAAAAGTTACTGATCTTTTAACAGTTATTATCACCTAACAGTGTTTTATCTGTAAGTCTATATTTATGCTGCATATTACTAAAATTGACACAAAAACAATCTTGTAAATGATATTTGCTTCATTTTTCAAAAAACATATTTAGAGCTATCTATTAGCTAGTCAGTCAACAACAACTTAGAACTTCGTACGTATGTACTCCAGCTCATGTTGCCGTACCACGACAGCACAGGGATGCGATTATCGATTCAATTCCTATAGTGGAAGAGGTAGTATCAGTACTAGCGATAGCAGAAAAAATTAGATATTGAAGATATGATTTAACAAGTATATCCCAGTGAAATCAATTCAACAAGAGGATAAACGGACATGACGAATTCAAAAGATTAGGATTTGAGAGAACACAAAGAATAAATGCACCGGTGCCATTGCAAACAGTTTTGAGCCATGTAGTTCAAAGTCTCTAACTATCGGTTACTTTTGTCTCGCGGACCCCAACCAGGTAGTCGACACCTACCAACATGACTCAGTCCACTTGTCAGTGACTTCATGGGTTTGTGCCACGTTTTGGTCTGGCCACCCCTAGCTTTCGTCCAACCTACTCCTACATCACAAAACATAGCTCGTCGAGGCAGTCGGTGGTTAGGCATACGTAACACATGTCCCAGCCATCTCAACTGATAAAGTTTCAATAATTCATTAACTGATTCGCCGTTCCTACCCAGTACTCGTGTCCTAAAGACAGCATTGCTTACTTGGTTGTCCCAGAATGTTAGAGCAGTGCTTCTGAGACATCTGTCATCGAATACTAGTAACCCACGAATATCCTCAACTTTTACTGGCCATGTTTCACGGACATTTAGTAGGATAGAGCGAACTGCTGCGCAGTACACTCGCCCATTAGTCAGCAGACGGATATCTCGCCTACGCGTTGCAAGTTGGCAAAAGCCAGTCGATCCTTCGGTGACCGCGCTGAGATCTCTTTATTCACCAGGCCATCGGCTTTGATGAGACTACCGAGATAAGTGAAGCGGTTAACACGCTCAACTGCTTCACTCCCTATCATTAGTTCAGCTGCCGATGCAAGCCAATCTTGAAGCAATGTTTTGCATTTCGACGGGGAGAATCGCACCCCGGACATGCTTGTATTGTTGCTTGAGGTAGTCAGAGTCTCCACCTAATAGAGCTATGTCAGTAGCTTATCCTAAGTAAACAACTGAATCTCTTGATAGAAGGTCAACTCCTGAAAATGTCGTCTCTAAAAGCATTTCAACAACAATGTTGAATAGGAATGGAGATAGCGGATAACCCTGACGAACAGCACTTGAGGTAATCAATTCTGATGACTGTTCATCATAAGTTCTTACTCTAGCAACAGTGTTCGAGTAGAGAGCTTGTATAAAGTTTTTGTGGTACTCCTCTCAATGACAGACACTGCCATAAAACCTCACGATCAACATAGTCAAACACCGCCTTATGGTTAGGGACGCCAAAATGTGTGTCTGTTTTCTAGGAACTGTCGAAGTGTGAATATCTGGTCTATACGGCCACGTCCAGTTCTGATATCAGTCTGGCTTTCTCGAATCTGCTCTTCACGAGCTCTAATCAGGCGTCGAAATATTGTTTAAGCTAACATTTTGGACACTTCATTAGTCAAACTGATTCCCCTGTATTTGTCAGAAGAGGACTATTATTTTTTCTGTTAACTGCGTTAAATGCTATGCCAGATGTTAAGATAGTATACTTATTTCGAGAAGATTTTTCATGCTTTTATGATCGCTGAAGTAACATTAAAGTCACTAATATTAAAAACGGCTAACTCAGTGTTCGAATTCCGGAGATTTTAACTACTGATCCATAATCTACTTCTTTTTACTGTTATGTACATTACTCATACTTATCCTTGAAAGTTTAATGTCAGAAAGAAAAATATATAGTTGTACACTTGTTGTATCGATGTAGTAGTAGTAAGGTAATCAAAGTCAACTAAATATTATTTATTTTTCAATGAATATCTTATTCAAAACATTTTGTTTTATGTTGCCTAATTTTATTTAGTTCTATGTCATATCTATCTCTGTTTGTTTATTCATTATTTAATTTAATTTAGTGCAGAATTTATTCTAAAGAAATTCAATAATAAACTGGTTAGTAACAAATCAATTAATATGATAATGATTAATTATGAAATAATGTAACTAAATAAAAAAAAGCTTTACATTATCATTACTATGAATAAAACTAATACTAATAGTAGTGGTAGTAGTAGTAATAATAATAGTCGAGTATCAGCAATATTATTGTTTACCTAATTAACCAAATAATTTTCTGTGTGTGTGTGTGTGTGTGCGTGTGTGTACTTCTCCATATCAAACTAATACAGTACAATTTTCAAATGTCTAGATTAACTGTCTTTTTCCTGTGTGTGTGATCTCATGTGTTGTTGTAGTAGTTGTTGTTGCATGAATTATTCCTGACTAATAAGTCAATGTTTACTGTTATTTAGTTGAGATAAAAAAATACCTGATGTTCATTTATTTTGTTGTTGTTGTTGTTATTGTCGTCGTTGTTTTTTTAAATAACAAACATAACACTAACTTTTATATGCATTCATAATGCTAGTTTTATTTTCTTCTTCTTTCGAAATAATTCCTTTTTTTCTTTATAGGCTAATTCACATCGTGCATCATTGACTAATCCATCGAATCGATTGATGGTCAGTAAATTACAAGAAATCTTTGAAAGTGGCAATGTGAAATCGTCATCTAGTGGTAGTCAAAACAATCGGACCAATAAATCACTTGTGTCTGCTAGTCATAGTAATAATAATAATAATAATAATAATAATAGTAGTAATAATAGTGATAACAATAGAAACAATAATAGTATACCGGTTAAATCTGATACTACCACTAAGACTACTACTACTACTGACTGTACTACTACCACTACTACTACTACTATTACAACTGTTACTACCAGTAAACGTCTTTCCACCAATTAATTAATACATATTATCCTATCCTAACAAGTGTATGTGTGTGTATTATTCTCTTCAATTTTTTTTCTTGATTTCTATTCACATACAGTTCTTTTGTCTTTTTCAGTTTTACTAGAAAATCTTTTCGTTTGAGCTGAATTTTTTTCTTGATTTCCGAAAAATTGAATCATGTCTTAATGTGTTTATGATGAACACATCTTTTTTTTCTGTTATCCCATGTTAAGTATTATACCGCGTTAGTGGAGTTAGTTTTCTTTAATCATAAAAATAACTCAAAGAAATAACATCACAATGTAATGACTAACTCCATTGATATTACTCCATCACATTGTCAACATCCATCCTTGTTTTTTTTTTCTTAAATCAAATAATCCATTTGAAAACTGTGACATAATATCCAATGTGTACATGAATATGAATCTTTCACACTCAGTGATAATCATTCTCTTATTCCTTTTTCTTATTGTATACTACTCATGTATGTGTGTTAGTGCGCCTTTTGTTCATCATCATTTTCAACTGTACCCTTACATAATGTACATATTACTTACTTGTATAATAATATCATGAAGAAAAAAAAATTTATTTTTAGTCAACAAAACCAAAACCGAAAAAAAACACAAGACTGACCAACTACTACACACAGAAGATAAAAATAAGTTTATATATATATATATATTCATTTTATGATGCCACATTCTTTTCTAGATAATTATTTCTTATGATTGGTTTTTATGACTCTGTGTGTGTATGTGTTTTGTTTGTTTGTTTTGTTTTTTTTTCATCATCGTTATCGTTCAAATGCTCTGATCCATCTATCACCAGCCTCATTCTACCTCCTCTTTCATCGTTCTATGTGTTCGTTGGCATGTGTGTGTGCGTGTTTGTGTGTGTGTATGTGTATATCGTCTCTTTATTACAATCACTTTGATAATGTTGATATTTGTTTTGTCTTTTTTTTTTCTTTTCTCTTTCTATATTTTATTATTTGTGATGATAAATAAATACATAATAATTGACAATGAATAAATAATATGGATTATCATCAAGTGTACATCGTATTCGTAGTTAAAAATTTCTTTTCAATTAATTAATTTATTTTAGATTGTATATTTTTCATTAATTTCGGGTTGATTGCTGTTACTTTGGGTTTTTTTTCTTTTTGAGTGTTCCATATTTAATAAATTGGGTGTGAAAGAGTGACAAAAAAAGAACACATCACATTTACTAGTAGTCTACTCTATTAAATCCCTGAAAAGAAAAAAAATTCTCAAAAATATCTCACATATATCTTGTTCGTAGAATATAATTATATGAATATAATATAATGTTTCTTTTTTTTTCTAATTTCTTTTATCATAAGAGTGTGTTGTTGTGTTTCTATTCATCAGTTAACATAGTCTACATATATAAACATACAACAGTTATAAAAGTTCATATATGCAACATCAATAGTCTTCGATTGTGTTAATCAGTTATCATAAACCTAGAGTTCGTGAATACTACTTATTCGGTGTGGTCTAAATGTAATGGATGTGAGCATATATGATATCGAAGGATTCAAAAAAAATATAGTTCAACAACAGTCCGACAAACAATAATTTTGTAGTGATACAATATATTTTAACATTAATGTTGCTATTGAATGGGCTGTGAATTATATGTGGGCGGTTGCTCTAGGGACTGATATTATCTTAGAGGCCAATTTAATCAAAGTAGATATAAAACTAATAGTGTTACGTAAACTTTCGTTATTGTACTAATCACATCTTTTACAGGTTACATTCTCATTCAGCGTGTTGTTTTCCGTACTCTCTTGATCATGCCGAATTCCATTGAATAACTGCACAAAGTCTTAACGAAACGTTGATTGAATGCCTTCCCACTCTTGAAACTACAACTCACTTGTCTACCACAAAATGAATGCTTCTCAACAGTAGTTCTTCATCATGTCATATTCTTGGAGACTTACCTATCTTTCAAAAGATATACCCTAAGGCTTATTGAAACTTCCAAGACTTTCTACCACATGAACTTATTATATGTACTGAAAGATTGTACAGCACCAGAGCTTTATATGCTTACCTAGAATCCTGCTTATTTGATGGAAGTGCTACTGTTTGCAAGGAGTTAGGAAAAGAGAACCCCTCTTACCATTGTTTATCATGACATTTTATAAGTTGCTCCCTGATATTTAGTCATAATGAAATCCCCTTGTTGATAGTCATCCCCTGAATGCAAATAACTTACTAATCTTTGCACCAAATGATAGTCTGCTTCATTTGAAACTCAACCATCTCATACACCCTTTATTAAACAATGGATTATCTATGGATGTGCTTAAATGTAAATTAACTGACCTTAAATTGTCCCCGGCCTAACTCTTTTTTATCTCAACCCTTTGATTATCTCATCAATAAGGATATGTTCAAATATCTTAAAGTTTTATTTAACTAATGATGATATTACATGAACATTTAATCTCATGACTCTTATACTGTTTGAATGTAGCATTTCTAGCGTAAGAATAGTGTACAGTATGATTAGAATAATCTTTTTGTTAATCATTAAAAATTACAACTTGTCAGTCAATGATTTGCAGTTCTCGATTTATACAAAGTAGCTTATGATAATATCTATTACATATTATTGATAAGTATATGATTGATTTGTTCCCTACATATATATATATATATATGTCAACCATTGTTTGGTTTATTCATTGAACATTCATTGATTGAAAATAATATTTTAAACAAGATTATTTTTATTATATATAGTCATTGATTTGCATACGAATAACATGACCAATCTTAAAAAAAAAACATGTACTTGGAGAAATCGAATTGAGAAAAGCACAATGTTTACGATGATGATTTTTTTTTTCATTTGATCTAAAGAGATAATATGAGATCAGTGAAACCTCTGGGAATAGTAGCATAAACGAAATACAAAAAGTTGAATTTCAAATTTATGTTACCTTAATAAATATATATGTAGTAAATAAATGTAAAATTATATTTTACACTATGAATCAATCTAATTATAGATAAATTGAAATAATCAAGTCATTTGATTGACATTTCTTTCAAATTATTCACATGTGAACATAATCGACAATAATAAAGTACAAATTTTTGTACACCTTGTGAATGACATGAAAAATATTTTGTAGAGAATGTTGTATTTTGCATGTATAGGTTTAAATATGTAAAAAAAAAAGAGTTTTGTTTGTATAAATGTTAACTCTATGGTCCTGTAATGCATTGTGTATACATATATATATGTATCTTTCAGTTTAAAACATTGAAAAAATTCATTGGAATATCAAAATGTCTCATTCACTAGTTGCTGTAGAAATTTTTCACAAAATATGATTCAAAACTATTCCATTTTTTTAAGAAGAAAATCACATCATCAATTCAACTGTTTGCCCTGCTCATAGAATCTAGTTATCGCAACTACCTGGTAATTCAAATTAGACTATAAAAGCTTCGTTTGTTTGTGAATTCTGTAGTATAATTCAGTTCTCACCTGAGATTATTTTATCCTTGAGTGAAATAATTATTACTTAGTAGGACTTAACTATCCGAAAGAAGGAAATGACTGAAATATTGTGGTTAATAAATCAAATCAAATATTCGTCATGAAGTTATAAATTCAATAAGAAAGTAAATCATAGCTCGATCATCAAATAATCAAGCAATAATTAAGTTTGATAAATTTAAGTTATGAAAATATATATAGAAAAGAGGTATATGTACAATTGAGATAATTATCGATTGAACGAGTTAGTTTCCGTTGCGGAGTCCTTGATTTTCTCCATATTTTATTTAACCATTCATTCTCTCATTCAAAGTAATTGGGAATCTGATCGTTGTTTTGGCAGATTACTGCTAACATGGCAGTTCACTGAAAATAATTGTATCTTCATAGACTTAGATTAAACTTTCTACTGTCCTAACTACATTCTTGCTTAAATACATGAAAAAATTTTTCATAAGTATGTAAAACACTAGTTTCATTAGGCTTTTACTGAAAAAAATGAAACAGGCATATATTTCCATCGAAGCATTGAAATTGTTCTTGCACAATCATAAGTGACTGAAATTTTACAGTCATTGACTTTTAACCTAATGTCAGCTGTATACGAAGTAACTTTCCGTACTATTAGTTTGCATAAATTGCATGAAGCTTCGTAAATGATACCTTACTAGTCAAATTAAGAGGTCACTTTATAACTATCTGTTTTATTTTTTATTTTGGAATATAAGGTGATTAAAGGTAGTTGACAAGAATCTGTTGACTAAGTTCCGTGCTAGTCAGTACTTGTTAACTGGACGTCACTAAAGTCTTTTGGTAACTGATGCTCTATAGTGGATTCAAATCCGGCTTATTCGGTTTCAGTAAGATATGTTACTGCCCCAAGTTATTTCGATCATAACTGATTTTTAGGACTGAGATTTTCATATTAACTGCTCACCAGTCTCCTATTATTATAGTACTTACTACTAATCCAATTCTATCTTGTGCTTGGATTCTCTGAATGATAATGACTTCCATCAGAGTGTGTAAATTTTACTTATCATCTTATTTCAAAACATTATGATAATTGTTAATTTAAAGTGTCATAGCAACCATTCCTTATAATTGTACTTTTTTAAATGAACTGTGTAATTTACTTTTTGAGCATTGACAAATCCTACTTAGAACTACTTAAACTTATTTTAATCTAAGTCAATCAATAAACTATAAACAAAAAACCTACATTTGTCGTACAAGTTATCTTACATGTAAATCTTTAGAAACATCAACAGTCAACCTAGTGATTCTGTTTGTTTGTTTGTTTGTTCAAATAGTTTTTATCATAAACAAAACTAATACGAAATGTTCTGTGCGCAAAAAGAGAAAATCTAACAACAAATGACAACCGATAAAAATTAACCTTGACTTTTACACGTGATTAATTACACCAATGAAATAGGGGATTTCTCTTTTACTGGCCTTATTATTATTATCATTATTATTACTATTTCATTTCACATTTTGAAAGAATTCACTAGCACATATTGACAATTAATCTCATAAATCATTATTATGTAGAAAAAGTCATGCCTTACTTTCATTTATTCATGACATAGTTAAAATATACAAAAAAAAATTTTGTTATAGATATTTACATGACTTTTGGAAGAAAAAAAAACGCTAGTCAATACTAAAACACTACTTCCCTAATTACTTCGATTTAATAACTCAATATTTCTTAAAGCACACAAGAAATCTATTCATATCATCAAGAGGAAGGTATATATTTTGAAGTATAATCTGTACAGTAATATTTAGTGCATGAATAGTTTTTTGTTTTACTAAACTCATCAAAATTGTATACTTCTGATCGATTTTTTGATCGAAATGAAATTATTCAATAGTGTTTCAGGAAATATTTCATTGTATACAGTACAACTGAAATCCAACTGCAAATATTACATGACATTAATATACGTCTTTTTTGAAAAATAATTTCATTGGTTCTTGAATATATATATATATATATATATATATATATATATATATATATATATATACTAAAAAATTAACAATATTGTGGTGTGTGCTACTTATACGAACGATATAAGTAGTATAAGAAGGGACGTGAAAGAAGAACTCTCACGGTCACAAGAGGAAAACGGAAAGCAAATAGAGCAAAAGCAAGAAGTAAATGGAGTACCGACAGGAAGTAAAGGAAGTCAGGACTCAAATATGGTGTGTCAATAGAGTGTTCAATGTAATGTTTTCTTTTTTAATTGACTAAGAGTGTAAATTCGCTAAATACAATCTATCGCGCCTGCCTCAGTCTTCTCAATTGGTGTCGCTGCCTCTACACAGGATGAAGATTCCATGGCCTCGGGAGTTTGAAGACGGAGATGTAAGGAGCTTCTTGAAGGAGTTCGAGGCCGTGGCGGAGCTGGTCGGAGTCAAGGAGCGGAGGGCGAAGGCGGTGGTGCTGGGGACTCTACTAAGAGGCAGGGCGAGAGCGGTGTACGATGGTGTGGAGGACCCTGACTGGGAGGTGGTGACGGAAAGGCTACTGGTGGAGTTCGACAGCCCGGCGGATAGTCAGGACGCGCTGCAGAAGTTCCGAGAGGCGAGACTGTCGGTGGGTGGCGACCCACTCGTGCTGGCCGTGGAATTGACAAGATTGCCGCGCCGGGGTCTGCCGAATTTGGATGAGGAGTCGCAAGCACAGCTGCTAGCGTCGCAATTCATTGAAAGTGTGCCTGCAGAGGTTGGCCAACAGTTGAGACTGGTGAACGCGGCACAACCAATGGACGTCACCAAGCTGGCGAAAGTAACAAGACAACTGATGAACCCAACAGTCGCCTCGGTGGCGTGTGAAAGACAGGCTGATGATGTCGTGAAGAAGATGGAAGAATTACAACGAGAGGTGGCAGCGTTGCGAATAAAGGGTGAAAGGAATAATAAATGCTATATTTGCGGAGGAATCGGACATTGGAAGAGGAATTGCCCAACAAAACTAAAACATTACATTGAACACTCTATTTGCACACCATCTTTGAGCCTGACTTCCAACGCTCCAGCCTTCTTCCATTCCTGCTGTCGCTTCCTTTACTTCCTGTCGGTACTCCATTTACTTCTTGCTTTTGCTCTATTTGCTTTCCGTTTTCCTCTTGTGACCGTGAGAGTTCTTCTTTCACGTCCCTTCTTATACTACTTATATCGTTCGTATAAGTAGCACACACCACAGTATAAGTTTTTGACCAGATCAGTTCTTACCACATGTTCGCCTCATAGTATATTATCTAAATAAGGTATGGTATAACTTTTATACTTTTGCTTGTGTGCACAGATTCTAATATATTGGCGTCTTGTTCTACTAGAACACAAACAAGGAGAAAAATAGAAATGAATTAGTTTGTTTATATCTGATAAGATAACACTTTCCAGGAGTTTGTAAGCTAGTAAATATATATCCACCGCCAAATTCATAATAACTTCAAAATATTCACCACAAACCCTGTAAACCACCCTCAGCGTTCTCCGCAACATATTGTAATCTTTTCTCAAAAGCCCAGGATATAATGAGGAATAGAAATGAATGATAGGTAATATGCAAGAATTTACTATTCGTAAAATTAAACGCCAAAAGCACCTATCCTCTTTGTATGATAGGTCAAATGGAAAACTTTCTTTGATATCAATAAAACACGGCAAGACTAAATGGGATCATAGGAAAAACTTACACCGAGGTAAATAACCTTCGACACTGTTCTCATTACGGAATCTCAAACATTACTGACTTTATGGAATTCCAACAGAGTAATCAAGTGCTGTTCATGACTAAGGCTAAAATTAGCAGTTTGAGATTTAGAAAGATTGTGTGAGACTATTAACTTCAAACCATTGTTCAATAAACGACATGAAGTCACACATTTAAAGGCGATGTGAAGAAGCAGAAATACATACATACAGTAAGAACATCTGCATAATTAACAAAAGTGTTTTCTATAGAAGATGCAAAATCATTTAGGAAAAATGAGAAAAGAAAAGGGAGAACAACTCCTTGTGACACACCTTCTTGACTGAACAAAGACTTTGAACACTTTCTCCCACGTACAATATATTACTCTCAGGGAAATAAGAACACAGCCAGTGTCAATGCTGGTAAGCTTGTTTAGTAGTCATGGTCTCGGTACAGATTCAAAGGCGGAAGTAAAGTTTAGAATTATTTACTCATTTCTAAGCTGAACATTATTTTATGATGCAGGGTAACAGAAACATCTGAAGTACTTCTTTGTAAGCGATCTGATACGAATCAATACGCTCTTTTAATGTAGGTTGAAGTGGAAGCAGTAATTGTCTTACCAGTGTTTTCAGTAAAGGTGAAGTTACTGTTACTGGTCTTGATTTCGCATTCTTACCATCAGAAACTTTCTTTGGAATCGGAATTATCTTTATCTATCTTCATATTTTTGGTATTAAACTTGTTGAGAAGGATTCATTAAATATAATCGTGAATGAATGGTTCAGGATATCCGCACACTTCTTAGAAGAGAGATCTGAAATTTTGTCAGGTTCTAAACACTGGAACAAGTAAAGTGACTGCAGACATTTTCGAACATCAACAACCGTGAAAACTAGAACACAACTCTTTTTCAAACTTACTAAGATAGAAAGCATGACCTTGGATGACTAACGCACAAAAATTTTCTTGAATTCACAAGCATATTACTAAACATCTTCACTAATGTGTGTTCTACTAGTAAGCTCTTTGAATAGTTTCTATATATTTGAAGAAATTTACAAGATAGGAGTTCCTGAGTAAACAGTAAATTCGGACGTTTGATTTCCTTATTTATTAGACCATTTAGTTTTCAAGCTACAGTAAGGCTTTCATCTGCATACATTCTTTCTTTATCGCTTTGTAGTTGTTTTAGTAATGGGGATGTAAGTCAATCAAATCTTAGGAAAATAGTTTCAATGGGACAAAGAGCATCAATGCAGAATTTAAGACACAAAGTGACAATGTCAGCGTTTTCCATTGAGTCATTCGTAAATAAATTCTACTCTTTCATACAGCATATTTTTCAAATCCTGGATATTATCTTCTGAGTAGTTTAAATTTCTTTGTCTGGTACACAGTTTAGTGGCCCATGATTTGACTCCCATTTGGACGAATGATTGAACATTCTATGGAATAAGTCTTTCCTGTGATTGTCGCATAACATTCTTAGGTGACCCTATTTGTAAGACGGCAGTAATAAAAATTCCAGTACAATTTTATGGATGAATTTATGCCAAACATTCACTTAAGCAGACAGACAATAAAAAGAATCGTTGAAGAGAAGCACAGTGAAGCGCATAAGGCCAGTGGGTCAACTCAGTGCTATGAGATATGACTAAGTATTTATGGTCAGAAAATAATAAGCTAGATGTGTGATAAGCCAAGTGACCAATACACATATGGACTTCAATAAAAACAACCAAGTTATCATAAAATAATTGACAAAGTCAAAAGTAGTTTTACTAGTAAATAACTCGGTAAGAAAAAGTTAATTAGTCTGTCCAAAAGCTAGGACATACCGTGTAGGCTCGATATATACACTACAATGTAAATAAATCACTTAACCAAAATTCTTTGATTGTGATTATATCAAAATTACGATCCATGTTTAGGATCAGTATGAACTGCAAATAATTCACATTGCCAGTTATTGATTTGCAGTTGAAAGTTATTCTTTCAGGAGTGGACATTTGATTAACGTGCATTGTTTTCAATGTATATTGCCTTGTTTGGAATGGTAATTTTTTGTTCCTTTTAAAGCGATAGGTTGTAAACCTTTTACATTCGTGTCTGAATAGCTTATGCGATTGATGAACAATTATGTTAAAGCAAATAAAAAGAATACTTACTGAAATATTTTGATATAGGGAAAGATGTAGCCCTGCTGAAGTGGTTCAGTACAGTACTGTTATTGATGAAAACATCAATAATGTTTTCTACAAACCTCGACTCATCATTTATAAGAAGCTTTTACACAAGTCAGTGTATGACTAAGAAAGAACTGTTTCGATAAACTAGGTAATAGCTCAGTCAATTCAACAACAGCCGAATGGAGAAATAAACAAACAAAATATCAAGACTGTTTTCAATAAATAAATTTTTGATGAGAAGTCAAGTGATGATAGGTGTTTGAAGTACCAACAGCATATTTTTACAATAAAGAAAGTTTCAAATTTTCAGATTCATTTACATACTTAAAATATGGCTCAAAAACAAAGGAATCAGATGAACAGCATTTTTAAAAATAATGAAAATTAACATCAGTTACTGAATAATAGTAAGTAGCATAAATAAATTCACAAAAAGTGATTAGGGTAAGAAGGTTTGACAATGAAAATAAACAGAATTAAAACTGATATCAAATAATATTCCATGAATTTCAATGAGCCGTACGCTATTAATCACTTGAAATGTATAAGACTACTACTAACAAGAATGAGTTAAATTCATTAAATTAAACTGCCAGTCCTAGCTTCCATTTTAAATTGGTTTTGTAGTTTGTCAGTACATTCTTTACGACTATGTTGGTACTTATTAAAATAAAGCCTCGAGATGTTATTTAGCTGATTCGGGTGAAGTTGTTCGTGAATATTTCACGTACTTTTCGTCAGCTGCAGAAGTTTTCGTGCTTTATATTCTTCCGCTTCCCATTGAAGTACTTACTTACTTACTTTCGCCTGTTACCCCCAATGGAGCATAGGCCGCCCACCAGTTTTCGCCAACCAACTCTGTCCTGGGCTTCTTCCTCCAGTTCTGTCCAATGTTTGTTCATTCCTCTCATATCTTTCTCTATTTCACGGCGTAATGTATTCTTTGGCCTTCCTCTTTTCCTTTTGCCTTGAGGGTTCCATGTGAGGGCTTGTCTAGTGACGCAGTTGGGTGCTTTTCGTAGTGTGTGTCCTATCCACTTCCACCGCTTCTTCCTGATTTCCTCCTCCACTGGAATCTGACTTGTTCTCTCCCACAGTTCGTTGTTGCTGATGGTGTCTGGCCATCGAATACGAAGTATTTTACGTAGACAGCTGTTAATAAACACTTGTATCCTCTGGATGATGGCTTTGGTAGTTCTCCATGTTTCCGCTCCATACATTAGAACTGTCTTGACATTTGTATTGAAAATCCTTATTTTGGTGTTGATTGATATCTGTTTGGAGTTCCAGATATTTTTCAACTGTAGAAATGCAGCCCTTGCTTTGCCAATCCGTGCCCTCACATCTGCATCGGATCCACCTTGATTGTCGATGATGCTGCCCAGATATGTAAAGGTGTTAATGTCCTCCAAGGCATCTCCATCAAGAGTGATTTGATTGGTGCATGTTGTGTTGCATCGGAGAATTTTGCTCTTTCCTTTATGTATGTTGAGACCTACTGCTGCAGAGGCTGCTGCTACACTCGTCGTCTTCTCTTGCATTTGTTGTTGAGTGTGCGATAGAAGAGCCAGATCATCTGCAAAGTCCAGATCGTCCAGCTGCGTCCTAACTGTCCAGTTGATACCGTGCTTCCCTCCAGCTGTTGACGTTTTCATAATCCAGTCGATCACCAGGAGAAAGAGAAAGGGTGAGAGTAAGCAACCTTGCCTCACACCGGTCTTCACCTCAAAAGAGTCGGTTAGCTGTCCTCCGTGCACGATTTTGCAGTTGAATCCATCATAAGAGTTCCGTATGATGTTGACTATTTTCTCAGGCACCCCGTAGTGTCGAAGAAGAGTCCACAGTGTTTTCCTGTCCACGCTATCGAATGCTTTCTCGTAGTCGATGAAGTTGATGTAGAGTGGTGAGTTCCATTCAATTGATTGTTCCACAATGATCCGTAATGTAGCAATTTGGTCAGTACACGATCGATCCTTCCGAAATCCGGCCTGTTGATCTCGAAGTTGGGCGTCTACGAAGTCCTTCATTCTGTTTAACAATACTCTGTTGAAGACTTTGCCTGGTATTGAAAGAAGAGTGATGCCTCTGTAGTTCTCACACTTGCTGAGGTCGCCTTTCTTTGGTATTTTGATCAGGTATCCTTCCTTCCAGTCTGATGGTACTTGTTCCTCATCCCAAATCTTCTTGAAGAGGATGTGAAATATTTTCGCGGTTGCTTCTACATCTGCTTTCATTGCCTCTGCTGGAATGTTGTCTGGTCCTGCTGCTTTGCCGCTCTTGATTTGTCTGATGGCCATACTGATCTCCTCAATCGTAGGTGCGCCAATATTAATTGGGAGGTCCTTGGATGCTGCTTCGATGTTGGGTGTCTTCAGAGGAGCTGGTCGATTTAGGAGTTCCTTAAAGTGCTCTACCCACCTATTTCGCTGTTGTTCAGTGTTGCTGATTACTTTGCCTTCCTTGCTTTTCACTGGTCGTTCTGGTTTACGATAGTTCCCGGCGAGCTTCTTTGTAGTTTCATACAATTGTCTCAAGTTTCCGTCTCTTGCAGCCTTTTCCGCCGTCGTTGCTAGATCTTCCACGTATTTTCGTTTGTCAGCTCTGATGCTCTTCTTCACTTCCCTGTTTGCTTCTGTGTATGCAGCTTGTGCGGTAACTTTCTCCGCTCTTGTTCGGCTGACATTGATTGCTGCTTTCTTGTTCCTCCTTTCTTCAATTTTTGCGAGAGTATCAACAGAGATCCATTCCTTATGATGGTGTTTCTTGCGACCAAGGACCTCCTGACATGTTGAAGTGATTGCCTCCTTAATCCCTTTCCAATTGTTCTCCAATGTTGTGTCCTCTCCATTGTGTAGATCCTGTAAGGCCTGGAACCTATTGGTGAGGGCTATCCTGAATTCGTTGAGCTTTACAGTATCCCGAAGAAAGGCCGTATTAAACTTGTGTGATGTTGTCTGTCCCGTTGTCCAGTGCTTCTTTAGTTTCAGTTTCATTTTGGCGATTAGCAAATGGTGATCTGAGGCTACATCAGCTCCTCTCCTGGTTCTCACATCCTCCATAGTCCTTCTGAACGTTTTGTTGATACAGATATGATCAATCTGGTTTTGAGTAGTGTGATCCGGTGAAATCCATGTGGCTTTGTGAATGCGTTTGTGCGGGAATATTGTGCCACCGATGACCAGTTTGTTGAAGGCACATAGGTTTGCAAATCTCTCACCATTTTCGTTCCTTTCTCCCAGTCCATGTCGTCCCATGATGTCTTCATATCCAGTGTTGTCCATTCCAACCTTGGCATTCAGGTCTCCCATAAGAATCGTCAAATCCTTTGGTGAACATTTATCGACGATTGACTGCAGCCTTTCGTAGAATTGATCTTTATCGTCATCATTGTAGTCGTTGGTAGGTGCATAACATTGGATGACGTTCATTGTAATGTCCTCTTTCTTTGTTTTGAAGGATGCTTTAATGATCCTGGGTCCATGAGATTCCCATCCTATTAGTGCCTTTTGTGCATGTTTGGATAGCATCAGTGCAACTCCTTGTGTATGTGAAGCATTTTCCTCTTCATGACCAGAGTATAACAGCAGTTCCCCTGAAGCAAGTCTCAGTTGTCCTACTTGTGTCCAATGTGTTTCACTGATTCCAAGCACCTCGAGGTTGTATCTTCTCATTTCTGCAGCAACTTGAAATAGTCTTCCAGTCTCCCACAATGTACGAACGTTCCATGTACCTAAAAAAATGGTTGCTCTGGTTGTCAGAAGAGGCATCAGCCCCGTGACTTCCGAGGGAACTCGGCTTTCATCACGAGACGTCATAATTCTTCCTCCAACTCCCAGGGCAGAGTTAAAATGGTTTGAATTATTTTTTCTGGTTAGCGTTTTTTTGGCAAGTTAGTTTTTGACGGAATGGGGTCGCCAACCCCATGTCCAACCCTCCTCCTTTACCCGGGCTTGGGACCGGCAGTAGCCCCTAAGGTTCTACTGGCGGAGTTTTCCCATTGAAGTAGCAAACTAATTTCCTGACCTACGAAAACTTATGTGTTATAAATATTGCTACTTATTATTTACTAGTAGTTAATTCTCAAATTCATTGTTGATCGAAATCAATCCATTTCTTGCTTTTCATATTAGTCTTATCTTTTAATGACTATATTTTTGATTTCGTATTGATGATAAATAATATTTTCGACAGTTTTACATTAGTCAGCATATGATCTTCATATTATTTTGTAAAGTCTATCTAATGTTGACTTAAAATTAAAAATGTCTTCATCGTTAATTAAGTCTTTAGAATCACCAGTCTTATATTACGAATCCTTTAATCTCATATTTGCAAAATATGACCGCCAGTTTAATCTCTCTTTAGAATAGGATGAACGATGAGGCCAGAAATGAATGCGTTTACATCATTCAATGTTTCACAATTGTAACTTTAAAATTATTTTTTTCTGATCAGATTGAATCAAATAATTCGTATCTCCCAATGGAAACGTGAGTATTGAGCTACCGAGTAGTAATTTATTGATTAGCAATCTTTTTTATCGATTTTGATCTGTAGATTTGTGAAGTATGTAACCCATTAGGCAGGTTACATGTAGGAAACCGCAGGTCAAACATATATGAATATTGCTTACTTGGGTAGTGTGATAGGCTACTATTATTTTCAGTTGTAAAAACCATACGAGTAAGTGAATAAGAACGAATTCTCACCATTCAACACAGTAATACATATTCGTACACTTCTACGGACCAATATAACCAAAGATCCTGTAAGTTGACCTCATACAGAGAACAGACTTGCGAATGAAATAATGTGCGCTATGTCTAGTAAATCATATTGAACAAGAGTTTAAACATGTAGGTTGTTAATCTTTGTTACGTAAAAATTATGAACTATCTGCACTCATAATTTACAGTGAACAACACAAACAAAGCGGTTTTTAAGTGTAATATTTCTGGGTTTAGTTTTATGTTATCATAATAAACAACCGTTATTTGGAAAACCAAGGAGCACTGGATATCTTTTTTTATTTCATTCTGAGTTTCCCCAGTTCTAACTCCAGAAGTTGAACATTTCACCTAGTCAGAATTCAGTGAAGTAAATTAGTTAGTGATGAAAAGTTCTTTCAAGTTAAACATTGTTAGATAATAACATCAACCGTCCCTTAGCTCTTATTGATGAACTGGTTCTTAACTTAAACCAGAACGACCAGTGAAAACAAGGAAGGTAAAGTAATCAGCAACACTGAAGAACAGCGAAATAGGTGGGTAGAGCACTTTAAGGAACTTCTGAATCGACCAGCTCCACTAAACCTACCCAACATCGAAGCCTCATCTATGGACCTCCCAATCGATGTTAGCTCACAAAAAACTGAGAAGATTAGCCTGGCCATCAGGCAAATCAGCAGCGGCAAATCTGCGGGATCAGATAGCATTCCAAAAGAAGCGGACGTTGAAGTGACTTTGTAGATACTTCACATTTTCTTCAACAATATTCGGAATGAGGAAAAATTACCAATAGACTGGAAAAAAGGATATCTGATCAAAATACCAAAGAAGGGCGATCTCAGCAAGTGTGAGAACTACAGAGGCATCACTCTTCTCTCAATACTAGTCAGAGTATTGAACACGGTGTTGTTAAACAGAATGAAGGACTTCGTAGACGTCTAACTTTGAAATAGACAGGCTGAATTTCATAAGGATCGACCGAGTACTGACCAAATCGTAACATTTCAAATCATTACTGAACAATCATTTCAAGGGAACTTACCACTCTACATCAACTTCGTTGACCACGAGAAAGCATATGATATAGTGGACAGGACAACATTATGGATGCTTCTTCGATACTATGGCATGTCTGAAACGATAGTGAACACTATATGGAATTCTTATGAAAGATTAAAATGCAAGATCGTGCATGCACGACAACTCACAGACTCGTTTCAAATGAAGATCACTGTCAGGCAAGACTGCTTACTCTCACCCTTTCTCCTGGTGGTTGACTGGATTATAGAGACATCAACATGTGAGTGGAAGCAGAAGATACAGTGGACAGATCGAATGCAGCTGGACGATCCAGACTTCGCAGATAATCTGGCTCTTCTATCGCACACGCAACAACAAATGCAACAGAAGACGACCAGTGCAGCGGCAGGCTCTGCAGCAGTAGCTCTCATTATTCACAAATGGGAAAGCAAGATTTTCCGATACAAAAAACATTTACCAACCAAATCACACTTGATGAAGGTGATTTGTAGAATGTAAAAATCTTTACATATCTGGGCAGCATCAATGGTGAACAAGGTGGATCCGATGCAGATGTGAAGACATAGATCGGCAGAACATGGAAAGCATTTCTTCAACTGAAAAAAATTCTAGAATTCAGACGGACAGACAGATACAATGCAGAACGACGTACGTAAGTACACCAGTTCAGGTTGCCATATCACATCAGCACAGAGACACAGCTGTCACTTCAAATCCAGGAGTGGTAGCGATAATAGAAGTATTAGTAGTAATGAAGAAGATTAGGGAGCGAAAATATGATTCGAGAAGTATAATTCAGTGAGATAAATTTAGGAGGAGAAAGATAGAGATTATGAGCAATTCAGAAGGTTAGAGTTTGAGAGAACACAAAGAGTGGATGCACCTGCGCCATTCCAAACGATTTTGAGCTATGTAGTTCAAGGTCTCTAACCATCGGTCACTTTCGTCTCGCGGTCCCCAATCAGGTAGCCTACATCTACCAACATGACTCAGTCCACTTGTCAGTGACTTCATGAATTTGTGTCATGTTTTGGTTTGGCCACCCGTAGCTTTCTTCCAGCCTTCTCCTACACCACAAAACATAGCTCGTCGTGGCAGTCTTGTGGTGTAGGAGTAGGTTTGAAGACAGCTAGGAGCGGCCGAAACCAAAAAAGGCCCAGGACAGAGTAGGCTGGAGAATGCTAGTCGGAAACCTATGCTCGACTAGGGGTAATAGTCTTAAGTAAGTAAGAAAGCAATCTATCCGTGCTAATTAAAATATTCTAGTTAACAAATGTAACCAATCTTTGAAAAAATGTCGGATTTTTTTGTACTGTAAATATTCATAACTCAGTTAATGAAATCAGTTTTTTCATTCAACAGATACGAGTATGCTTTAGACAGTCGTTTAGTTTTCCTCACCTTCGTATAAGCTATGTAGCTGTAACTATTCTACACAGTATACCTACTTGTTGAAAAGACTATCCAATATATCATGACTTAATTGTTTCCAGTACTTTATTGTTGACAATTTTCATTAACTGGCTGAAATGAAATTTCTTCTGATATGAAAAAAAAACACATACAAGTTGAGTTTGAAGAAAAAAAAACTGATCAACCATACTGTTATCATAATTATCTTTTAATTTATAATACTAGAATGTTGTTAAATTTAGACGTATATTTATCAGCTTATTCAATGTTAATGACATTTGATTTTAATTACATGTTATGTGAATAAAATACTATTTATTGTTCATTCTCATTCATTATGAACTATTGGCGCACTAATGTTATACTGTTCGCTCTATTATTCACATGTACACATACTCACACACACACATACACATACTCATGTGTGCTTACAAATGCAAAGCATGAACTACTTAAATTGATGAAAAGTTTTAGTCGCATGATTTAATTCACATTTACTAATAAACAATTCATTTAGTCCATAATTAGCACAAATGTAATGTGTTTTAAATCATTTGGTCATTTTCTTCACTTGAGATGACGTAATTAGTTATAGACATGATTACTAGTCCATTATTGATGTATACACGAATGTCTATTCGAAATTTACTTAACAGATTTATGCGCTTTGATTTTTTTTGAAATGTTACTTAGCAATGAAAATGTCAAATGATCATTTCTCACTTTTTTTTTCTTCTTAAGTATACTCATTATCCGTGAGAAAAAAAGTAACAACACGTGTTTCCATTCAGTTTAGTTTACGAATCAAGAGAAAAAACCCTACCAATTACTTATCGAAACGATTTACTAAAATTTCTATTTATTGAATGAATAATACCACATTACTGTAATACAACAGCATTAAAATGTGTTACATCAATGACAGCCTAACTATCCACTTCA
Organism: Schistosoma turkestanicum; assembly: GCA_944470395.2. Lineage (NCBI taxonomy): Eukaryota > Metazoa > Platyhelminthes > Trematoda > Strigeidida > Schistosomatidae > Schistosoma > Schistosoma turkestanicum. The sequence continues at coordinate 16,470,872 of OX103973.1, forward strand.
ATGTTAATCAAACTGAAAAAAAAAAACGAAAAGAAAAGAAAATTTATACTACTTCATGAATCAATGAATATTTAAGTATCTAAACTAAAATAAAATTAAGTTAAATGGTAATTGCCCATTCAATCTATCTTATTGTCTTGTCTATCTGATATTATGATACATAGAAATAACCTATTAATTAATTCACATATAAGCTAGCTAATTTATGGAGGAGAATGTTTTCTGGACATTTATTCTGTTGGTTAGTTCACTAAGTATTGCATTATAATAAGTATACTTGACAAACTATTTGTAACTATTACATGAATTGTAATGACTCTTAATATGAAATCTTACTGTAATTATAGTGATTTCTTTTAATTGTATTTAGAATTTTGTTTTAAATGATAAAAATTATACATTCCAGATGAGTTAGTGTTTGAAACGAAAGGTTCTCGGCTCGAATCCCAATATAAACACGAACACATAAATGTAGGCATATCACAGATTCTAAATAGGATAAGTTTCATTTCTCGAAGTGCACTGCTCGTCATTATTCAATGTTAACTAAAAACGAAAATCAGATACTGATTGTTTGAATAGTGTCACATTTTTTGAGTAAACAGCTTAATTCAACTAAACCGATAGAACGATGAGTGCAATATTGTCAAAAGACAATCCATTTATATGAATCATGTATATTCTATCGTCAATACAGAATGAAAAAGGGAATTAGCAAAACGGATATATATATATATATATATATATATATATATATATATATATATATATATATATATATATATATATATATATGATTGAGAATAGTTATTTAAAACTAATCGGTTGGTATATCTATACATCAGATATGAATATCTCTCATATAATAATTATGATTATCTAGATTTTACTTTACAGTTAGTTACCCAAGACAACACTGGCCTAACTCACACCGGTATAAATATTGGTGAATAACTGTTGTATCAGCAAATGTTACAACAGATTTGTACTGTAAAATTAAGTATTAAACGTATGCTTATGTTATGCTCGTCTCTAGGTATGCTTAAAACTTTTACGGGTTCACCTTAGTCGAATGATGAGAACAAAACAATGAACCAGCGTCCAGGTAGGCTACTGTGATCCGATTGTCCCAATTGTACCAGCAAGAAGTCTTGATATAGCGTAGTAAGTGTATTCTACAAACACCCAACCAGCACATAATGAATCCAAGCATTCAAATTGTGTTTATTTATTCTCCATAGAGACGTCCTTGGGAAGGTCACAAAAATAGAACACTAAAACGACACAGTAACCAATCACAGCCAAGGATTTTCCTGGTGGAGATGTGATCTCAAGGTCAGTTGATCGGCCCATGAAATAAATCCAAAATAAAGATATTTATCAAGCTAGTTCTGGGGATCTAACATCTCCAACAGCTTAAAGTGTATATTATATTTATTCCTTACTGTAGTCACTTTGCAGTTCAAGAATCGAGACTATAAAATCCTACTAACTGTTATATATGTAATTACCTTACTGTTAGTATGAGGGATTTGTGAGAGAAATACAACCATTATTATCGCTCAATCCAACTATTTTCCATCCAGTTTTTCCGTTATTTGAACAAACATGTTAAGCCATGAAAAAGACAGTGGTATTGAAAAGTTGTTAGTTATGGTAGGTTATTAAGAAAAAGTAAGCTGAAACTCATTAACCAACCGATAGTCTGATTAGACAGTTACATGAGCTGTATCAGCGTAGTCATTTAAGTTCTCATAACTAGATACAATGTAGTATGTACTAATATATCAAACCCACATGGTTTATTCTAGATTTTAGATAAAGCAATAAATGTTTTCTCGAGTCATTTTTCACACTTATTTTGACCATGTTAGTTATTCGCTTATAATCTTGGTTGTTCTTATGTTAGTATGTGTGTTGCTTATTTATTGCACAACATATCCAGCTTATCTTTGTCTGACTAAAAATAATCACACTTTACTTGAAGTTGGACCACACGCCTTCTCCGTTTCGCTTTTCTTTTCTGCTTCTTTTTCTTATGTCTGTATGAGTAACGGATTGTATGAGGTAAGCTCGTATTTGGCTTTTCATTACTACCGTCTCACAAACAAGATTAACCTGAGTGTATTACACACAATTAAATGAAAGATTTATTTTCATAGTATAATTAATCGTTCGTACGAAATGTAGTCAGATTGTAAGCCACTAACACCATAATCGAACCGTTTAGCTGACAATTGCTTTGTTTATTCTTTCTCAATGAATAACATTAACTTATACTGGCACCTTAGTTACAGTTTTTTAAGTTTCTGCTAGACCATTACTTTTAGAACAGTAAAGCTTAACGGCATCATCTATGATTCTGATGAGAGAGCAGGAAAGTTCATTCATCTTACGAACAAAGTAATTCTTCGAAATTACAAATACAATTGAGTAATAGATAAGAAATAAAGATTCTGATAGGCTAAACCAATCAAATACTCCTTTTTAATGACAAAACTAAAGTTAGTTGGTAAGTTTTAGTCAATCATGTTGGACTATAGTCGTATATTAGTCATCATCAATCAATAATTCACAACCTCTGATATAATAACATTTATTGTTCTAATTCAATTTAATTTATCAGTTATTCAGAAAGAGTTAGCAGTTACTAAATAGCAAATCCTTTGTGTTTCATGAAAAATTTATTAACCAACATTTAAACACTTCTACAGATCTTCACTCACGAACGCCATTGATAACCAAGAATCACTTTAAAGGCTATTTCGTTCTGATTTAGGATTTTGCAGAAGTGAATATCCGCAACTATGCATCCGGGGATTGAAGCCATTTTTCTTAAATAAGTTGAATATATCTTATTAGTAAACAGTTCTAAATTCCTACATTGAATATAATGCTCATCAATGTATGAATATCAATTTAAAAAAAAATTCATTCCTTATGAGTATACTTAAGTGGATTACGTTTAAATTCATCTTAATTGATGTTATTATGATCAATTAACAAATTTATGTGTCCAATATAAATTTCAGAAGTGATTAGTAACAATTAGTGAATGTTGGACATTAATTCAAACCTAGCAATTTATAATAATAATAAAGCCAATTAGATAAAAGATAAATATGACTTACTAAGTTTCGAATTTCTTTAAAATACGATTATGATAATAATTATTTAGGAATGTTAAACAGTCATTACTGAATGAAGATGATGATGATTACTAACACTGTTGTGATCATTTTTCATATTGAATGACAACCGGTTGCTATGGTAGTGAAATGTGACTACTGTTTCTGCTTATTAGGTGATGAATTTCCACTTAAACTGTAGCTAATCTCTTTTGTAAAAATTCTTGAAATGGTCGAATTTTTATAGAATTTCCTTTTAGTTAAAATGAGTATATCGTATGCAAATTTATCTGTATGCATTGAAGTGTAGAGCAGTAGTTACATCTTTGTTTTACACTCACCTTATAATAAGTACTCTATTGTGTATTGTCGTGTACTATCTAAAAAACCGACTGAAAACGAAATCTTAGAATTGTATCTTATCTTAGTTATAACTCAGCTATCATTATTGGCTATTCGTTTGCAGTGTATTTATGTAATGTTATTAATACTCAACTTCACTGTATAACATTTTAATGTGCTCCAAGTTACAACCTAATTAACAAGTAACAGTTATTATTATAATTTGACATTAGTAAGTTGTAGGAAGAACAGAAATGTCCAGTCTTTAATTAAATTTCTAGTTAAGTAAATTGATTCACTATTTTTGAGGTTATTTGTTTGAGTGAATATATATTGATTTTTTTAAAAATCTGCAATGGTCTATAATCTTTCCATACATTTCGAAGATAATAATATTGAACAATCTTTTCATTGTAGAATAAATTAAATGACAGTGAAACAGTTGACTTTGTAATCAATGTGTGAATGTCAGTTTTCGTTATGAAACAAAATCAACTGAAGTAAAACTCACGGTAGAAAATCTGCACTATAGCACACTGATTTGTTTATTTTTAATGACCTTTCTGGTGGTCCTGTCTAAATGATGAAAATGATACTTTGAATTATTCAAATGTATCAAACAAAAAGTCTATAATGTTCAATTATTTAACAATCATCCATTATCTCCTTAATTTATGCAATAATATAACCATTTTAGGTGATTCTTTTTGTAAAGTTATCCACTGTTTTATGATTTTCAAAATTACTCCAGATATTGTCAGACTACATTGAACATTGTTTTAAAACTACTACTATTACTTACTTACATACTTACTTACTTACGCCTGTTACTCCCAATGGAGCATAGGCCGCCCACCAGTTTTCTCCAACCAACTCTGTCCTGGGCTTCCCTTTCCAGTTTTGTCCAATTTTTGTTCATTCTTCTCATGTCTTTCTCTATTTCTCGGCGTAATGTGTTCCTTGACCTTCCTCTTTTTTTTTGCCTTGAGGGTTCCAAGTGAGGGCTTTTTGTAGTGTGTGTCCTATCCACTTCCACCTCTTCTTCCTCATTTCCTCTTCCACTATCATTACTACCTTTCTAACTATGGATTGTTTTTCTTCGTATATGGTGTCTTGTTAGAAAGACATCCATCAATGAAACGCGCAAAATTCAGTAACTAATATCAGTGTAATACTGGAAACTGTAATTCATTTATGTTATGCAGGAATACTTTGTAATATTCCCCTATTTAAACAAGAATAATCAAAGTTATGTGACAGTGTGTACATCTGTAGCTGAACTGTAACTGTTAAGTTACAATTAATACAACACTAGGTAATACCATATGTTCTCAAAGAAAAATCTTGGAATTAATTGTTTATTCAATAAGTTCTTTTAAATATAGTAACGAAAAATATTTTGTTATTCATGACCATTGTTATTATTCACTAACTTTTTTGAATAATGAAAAGAGTTTTGAAATCATGAGTCAATCAATATTAGACGACCATTTGAAACCTGGACGGCTGTTTCGTCCTGGTATGGGACTCATCAACAGTGAGCATCCCATGTCAGGACGAAACGGCCGTCCAGTGGTTATCCAGTGCTTACTGGTTTCTAATGCTGGTCTAACAATGATCGTTAGTGATTTCAAATGTGTAACTTAACAATCTTCACAACCCCGTAATGAAAAGAGTTTTCACAGTGAACTGACATAAAAAGTGAAATTACTGTCTTGTCTTTTCTCTATGTTTCACTTCACATCCAAATAATCCCTACAATTTATGTAACTAAACGATAATTATCTACTTATTTGTGTCATACTGTGCAGTAGATCATTGGAATTTTAATGTGATATCATGGTCGGTGGATTTCACCGATTAGAAGTGAAGTATTCATCTTGGATAACAGTGAATGACAATATCACTAAATTGATGCAATTTTGAAAGATAGTATCATGAATTACTTGTTTTCTGATTTAAATATACGGTGCTCACTTCATTACTTGAATGATCCAGATTCGATGCCTTGCACGATCATCTCTATGCACACCTGACTAACTAGGGCAAAGCTGGTGTTTAACTTTCAGCTGACCTCAGTGTGTATGTTACAGAAGCTTTCATCCTACTGAAATAATCTTCAAAATTCACTGATTACAATTACTACAGAATGCTATTTATTAATAAATGTAAACATATGTAATATAACTCTGTATCGTAGTAGGTCTGATAGTATTTCAATATAATTTACCCGTCAATCATTCAATGCAAGCTAAATAAATAAATATCATTTACATGAAAAAAATACAAGATTTAATAATGAATTCTTCTTACCTAATAAATCACGTAATAATTTATTACATCTATTCTTAATTACAATGTGAATTATTTATATTAGAAACACCTGGGTTTTTTTTCTGTAATTTAGATTACTTTGAAATAAATATTAAAAAAAAGTAGAAACATTCATTCACATAATCATTAGGGATTATTAAATTTGTTTACGATTACGAATGAACTGACATGAACGGAATTCTTCTTCATTTTTCTCCCCTACACAAATAGCTGACATTCTTTAGTTTGATATCTCTTAAGCAACACAACAAACGATTAAAACTGTTCCTTTCAAACACGTGACTTAATTGCTTAAATAACCAATCATGACTAGAAAGTGAGAGCATGTAAGAATTCCATTGATTTGTGCCGCTCTCTCATGAAAAAATAAAAAATAATTTCCTATTTTTATTGACCTGACTTTGCGAAAATGAACATCTGATAGAGTTGGACATGCCGTGGGCATTGAATATTAAAAAGGGGATATATATATGTAAATCAATAAAGTATTTTCTTAATATATCCTAGTTAAGTTGATTGAGCAGGTGACATGATAAGTAACAGTGAATTATTTTTTTCGATCAATATCATAGGTTATTATTATCATCATTATTTGTCATTATCATTAATACGAATTACTTTGTGATGGATGAATGATTCTAACCTATAAATATTTATATATATATACATAAATATTTTTATTGACTTCATTAATTCGAAAACGTTTAACCTTGTCGTATTATTATTCAGTGAATTTTTGAGAACAACTTTGTTGTATATTTACATATCAATACACCTGCATCACATCTAAACTACAAATTGTTTATTGTTGTTTTTTCTTCGCACAAATATTTATGATGTAAAATGTGTTTACAGTTTGTTTTATATATTTTATGAATAGTCACTTGGCGATAATCTTGTAGTCGTTTGAGTGAACAATGAAAGAAAATTCAAGATGCCAGAAAACTATAGACAATCCGAGCGTAGTTAACTGTTTACAGGTTTATTGATTCATGTACACATCACAACTATGAGTTTATACACCTACTACTAACTTTCTTTGAAAAAATTTTGATGTGATCTTTAAAAAAGGTTAGAAAAGGGATACTAATCACTGGATTGTGTAGATGAGTCTGATGTTTTTGTAGAAAATTGACATTAATCAGAGGATCAGTGAAAACTACTGAGCAGTGAAATTCACTTTCGTTACTACATGGAACTATTTAATGGCAAACGTATACCAGATCGTTAGAACTCAATTGTAGGACAAGGGGCTCGTCAAATGAATACCAAACTTAAAAAGTAGACATTAAAGCATTAAGGTTGTTTGCTTAATTGAATATGATAATAAAAAGACCACAATACCAATAGATAATTTGTATAATTTTTAAAATTTCTGAAAATACGAAAATAGGATTATCGACATATTGTTTCATTGAACATCTTTAACATTATGTGTTAAAATGAAACTTACGATCAAGAAGACAGAGTTGTTTAAAACAATTATGATGTATATTTTCTTTATTGTTAGTAAGTCATTGAAAGCTAACCGAATGGTGATATCAACCAGAGATCTGCTTCTACTTCGTTGTTATTTGTTATTCTGTCAAATGTTTATAGTTCATCAGTAGGAAACCTTGAAATAAGCTTCGGAATAGTTTATAATTGTCAGTAACGCTTATCTGCATGCATAAATCAAACGAACTGAAGTTTTACAGCTGAAACTATTACCAATAAACTATGCTAGCTATAACTGACCTTCTTTTTAGAATGAATTACTGACAGTAATTGATCACACTGAGTTCCATCAAAATTGTAGATACACCAGATGATGAGTGTCAAATGGCATGAAATGTAGGTCCAGTGTTTCTTGTCAAACATCTACAACCGCCTAACACATGTTAACGTGGTGCATAAACTTTTGAGTAACTCAGACTAATGACCAGAGTGTAACTTCATTGGTAGAATTCAATCAGATCAAAAAAGGACTAGATGAATACAAAACTGATCGCTATCTAATGAACAGTCAGTTGTTCATTACTTTATTAACATAATACGTATTCAATTTTCGATAGCAATCAAAAGTTATTACTCTACCTAGGACTCTTCAACTTACAAACAATTTACTAAATACGTAGACGGTTATTGGGACTAATTAACCTGATGTTAAACATTCGGAGGTTTGAAACCATAAATGTTAAGCTCTATCTAGGCTGGACAAAAAAATGCCATTGTATATGTGTACTCAACTAACAATTTTCAAGCAAAGTTAAATCACATGGTATCCGTTTCAAAGCCATTCACTAGTAAACACATGATCAATATGAAAATCAATGATAATTCATGGTGATGGTTCAAATTACTGATATATTGATCTGTCCGTGAAATCTTAGGAATCATCGCTGACTAAAGGACAGAGATGATATAATGTCTAAATTCACAATTAGTATATTATCCGATTTCAATCGATCTTTTGATATTCTATTTTTACTATAAGAATATCATGATAGAAATTTTAAAAAGAGCCCATTACTTTCCTTCTATATGGACATAGAGCTAGAAGAGAAATTAAGAGATTTTAACAAATGAATTTTAACATATGATCTTAACCTTTGAACTTCTATGCTTTTAATTAGTATACGTAAAAATGAATTTATTAATATATAAAATATTTTACTGATGAAAAACGTCATCATAATACTGTTTCGTGTAATTGATTAACAAAACCACTGAAATCAATCTGTAACACACAATAAATGATAATTTACTTTGTAACAACTTAGATCATATTGTTGTTGATATTTTGACTGAATTTTTATCAGTCTTAATTAACATATAAACATATCATGCTTGGATTGCCTCAATATTGTCAGTATTGAAATTTTTATATCCACTGGATAGAATTCGGTTAGCAATGGAATCCAGGATTTATGTTCCGTTCTATTTGTAACTCTTAAGCTGAATGTTCGAAATGAAAAGTACTTGGTTTGATTCCCGGAGTGAATATCAATTCATGGATGCACATATATCTTGGTGATAAGTCTCGAATGGGGCGAAACGCCGGTTATGAATTTCACTACTGATCACATTCCAGCTGTTCTGTTTCAAATAAGTTATCTATTATAAAAAAAGCGGTTTTTTTTCAAAAGACATTCGCCGTCTTGAGTGCTTGGGAATATTGTGGATAAAAACATACAGTATCAAAATTTAAAGTAAACAATACACTGTCATCCAAACTCCTTAACAATAAATACTAGTTGAATGCAATCTCAAGACTCTTATTATAAACAAACATTCCTTCAGAGAACATAGGCTTCATACCAGTTATAGGAATATTAACATAAGAAAAACACACTGACCTATACATATATAAACAAAAATGTATCAATGCTAGACTCCTACAATCAAAACAATATGTTTCAAACACTAGTCAGTTAGGAATTTCGTTAAGAAAGAAAACAACTATTGTTCCATTCTCTGTTTGTCTGTTTATGTTTACGAATTGATTATCGTTATTATTTACTGTCATTAACGAACCCAGTCTCCAGCATCATTTTACTGACTGTCACTATTCACATTCCAATAGACAATTTTTTTATCCCAAATAAGCTCCCCATTCGTCTTTTCAAACGTTTTTGTCATAGTCAACTATCAAAAAAAAAACCAATTTATCCAGTCAAAACTATCATTTTTAGCATACATATTGTGTTTTGTCTATTGAGACAATTCGTTTTTTTAGTTTTTTGACACGTGGATTTGACAATGTGTATATATATTGAAGAGTATATAAAGAAAACCCAGTTTGTCACATTGTTACAGTTTGCCTTCCTTTGCTTTGTTTTTTTCTGCTTTATATATTTCAGCTTATTGTTATTTATCATAAAATAAGAATGAATGTACACAAAGAAAGCAAAGAAATGAAGTTTGTAAAATAATAATATCACCTTAGGCTGTAAAATGATCTTTATTAATTACAAATGACAGATTGATAATAAATGTGCGCACACACACGCATATACATATGTATACATTCAACTTGGCATATTCTATACTGTTAACTAGATTGCACTGATAAAATGTTAGTTGATTCCAACTAAACAAAAAATAAAAGCCGAACTCGAAGGAAAAGAAGTTGTCAATATGAATTCAATAAAACAAATTCTAGGTATATATCCTTTTGTCAACAATACACAGAGAGCGAGCGAGCGAGAGGAAGAAAGTATAAGAAAATAATGAAGAGATAACGAAAGCCATTGTCAAAAGTGTCTCATTATACACGCATACAGGCAAGGCATTCACATATACACATAAGCAATAAATATACGACACATGAAATGAAAATAAGTGTAGTGAATCAATCCGCTCAAAGCATACTGACATGACTGACCAGATGCTAAACTTTCTTTTCATTATGATTTGTATACAATTACTATGTATAATTATTATAACACACAGTTGGAATGAATTCGAACTTAATGAAGATGTAATGAAGAGTTAGAACAGTAAATTGATTTGTATTTGCTTATTTATTTATGAACCTTAAAGCTCACGACTATGTTTTATTTTAGAAGTAAAAGTTGGTTTGATACTTATCTCGTTATATTCTCTAATGATTGTTTGGTGTTAATGTCTATCTCTGATCAATCAAAGGGTTTTGTACAATCTCACTCATCGTTTTCAGCACTTACTACCTACACCCGACAGGGTTGAACTCCACTGGCCACGTCTATTCACTAGAACACCGAGGATTTCCTCATGATGCTACTCACCAGTGAGCACTTTTTTAATTTGTATTGTAGTATTGTGGATACGCACTACTGATGAGTCCCATACTAAGATGAAACGGCCGTCCAACCATTCCAGGTTTCTAGTGGTGGTCTAACAATGATTGATTGATGATTTCAGCGTGCAATAAAAGTTTATGTTGTAAATAGTGAGTAAGTGTATATAATACAATGCATCCTAATCTATTTACATAATAATGTACAAGGCGAAAAAATATTAATCTCTATTCTGAAGAATAAAAATTACTTAACGAATAGATAAGAGAAACTAATTAATCATACATTTTCGTATCAAATAAATTATATGTTAGTGTTAAAATTAGTTTATTTAATAACTTAACATAATGGGAATAATATGTTATTCAATATTCAACAAATGTAACGTCAGCCAACTGATGATCATAAAGAGATTAAAAGAAAACGAAAATGTTGAACAGAAACAATTATTTTGCACTGTAGTGTTATGGAGATCGTTGTTTTTCCACATATAAATCATGAATAAATCATTGTTAGACCATCATTAGATACCTGGAACGATTGGATGTCCGTTTCGTCTTGGTATGGGACTCATCAGTAGTGCGCATCCACAATACTACAATACAAAATCAACAACTTATAGGATTGATGTAGCAAGAATGATGAAAAAAATATTCGTTTTTAAATCTAGAATTAGAAGGTGATCATAATTGATTAGTGGAACCAACTATCAGAAGAAATTCGAAGTTAAATCTTAATACAGCTAACATTTCATTGAATTACTGAACTAACAAAATTGTAATGTTTGATTATTTCACTTAAAAAACGATAAATATCATCAAAGTGTTTTTTTTTCAAAAACAGAGATTCAGTTTAAAAAAAATCTTATTTTTTCTTTCACATAGATTTAATTGTAAACATTTGGTCAAACTAAATTCATTAGTTAAAAATAATTTTCATTTCTCACGCATTAACTGAACTCAATGTAACTAATCTGTTTGTTATTCTCTACACATAAACGCCAAACACGGCAAAATGTAAAATGAGTCGATGAATCGTCTGTATGTTTTCCTCGTATGATTTATAATTCCCTTCTTCTTTTCGTCTTTCTTTCTTAAGCACCCTCAAAAAGAGATGCACATACACATATACACACGAATAGATAATAAAAACGAAAATTCTAATCCTTCAACACATTTTAATCAACGGGTGTTATTTAACTCTGATTCCCATGTATATTTATACATATATGTATACATAGCTATTTATTTACATTAATGTAATCTGATACGAGAAATAAAAATAACTTTTAATCCATATAATGTTCCATATTTTTATCCGCATGATGCATAAGAATTCCCATGAATGGAAATACATTTTGAATTCCCCAATGGGAAATTACACTGGTAATTACATTGTTAGAAAGGATTATATGCGGTTGTTTGAAATAGTCAACTAACCCTACTCAGAAAAAAAATGTTAATGCACCAACCCTAACATGGAAGCAATCTCAAGGTCTGAATTTTTCTTTCACAAACATGAATCGTATTAAGCTAGTTTCGATTCAGATACACGCATAAATGCATTTATAATTCCTGTGAACATTTTATTCGTTATCATAACCTAATATTTAAAGAAATTAAGATAGAGATAGTTAGTAGGGGTTACATATAATATCAAAATGATGTTGACATATTACTTTGTAATTATTTGGTTGAATTAGGAAATATTTATAATCATCAATCAATCATTGTTAGACCACCATTAGAAACCTGAGAGAACTGGACGGCCGTTTCGTCCTGGTATGGTACTCATAGGCAGTGCGCATCCACGACATCTGCACTTCTGGACCACGGGGTAGGCGCTCGAGCACAAGACCAAATGTCCAAGGTTTGAATCTTGCGCACTGCTGACGAGTCCCATACCAGGACGAAACGGCCGTCCAGTGCTCCTAGGTTTCTAACGGTGGTCTAACAATGATTGACTGATGATTTCAAATGTGTAAAAACACTGATCTTCATAACTGTAGCTGAAAATATTTATAACTCTTAATGTAAAATCGAATGATTTTATATTTCATATCGTGTTTGATAGTAGATTATCACTAATGGAAATAAACTAATTAGGGAAAATAATTTTGATTATAGGATTATATAGATTGCTAAGTTTCATTGAAATCATGAATCAATCGATGTTAGACCAACATTAAACCTCGAAATACTGGCTGGCTGTTTTGCCCTAGTATGAGACTATTCGGCAATCCGCATCCACAACTCCCTCATGTGGGAATCGAACCCTAACGTTCTGGATAGGGCAAGTGGAAAATTCTTGGAGTTGTGGTTAGAAACTGTGATTAGGGCAGTTCAACCTCGTCGAGTTTGAAGCAATTTTCAATAGGGAAAATAAATTGTTTACTTTACGACAGTTTTCAATAATTTTTCAGTTGGTATGTTTTAATTCTTAAAGAAATTCATTTATATATGTACACATTTTTCACTTATTAATTAATTTAGTGTTAAAAAGTTCATATAATTCAACAAATTCCTATAGCCGATAGTATTTAGATAAAAAATATAAATGAAATGAATACACTAAAAAATAATTTGGTTTCATTTATAATCCATCAAGTTAAACCATCGAAAACATTACAATATTCGGTTGAAATACTCACATTTACAATATGCTAATGAATTATTTTTTATTCCTTAAATATGGCGCGTGAATTACTATTTACATAAACTACCAAATCAAAATCTTGTTTATTTATTATTGACTAATATTAGTTCAGTGAATAGTAGTTACTCTAATTGATAGCATATATTCTCAGTCGAATTATAATAATTTAAATAACAAATTATCATTTTGTTGGTCTAGAATCAAGTCAACTTGTGATTTATACTGATGGATTTTGAAGTAGTAGTCAATGTGAAGCTTATCAAATAGTATCTATCAAGTAATAGTTGGTCACATTCTCAAAACAACTCGTCATTAAACCAATTTAATAGGATGTGATAAGCAATAAGAATTAGACAATGAAGGAACTCCAGAATATCCAAAGGTTTGTGGTTATGATAGTTGGTTACATGAATCTGAATTCCTCCAAAGGAAACATCTTTGTCCAACTAACTGTGTAATACGTGACTGAGTAAATTTAGCACCGGGCTATAAACTATTATTCAACACCGGTTACTTCTAATGATTACAGTCAGGTATACCTTACTGTTCTTTGTTTATTTTTATTTGGTAACAGCTTGGTAAAGTATATTTACTGGATCTCATAAATCCATATTATATTTTAAATTATTACATTGTTTTGTCATTCATTCTGAACTTATTCTAAGCGCTATACATTTAACATAGAATTTTTTTTAAAAAGCATTTTTTTCTGCTTACCCGTATAGAATTTACGATATTTTTTCCCACAACATATAAATAATGTTATCATACTATTTAAAACAATCTACAAATTATCATTATGCGAATAATTGTCTCTGTATTCCATCTGAGTTTGTTTAAAAAAGGGTTTACTGAAGAAGGAACACAACTACTCAGTCTAGGAGGATCCTTTTCAAAGTATCGTAGTTGATATCATTGTTTTGTTTTTCCAAGATAATATAATCTAGATATACATATATATTTCATATAAAAATGTTGCTCTAAATTGTTTCATGTTAGAACAAAAAACGCATATAATAAACATCAAGTTAAGTATAAATAATGACAAGATTTTATGTTGATTAAAGATAATAAAATTATCTTAGTCTACTCATTCATTCTTTTCCCCATTAGAATTTATATGTAAAACTATACTGATAGGCATCTGTCTATTAACATGTTCGTGTTTTATTTAATGATAGAAATAAGGATTGTAAACAGATCCTTATTTTTTTGTCATTTATGAGGATATATATATATCTTAAGTTCGATTTGTTGGCGACTCAATCAAACCATGGATAAGATAGCATGTTATATACACACGTGCTTATACAAAGCATCTATCCCACATTCATATATATATATAACCATGTAAGATAGCTAACTGTACAACCTATAACAAATAAGAAATCGATGAAAACAAACTGTTCTAATAATCAAAGCATAGACTACTGTTAATAGTACTACTACTAACACTACTTACTACAACTACCACAAAACTATCAAACTTGATGATAGGGGATGATTCTGTTCATCAATGATTAATCAAGTTGTATTTTTTTTTGCATCCGAATAATAAAGATTTATCCTGGTACCCGTAACATTCCATCACATTTTTATATCATTTTATTTGATATAAACTTGATTAACATGTATAAATAAATGTTAGTCAAAAAACTAGAATGATATAACACGAAACTAAAGTGTATTTATATTTTAGAATATCTATTACTGTTAAAACAAATGTTTAAATAGTTTAACAAAATAGAGAAAGTGAGAATATGGACTACGTATTCATGATACTCTGTGACATGAAACAACCATTAGTAATTGTTTATAAACAGTGAGCACTGTTTATAAACAATATATATATATAACATTTTTCATGCCATTATCTTAGCTTGTTTTGTTTTAATTGTAAACACATTGAAAAGAAATGATGAGTGTTGTTTTCAATAAAATGGTGTTGATGACGATGAGGATGCTGATGATTTGTAGATTAATAATTGTGAACGGTTATTTCCTTTCAACAATCTTTTTATTCAGATATCATATTCATATTGTGTTTGATATTCTTTTTGCCTTAGGAAATAAGTTTCTTTGACAATGTGAATGATTTTACAATGAACTACAAATTATCTTTATTATTTCTATGAACAGGATAAATATGGCGAACATGATTAGTGAGTATTGAAGCATTAACAATGTGTTCATTTATTATATTACTCAGATAGAAATCTTAATTATTCCTTTTTATGTGTTTATGGAGCTTGATTAATGAACG
Source organism: Schistosoma turkestanicum (assembly GCA_944470395.2). Classification (NCBI taxonomy): domain Eukaryota; kingdom Metazoa; phylum Platyhelminthes; class Trematoda; order Strigeidida; family Schistosomatidae; genus Schistosoma; species Schistosoma turkestanicum. Next base: position 16,486,354 of record OX103973.1, read on the forward strand.
GTGATTTTTTTTTCCAAATCTCGAAACGAAAACAGTTTGGTAGAACTAAAATGGGTTTTATCTGTGCACATTCGCAAGTAAACATCAGTGCTAATTCAATATATTCTGGTCTCATGAAAAGCACGATGAGATCGTATCGCTGTATCGATCCCTTGTGCCCTGCACTAAGTAGTTACGTTGAAACAGAGATTTGTTTCTATACAGTTTCTATACTGAAACCCCCATTTACATTAATTTAGTTCCAACAAGAAACTTATACGTTAAATTTTTCATATAATACAAGAAATCATTTTCATGCGTAGAAAACTAATAAATAAGTCGTAAAAATATTTTTGATTGTAAATGTCATGGTGCTTAACAACTAATATCATTATTGTTAGTAGAGGTTGTAAAGATTGTTGAATTTCATTGAAATCACTACCGATCTAAAGAAAACAATTGTCTAAAGGATCGAGGTATTGGACAGATGTTTTGTCTTATCACGAGACTCCTCTGTAGTAGTCCTCTAAAATCCTATAATCGGTAACCTAACCCAGGATCTTTTGTTTCAAGCATAAATTCTTTACTTATCATTTTTTAGCTTAAGAATTACTTAGTTATATTGAACATTTAAGAAATACTCATAAATCGTTTATTTTATTTAGATAAACCTGATATCGATGTGTCACAATAAAAAGAACTGAAATTAGATAGCAACTAGCAGTGAATCCCGGATGATTTCATCTTACTTGGAGTTCGTAAGCAGGATACACTTGCATCCCAAGGTTAATGCACAACCAAACACTTTTCGCTTCAAGTGCCGACATGTTATTCCCTGAGCAACTGACTTCATAAAACTGCTAGTTTATGCAATAGGTATGAATTTAGTTTGCAATGATTTGTATTTTCTCCTCGTTAATGTTAAGAACTACAACTTACCAAAAATAGATGAGTCTAAGTGAAATTACATTTGTTCTGAGTTGAATTATTTAATTATAGAGTTTTGATTGCCTATTCTTGATAAATGTTCGTAAAGTCTACAGCAGTTGTCGAAAAAAAGCAATCAGGATTATACACTGATGTATTGTTGTTAATTGCATGCTTTATACACATTCACACAGTATTTAAAATGAAATCTCTTATGAAAAAAAAGGCAATCGAATGTACATTGTGTATTTTTTTCAAACGTTTATTGTGTAATTATCAAGTAAACGTTTTTTTATTTATTACATATTTCAGAATAAGATAGTAGGCGTAGATAAAGATGTACTTTTATTTAAATGATGACATTCGACATTTGACCTTATTTAAACAAACAGTAATAAATACATATGTTGTTTTTTTTTCAAGAAATTAATAAGTTATTAGCAAATTGGTAGATTTTGTCGAATATATCAAATAAAACTGTATGAAATAAAAACGCAAACTAAGTAATACTTACTTCCAACTAAATGAATTGTGACGTCATAGGTAGGTAGAGAGAGAGATAGGTAGGTAGATTACAGTTATAGACCTGTCTAAATAATTCCTGTTATTTCGTGATGTTTTTTCTTACGATAGATAACTAAATCGCACATGACATTCAATTAACGTTCACTTTTTAATCCGTATAGATGTAATTATATATATATTTTTTGAAAAAATAACACAATACACAGATAAACAATTAACTAATGACCCATGAGAAAGATATTTCAAAGAAATTGCGTGTGATCAGATCTGATTTATTTACTAGATTAGTGTATTTTTTTTTCTAAAAACAAAAAATCAAAAATAAAAGATTAAAAAAAAAAACTTATTGTTCAGTAGTATATGTTAGTTGTAGTTGTAATCCTTTTGTTAGCTCACATTCTTATGGTTGCACATGTAAACACACGCATACACATATTCACAAGCATAACTTGACATTCGATAAAATAAAACATGAACATCATCAAAGTATGCGAATTATTGCATTTCAACTGTTTTATTACTTTCGTGGCAGATTCGGAGACACACTTACCTGGATAGGTGTGTGTTAACCATGTGTTCAAGCTAAACTGTATTTGTACTATGAGCTAAACACGATTTCAGTAAATAACCTTGAAAATAATTACTATCCTATCATGAAAATGTTATATTTTTTTTGTTTTATTTTATTATATACATATTAGTAAGTAAAACCAAATAAAAATAATTAAATTAAAGATGTGAACTTTTAAAAAATGTCGAAAATTGAATTGAACTAAACATATCGCTATTTATTCTATCCTTTATTTTAAACATACTCTTATGATGGTATCATTTTTTTGTCTATTATTAAATTGGACATTGAATGTTTTAATGTTTACAGTTATAAAATGAAATTCAGTAACTGTTAAACATGTCTACGAATTCACTAAATAAAATAGAGTTTTATGTAAATAAAGTTTAAATTGAATTAGAATAAATTTCGAAACATTTACATCCTTTGAACTTGTGTTTCTCTCTCTCTTCGTTTGTACATTTATTTAAGTGTTTATGATAGAGAGTAGTCATTAGTTTGCTTGTTACAGTAAAATGACCTATATTCCATCAAACTTTATGTAAGTTTATCCATGAGTCTGATTGATGATCATCAATCTAGACTAGTGAATAATAACCGACACTACTATTATCACTAACAATATGATGATTAGTGTTATTATTCATTTGCATAGATAAAACATTTCGAAGTTATCTGCATGAAAAGACAATATAAATATCAGACAACAGATTTTTTACAACTTCAGTGAAGACAATGAAGATATGTAAATCTGTAGATAAATAATTTTACTCTAGTTTACTCAATCAATGGTTCGTTATCATTTTCTGTGCTTTAAACATCAATGCATTTTATCTGAAATAATAGATACATAAAACATGGGTCAAGTTGATTGTTACTTGACCAAATGAAACATGAATGGTGAATGTAACTTGAATGTTGGAGAACTTGAGGGAAAAAGATGGTTAGAATTCAAGGGATTTCTAAAGCTTCGTATAACTATTGTAGGTTAAACAACTATTAGAAACCATGAAAATTTAGGTAAATGTTTCGTTCTGGCGTAGAAGGCATCAATAGTAAACTATTAGATACCAGCTTAGTGGATTACATGTTAAGCAGTCACTAAGAGACCTGAGGGTCTTTGGCTAGATCTATAATGAGGCAGTGAATATTTATTACTCGGAGGTCTTATACTTGGATGAAACTGATTTTCAAATCATTACTGGCTTACAATTCAACAATCTCCACAAATCTCCTATACTAGTAATAACTTGGGTTTGCGTGAGAAATCATTCACAATCAATTTGATTTTACTACATATACATGTGAAATAATATTATTCTCTGATTTCTAAAGGTTTCTGTTTTCTGTTATTCATGTTAAGAATCACGCTAAATCAATTCCTTATAACATACGTATATATAAAGAGCCTAAGTGGATCGCATCGATATTTCCAGTCAGTCACAATGACCTATCAAATCTCGATGATGGGTAACAATGGAATCCAAGATGAACGTTTCGTTCTATTTCGAAGTCGTCCGTTGGATATACTTCCTTTATAGTGTTGATGTTTATAAAGTGACACAAATCCAATACCCTTTGTTTCAAACATCAAAATGTTAACGATTAGAGACTGTTAACATCATTCAACACATGCATCTAAAGTCGATTTGAAAGTATTTACATCTGTTTTATATCTGTTTTGCTATTCTTCTAGTTCATGAAAAAACTTATTCCTTGATGCAATTTATTGAAGCTGATGAAGATTTTAACGTTAACCTTTCATATCCAATGTCAGTCACTACTTTGACAATACTAAAATAACTCACTATATGTCAGAATGAATTTAAAGGTTAACATGTAAAGAAAAACTCACCATCTTTAAATACTTATTTATTCTGGGGCAGAATTTTGGAGGTTTGTGTCTTTATGCATTTGAAATAATCAATCAATCATTGTTGGACCACCATTAGAAACCTGGAAGCACTGGACGGCCGTTTCGTCCTGGTATGGGACTCATAAGCAGTGAGCATCCACGACTCCTGCACCTTTCAGGATTCAACAATTGATTGATGATTTCAAAAGTGTAAAAACACAAATCTACAAAACTCTGCCCCAAAATATCGTAACAGTGCTGACTAGTGTCTAGCTTCGTGGGGAAATTCTCGGAGTTCTAGTTGAGAGGACGTGACCAATGAAGTTCAATCCTGTCGGGTGTAGGCAGTAACTATCAATGACAAATGGGTCATTGATCAATCAGAGTTAGATATTAACACCATTGATGTCGGTCCAATGGTCCATTTGTTAGGCATTCGCGCACAGTACCGAAGGTCCCGGGTTCAAATCATGCGGGGTACAGGAGTCGTGGATGCGCACTGCTTATGAGTCCCATACCAGGACAAAACGGCCGTCCTGTGCTTCTAGGTTTCTAATGGTGTTCTAACAATGATTGATTGATGACTTGTTTATTCGTTAGATAATTTCAGTAAATTTTTTTTACACGTAATAAAACTATGAAGGCAACATTTTAATTTCATTTTTTTCCAATTAAAGCTATGGATATTAGTGCTTTTTGCACATTGAAATCATCAATCAATCATTGTTAGACCACCATTAAGAATCTGAAAATATTGAGCGTCCGTTTCGTCCTGCTACAAGACTCTTTAGCAGTGTGCATCCACGACTCAGCAAGCGTGAGATCTACAGAGGCATCACTCTTCTTCAAAGTCTTCAACAGGGTATTGTTAAACAGAATGAAGGACTTCGTAGACGCCCAACTTCGAGATCAACATGCTGGATTTCGTAAGGATCGATCATGTACTGACCCAAATGCAAAATTACGGGTCATTGTGAAACAATCAATTGAATAGTACTCACCACTCTACATCAACTTCATCGACTACGAGAAAGCATTCGATAGTGTGGATAGGAAAATACTGTGGAGACGTCTTCGACACTACGGTGTGCCTGAGAAAATCGTTAACATCGTACGGAATTCTTATAATGGATTCAACTGCAAAATCGTACACAAAGGACAGCTAACAGACTCTTTCGAGGTGAAGACCGGTGTCAGGCAAGGTTGCTTACTCTCACCCTCTCTCTTTCTCCTGGTGATCGACTGGATTATGAAGACGTCCACATCTGGAGGGAAGCACGGTATCAACTGGACAGTTAGGACGCAGCTGGACGATCTGGAGTTTGCAGATGAGCTGGCTCTTCTATCGCACACTCAACAACAAATGCTAGAGAAGACGACTAGTGTAGCAGCAGACTCTGCAGCAGTAGGTCTCAACATACATAAAGGAAAAATCAAAATTCTCCGATGCAACACAACATGCACCAACCAAATCACTCTTCATCGAGATGTCTTTACATATCTGGGCAGCATCATCGACGAGAAAGGTGGATCGGTTGCAGATGTGAGGGCGCGGATCGACAAAGCGAGGGCTGCATTTCTACAGTTGAAAAATATCTGGAACTTCAAACAACTTTCAACCATAACCAAAATCAGGATTTTCAATACAAATGTCAAGACAGTTCTACTGTATGGAGCAGAAACTTGGAGAACTACGAAAGCCATCATCCAGAAGACACAAGTGTTTATTAACAGTTGTCTACGCAAAATACTTCGGATTCGTTGGTCAGACACCATCAGCAACAACGAACTGTGGGAGAGAACAAACTAGATTCCAGTGGAGGAGGAAATCAGGAAGAAGCGGTGGAAGTGAATAGGACACACATTGTGGAAAGCACCTAACTGCGTCACGAGGCAAGCCCTCACATGGGACCCTCAAGGCAAAAGGAAAAGATGAAGGTCAAGGAACACATTACGCCGAGAAATAGAGAAAGATATGAGAGGAATGAACAAAGATTGGACAGAACTGGAGAGGGAAGCCCAGGACAGAGTTGGTTGGCGGCCTATGCTCCATTGGGGGTAACAGGCGAAAGTAAGTAAGTAAGTAATCCACGACTCCTGCACCTCACAAAATTCGATCCAGGACCTTCGATCTTGCACGCGAACGCTCAATCTCTGAACCACTGCGCCGGTATTCAACGGTGTTCATGTTTAACCAAATTTAAAGACCAGTATAGATTATTTGTTTATTTATATTCAAAAATAAAATTTATCCAGAAGAAGAGGAAGCGGAATAAAACGAATTTGGATAAAAATACAATTATCTTTTGTATCATTAACGGGGAAGCGAGGTGGGCAGGGGGGACAAGAAAGAGTCAAAATTGGTTTATGGTTGTAAAACGTCTGTCGATACGTAACAATCATTTTTACTAACTTGTAAGCTTATATCGGCATATAAAAAAATAAAATCAATTGATTTCTCATGTTTACAGTAATCATCATAGGTGGGCTACATGAATTAGTGTTAAAAATATAAAATCTTTATTTTTTGACAAATTAGTTAGTTTATTATCAAAAGAAAAAATACAATCAATGCTTATATATCCTACTGTGGAACATCTGTCTAGGAAAATTGTAAATTATCAAAAATGCCTGAAGCAAGTCAACCGTAAACATTTTATTTTAGATAAATAAACAGAAAGTAAATTTGTACATGTGTGTACATGTGTGTGTTATTATGGTTGCTTACGCAACAAAACTCGATGGGAGTTCACAAAACACATCCATGTATGCAGAAGATTTTGAATTTTCACAAAGTGAAAGTTTAATTCTCTTATCTTTATTCGCTTCTTCCATTTTCCATTGATAAATTTTATAAATTTTTGACACGTGGTTAACTTAATCAGTAAACATTATATACAAAATATATAGAAACCTACATGGTACCCCATTATTATTCTGAGTTTTTCGGTTATTAGACACACACACACACAGATCATCCTGTTGTATAAATAAATATAGACGAGTAATTTAAATTACCTCATGTCATAATGATGAATATCATTACTGATTCTTCTTCATTAGCCTTAATTTATAATTTTGGTATAATTCTGAAACAGATTGAAGTCTAATTTACTCATTTTTGTCATTCTAAGCTTAGAGATTAGATGAGACAATTTTCCATTCAATTAAATTTTATAATTTAAACAAAGATTTTCTGTTCAAAAAAAATTGAAACTTAGTATAAATTATTTTACAAGATTATACTTGATGTTTATGTAAAACATTTTGAAGATTTTGAAGAAAATCCTTTAATCACACTGATCCATCTATCATTTGATTAAAAATTAAATAAATTAGAAAATGTGTAGTCATTGCTGAAATAAAAACATTTTAACAAACACTTAGTTTAAATGAAGGTTAATTAGATAAAGTTTCTAGATAGTGTAAAGATTTTGAGAAAAAAATAATATTTTAGTAAAGCTGGGATCAGAATCAACCAAAATTCAACTGAATTGATCATAAAATTCAGTGACAGTAACTGGTCAAGTAAAACGTTTATCTCAGAAATTTTTGAAAAATTTAAAATCAATAATTACAAGAAGTGATAACTTTTATTGAATTCATTTTACACGTTTGAAATAATGAATCGATCAAAGTTAGATCACCATTAGAAACCTGAAAGCACTAGAGGTATGTGACTCATCAACAATGTGTGGTGAGCAAATCCAGATACCAGATTGACTATGCTCACCACTAAATGTTCCGTACGGTCATGTCACGAATATTAAAACAAATCAATGGTCCAATGTTTTATTTAAGGAGACAGTAGGAATTACATCGGTAACAGCAAATAGAGAACGATGGCAGAAACGCGAAGAGGACGTTGCGCGCAAGAAGTCGTAGAAGCGTTTTTGGTACAGTTAAACAAAATGAGTACAATAATGTTTATTTTTCACAAATCGTATTTTCTTCGTAGAAGCGTTCCACTACAAATGTGCATCCACGTTCGCGCGCAAGACCGAAGGTCCTGGGTTCGAATGCTGCGAGGTGCACTAGTCGTGGACACACACTGCTGATGAGTCCCATACCAGGACGAAACGGCCTTCCAATGCTTGCAGGTTTTTAATGGTGGTCTAACTTTGATCGATTCATGATCTCAAATGTGTAACTTAACAATCTTCACAACCCCGTAATGCAAATAATTTTACGACAATCCAGGTTGAGCACCAGTATATCTGATCATATGAATTAGTGTCCTCAATTTTATTTATTTAGAAATAGCACCCCGGAAATTGTAATGATTTTAAACGATATTGAAAATAATGTAACTTCTCAATTAAAAAACTCTGACGTAACTAAATAACGTCCCAGTTTTTCAGTGCATTTAATGACTCACCAGTTTCTATACACTGATTGTTGTTAGGTACGGACCAGTGTTTTCAAAAGTCTTTTTAAAGTTATATTGACTAAACATTGTGAATAATTTGCCAGTTTGAAAATCACTTGGTGATAAAATTTAAAAAGGCATATCACCAAAGGATTTTAAGCAGGTAGAGAAAGATCTGAAGCTCTTGGATTAGATCCCTGGTGGGGATGTGCATCCACACTACTAATAAGCACTACACTACAATGAAACAGATTCATAGTTGCCTATTGTTTAACTAAGTTTATTCAGTGATGTGAAACCAGAATATAGTAAAATGAAAGCTTGACACACAAAATGACTTATCACTTATCTGTGCACTGCTACTCCTTTGCTATGTCTTCAACAAGATCTCATTTAAGACCATAACTTCCACAAAATATAATAGACCATTTATTCTGTCTACCATAGAAATAATAATAATAATCACCTTGAATCAAAATTATAAAGTATTAGCATTTAACTAATAGTTGCTAGGACACATAACATCTAAAATTATACTGTCAAATCATCCTAAAATTACATTTTCCCTGAAAGTATTCGCATTGATCATGATACCAATGATGTGAAAGTTCATTTATTGAAATTTTTATACATCCTAATGTGCGTTTTTGATTTTTCACTTTATTTCTAATCGTTTTTTTAAATACTGGTTTATTTAAACAAATTCTAAACAATGTATATGTACCATAATCATCTTTAGGTAGATGGTAACGAAAACAATTTACTCAACAAACCATATGTTTCATGAGAATAAGCAGTTTTTCTTTAAAAAAAATAAAATAAAATTATGCATTCACTTTCATGAATAGAAACGACATTATATCATTCAAACAAAAACTATTTTTACAATATTCACATTTCATCAACACATAGAAATGTATTGATATGAAAGAAAATTATTAACTAAACATTTTCATTGTTTTCAACATGTAACATCATTATATATTGATTGATAATCATTGAAATTCTATTACAATCATCATCATTTTGTAAGTCAATATGTCATTATAATTTTATCAATACTGATAACAAAAAAAAACAAAAAGCATTTCATTCAAAATTACTCAACATTAACCTTTCTCACTTTATACAACCTGAATGTAAATTAGAATGGAACTAGTTCGATGAATGACTGACTATACAATAGATACAACTATTACAATTGATTATTTGAATTACACAAACATGCACGCATGCACGCACTTACACACACACACACACACACACACTCATATACACGTTTGTTTATCAATATTTACAAGTTGTCCTACTATCTTGAATGATTAGAAGAAAAAGAATCCTTATCAACTTTAGTTTTGTTTGCATTGAGTTCTTTATTTTGCCCTTGAATTCATCACATCATAACAATAATAGTAACCGTAATAATAAAGTTGGCAACTAAACGTATTTTGCTTCTTTTTTTCTCCTCTTTAATTCGTTTATATTGCTCGTGGCATTTAAACTTTACTGTCAAATACAAATTCTTATTGCTTTCAGTTTCCTTCTACTTCTTCTTCGTATTGTTATTGTTGTTATTACTGTTACTATTATTATTTTATATTTATTTCTGAAGTATGATAGATTTCTAATATTTAAATTGAATCAACTGAAAGTTTCAGTCATATTTCGGTATACACTTTATTTTGAATAGATGTCTAGCTCAACTATGAGATTAGTCATTAGTATAAGAGATTTTGTGAAGATTAGGAAATTTCAAAGTTTAAATCACAAATCGATCTTATATAGACAATCAATAAAAACCAGTAAGTAATAAACAACTGTTTCGCCCTAGTGTAGGACTCCTCAACAGCAAACATTTTTAATGTTACCAGACTATTTTATCTCTCACGAGAACTTCTACCCACTGGACTATCAATGATCCACACATGTCCAACCAGTGGCATTCAACCATATCGGGAATCAGATAATTATCCATTTCAAGCAATGGAAGGTAATCTCACAGTACAGTGAATTAATTGAAAAAAAGCAAACAAGCAAGTGAAGAAGAGCATCAGAACCGACAAACGTAAATATGTGGGAGATCTAGCAATGACGGTGGAAAGGGCTGCCAGAGAATGAAACTTGAAACAGTTGTCCGATACAACAAGGAAGCTTGCTGGAAACTGATGTAAAATGGAACAACCAGTATAAAGCGAAGAAATCGAAGTAATTAGCAACACTGAAGAACAGCGAACCAGGTGGGTAGAGCGCTTTATGGAGCTCTTGAATCCACCAGCACCACTGAAATCACTCAACATCGTAGCAACATCTACGGACCTCTCAGTCGATGTTGACCCACCAACAATTCAATAGATCAGAATGGCCATCAGACAAATCAAGAGCGGCAAAGCAGCCGGACCAAACAACATTCCAGCAGAGGCACCGAAACCAGACGTAGCAGCAAAGATACTCCACATTCTCTTCAGCAAGATTTGTGATGAACAACAAGGACTGGAACACTAGTAGGAAGGACACTCCATCAACATACCAAAGAAGGGCGATCTCAGCAAGTGTGAGATCTACAGAGGCATCACTTTTCTCTCAAGACGAGGCACAGTCTTCAACAAGGTGTTGTTAACCAGAATGAAGGACTTCGCAGACGCCTAACATCGAGATCAGCAGGCTGGATTTCGTAAGGTTTGATCGTGTATCGACCAAGTGGTTGTAGAACAATCAATTGAACGGGACTTACCACTCTATATCAGCTTCATTGACTACGAGAATGTATTCGATAGCGTGGACAGGACAATACCATGGAGGCTTCTTCGACACTACGGCGTGCCTGAGAACACAATCAACATCATACGGAATTCCTATGATGAACTGAACTGCAAAATCCTGCGTCGACAACGGCTGACAGACTCTTTCGAGGTGAAGAACGGTGTCAGGCAAGGTTGCTTACTCTCACTCTTTCTCTTACTCCTGGCTATTGACTGGATTACTTCGATATCAACATCTGAGTAGAAGCACGGGATACAGTGGACAATTAGAATGCGGTTGGACGATCTCGACTTCGCAGATGATCTAGTTCTTCTGTCGCACACGCAACAAGAAAAACCACCTGTGTAGCGGCAGCTCTGCAGCAATAGGTCTTAACACACACAAAGGAATAAGCATGATTCTTCGACACAACACAACATGCACTAACCAAATCACACTTGATGGATAGGCTTTGGAAGATGAATCCTCAGTTCCAAAGAAAAAGAGGAAGGTCAAGGAACACACTACGCCGAAAAATCAGACAGACATGAGAAGAATGAACAACAAATGTGAAGAGATAGAAAGGAAGGCCCTGAACAGATTATGTTAAAGAATGCTGGTCGGTGGCCTATAATCCCCTAGGGGTAACAGGCGTAAGGAAGATTTGTGACTTGGGCAAAACTTATACTCAGCATCCGATAATTAGTGTTGGTGCTCAGTTCCACCGTTAAATAATTCAATTCTTTTTAAGTTGTAGATCTCCTCTTTTAGTAAATAATAATAAAAAGCAATTGGTAACAATTAATTACTTAGTTGATAATTCTTTGTAATGTTAAAATACCTAGTTAAGTGATAGTACTCTATCGCCCAGTCACTAAACCTCTGTTAGTCATTGCGACTAATCACCTCACGATACTGACTTCACGTTTTCTCGTGATTCTAGAAGAAAGTTGACAAAATCTGTCATTATTCATATCAGACATAATGATAATCGAAATGAGTAGATCTTAAACTCCATATATATACTGTTATTCATAACATAACATTTTTTTCAATGTATGTTCGTTGTGATGATATAAGCTTATGAAATACAGTTTGACATTTAGTTTCAGTATTTGACTACTTATCCAACCAAAGCATATATTCAACATCAAAAAGTGTCTTATCTCTTATCAACATGTTTAAAACTTTATTTGTTGATTTTTTAAAAATAAAAATAGAAAAATACCTGAATACATAATTAGTTTTGTACTACTGTGTTAGGAATGAAAATATCAATGTACTAATGCTCATCTGACCATTAACTATCAATTTGATTCGATCATATCATAGTTGTACCGATTAATTTACATGTTCTAATAAATTCCCATGAAATCGTATTACTTTAACATACTATGCAACTATTTAAACAAGAATGAACTATTTTGACACTTCCTTGTTCAATGTCAGAATGAAATGAAACTGAGACATAAAATATTAGGATAGTTTTTTTTTCTCATAGAATATTTCGATGAGATTAATTTTCATTGAAATTTTGCTTAGTTATACGAGCAGTCTACGTTGCAGTATTATAAAAATAATAATGATAATAATAATAATAAAGATACTTTAATGCGGAACTCTTTAAAATGTATGATTGTTAAGGAGAAACATTTCTTAATTAGTGATGAATTTGGTTTCAGTCAATCATTCACTTAGTTATTATTTTGAGGGTTTATTTAAATGTCAATTTTGAAAGAAAAAAAAATTCATCTCATTCTGCTAGATATTAATTAATTATAAACAGGTTCATTATGTGTTGCTCTGTTTTAAATAAATTAGTTATTGAACAAGTAAACTGAATATTTCCAATTTCATTATATAATTATATAAAACAATAATAGTCATCATATTCATATTTAGTCTACGGGTAATGTTACTCACTTATAATACTGGCAATATTATTATGATTATTATTCTTATTGTCTTATGGTATTAATTTTGTCAAGGTTAATGATATAATCATCTGAATCATAATGCCCATGTGTAAGAGAGCGAAAAGAAGGAACATTGAGATGGTGTTGGAAAGAAATTTTATTTAACTCAGCGTAACTATTTCATCTTAAGCATTAAAAGGTATATTATTGTTAGTAGTAGTACACATACAAATGAACATTCATGCATACCAACATATTAAACATATCTACTCTACGCATAATTCTATGTGTACATGAGTGTTCGTTTCATGTGTTTGACCTGTTCCTGTCAAAGGTCGTCACTATCTCGTATCTAAGTCGGTAAACCAACAGGATTAAATTGAAGCATTGTTATGAGTTAAGATATTAAGTAAGGAAACAGGTACAAATTATTTACTACTACAAACTATCAGTCTTATTTATTTGTCACAGTAACTAGAAGAAAAAAAATGAGAGAGAGAGAATACTACTACCACGAGTTCGCCAAGAAGAAGCAAGTTCGAAATGAGAAATTTTTTTCAAATTCACTAGTTTACTTTAATCCTTATATTTTCAAACCGGAAAACTAATCTCAGACATACAATGAGTTTATTTCAATCAATTAAATATGAAAATAAATAAGGGTCTATTTTGTTTTGTGTGTGTTTGTATGTTCATTTTGGGGTTAAATTATAATGCTGGGCTTTTCATTTTATTACTATATATATATATATATATATATATATATATATATATATATATACTACCAGCTCATGGCATGGTTCATTTTCAACGTCTCCTTCTATCCATTGGATTGAAAAAAATAACTACTGCACTTTTATATCCTCACAAAAAAAGATTAAGTAATCAAACTTTTTTTTCTTGCTGTGTCAAAAAACACATTTCGAAAAATTCCATTCACCAACCATTTCAAGGATGTTTTTTTTAATTCAACTTGAAATTAAAATTTTCCACTCTGGAATAAAATCAGACAATTTTTGATGAGAAGTTGGAAGGGTTAATCTGTTTGGTTTTCATTTTTTTTTAGTAAAAAAGAACTTTAATTTTACTTTTTTTTTAAAATTAATATATGATTGATGATTTCAAATGTGTAAAAACACTAATCTCCATAACTCTAATTGAAAATATCGTAGAATGTGCTCATTAGTGACTAGCTTCGTGACGAAATTCTCTGTTTTAGTGAGAAGTGGAGTTCAACACTGTCAGGTGTAGGCAGTAACTTTCGAAGACAAATGGGTGAGGTCACGTAAAATCTCTAGATCAATCAGAGTTAAACATTAACACTGTCGGATGCCGGCCCAGTGCTCCGTCGGTTAGGCATTCACGCACAATATCGAAGGCCCTGGGTTCGGATCCTGAGGGGTGCAGAAGTCGTGGATGCGCACTCCTTATGAGTCCCGTACCAGGACGAAACGGCCGTCCAGTGCTTCCAAGTTTCTAATGGTGGCCTAACATAGGTCGATTCATGATTTCAAATTTATATGTATATATATAATTTGGAAGAGCATGGAATCAGTTTATCGTAACAAGTAGATTTTCAGAAAGTTGCCTAATCTATGAGATTGTAGACGAAATTCTGTAATACATATCTGATCATAAAACCAGAATGGAATGATTTCAGTAGGTAAAATACGAGAAATACTATAGTTTATAGATGATTTTCATCACGAAAGAACATTAATTAGACCATTGATTAAATTGTAATTGTTTGTAGCTGCAAATACCATGATAGTAATAATAATAATAATAATAATAATAATAATAATAATAATTTTAATAAATATTAGCATCAGGTAGTTGGTAAGAACTGTTTAACTTTGTAGCTACTGATCAATGGTTCGTGTTTCTTGTAACTGTTGTTTGATAATGTAAATTATGAATGTCATTTCAGGAAGAAATTTTCAACTCCGACTTAGCCATATTCAAATAAACTTCTATTTAACATTCATTACTCAAAAATATTTGTCGTAAATATTTCTATCAGTCAGTGCGCGTAAATTATCTTTAGTCACAATGGTTTTTTAATGATTCAACTGTTATAACTTATCTTTTTATTTATCATATATGAGTTGCAAAGCATGAATAAGAGAGAAAATATACTAACAATTGTAGGGTTTACGTTTGAGTTAATCATAATAATAATTTGTAAGTATTTTATCATAATATATGAAAAGACTAATTGTAATACTTGTACAGTTAGGAAAAATATACTTCAAGAACTTAAGTAGGATATCCTTTGAAAGGATTATCCTGACATAATGACTCGTCTGAAGAGCCGACTAGTTGGAGGTTTATGGAGGCTAATTCATTTAAAGAATGTTAACTTCAACTTATTTTAGCTAAAAGAAAATAAAATCAGAGAGTAACAGTGTATAACACAACTCAGCCAAATACCATCGATATTTGTGTAATGGTGCAACATTCAAGTCACGTGTACATTTATCAAACGAGAGACAAACTATACAAACCGTACATATTTTGCATGCCGTTATCAACTGGTCCCAATAAAAAAATTACCAATACACCAAGCAATAGATTACAAACTAGATTGTGTATGGCTATAAATAACTATATATTTTTGTCTGCCTTATAGCACAACACAAAAGCTTTAAATATATTTCACCTATCGAATGGAAACGCTTGCTTGTCATGTGTTTATTTTTTGTGTACTTAGGTCAGTTTGAAACAAACATCACTGTTAAATAAATATGAACACTTTCTATATATAGAGAGAGAGAAAATGATAATTATAGAAACCTCTATATCATATTAGCAATAAATGAATTGTATCGTAAATTTTGAAAAATTAGGCGAATATTCACTTCATACACCGTAACAAATAATGGTAAGAAAAAAAACATTTTCTTTCTGTTTATTTATTTTTTTCCAGCATCCCACAAATACATTTAATCCACATAGCGAAACAAACGTGAAAACTCTTTCTGTACAATATAAGTTGCTCTATAAAATAGACAGGTTAATCAGCTTTTTAATTCAGTGGAACCTTTGAACATCACGGTTGCAATAATAATAATAATAATAATAATAACAATAATAATAGCAATAACAATAATAATAATAATAATAATAATCTCAAGTTATCTTAATGTCACATCAACCAAAAATGCACTCGTGAACTGAATAGATATGCATCATTACTTTTCTTCAAGTTGACAAGAATGTAAATGCCTGCATTCACATATTATTATTATTATTATATTATGAATATAACCGTGAATAAATATGACCTGAATTCATTTAATCCCAGTTTACAATTGACGTCTGTTTCATTTTACACTCTGTCTTTTTTTTCATGCGTATATTTCGTGATATCTTTCGCCATCTCTGTTTATTTATTTTGACGTGTGTTCCATTTCTGTCAATTTTTTCTTTAAGTGTATATGTGTTTATCCTTACATTTTTGTCATGTTATGGCTTTGTATTTTCTTATTGTTATTCTTGTTTTTATCCTAAATTAAAAACATTTCTGTCAAATTTTCCCATTCAAAATGATCCATTTTTGGGGGGGGCGGGGGTAATGAGAATGTCAGAGAAATGGAATTCTGACAATTATTTACAACATATCATTCATACGTTTATATTAACAGTCGTTCACATTGATAAGATACACGTATGTAAGTAAATAGATTAGTGGATAACTGGGAATAGGATAAGTTTTGTGCACATTGAAATCATCAATCAATCATTGTCAGACCATTCGAAACCTTGATACACTAGACGGCAGTTTCGTCCTGGTATGTGCCTCATCAGCAGTGCGCAGTGCACCTCACAGGACCTTCGGCCTTGCGCGCGAACGCCTAACCTCTGGATGTATGTGCGTATTTTTTTCTAAAATAATAATCTCTATCTTGAATTATGACAAATTAATAATTTCAGTGCAGAATTTCCAACAATTATCATACATAGGTTACAAGTTTATGGTGTATTTACTATTGGTTAACATGATCAGGTATAAAGAGAGATTAAATCGTATTTACTTTTGCGAATCGACTTTCTTCAGTTCCAGTGACACAGCAAGTCGTCTGACTGATGATGAAATCAATTAATCCCCTAATATGTTATTTGATGATTGCTCTATATCTTGAATGAGTTAATGCCAGAAATTGTCAACCACTGTATGTTTATTCAGATGATAAGTTATTTCCTGATCTCTGAAATACATGAAGCTTCTAACTTCCATCAGTTGATTTGTCCTAAATGTATGCAGTTGAAGATTTTCAAATTAGGACGAGAGGGATATTTAATACTCAGTAATTCTCGACTGAAAATAGTTTTTCGTGAAAAATACTTTTAGATTAAATCAATGTCGATAGAATCAACTAACGAAATAAACTAAAGTATATTGAATGTAATAACAGTTTTGATGTAATTTATTTACTTAGATATATGAAGTTGTGTACTAGATATTGAAATCTACAATAAGGGCAAGGATTAATGGGACCGTTAATTTACTAAACTTGTCAATGTTAATTGATCTCTGATATTGTGAGGATTCTTAACATTAGCCCAATACTAGAGCTAATCAGCAGGGAGTATTCGATTGTCGCTGTAACTATGATTCTCAACAACATTTGTAATAACATTTCATATCCATTATCTACTGTATATAGGATTAAGGATGTTTATATTGCTTTGCAGAAAACATTGATACATGGAAATATATTGCAACAAAATCTTCATTATTTTCAACCATATCTTCGTATGGAAATGATCTTATTCTTAATCAGATATTAGGATGAACAAATAAAATCGTTATCTGCTTAAATCAAAATCATTAGAGTGATTTCAACAATCTTCAAATCATTTATAGTCTGCACATTGCTATTACAAACTGTTGTAAAGACAACTGACATTGGAATGTTCACATCATGGATTGATTTAAGCTGTTTCGTCATTGAGATTTAGAAATCACCGAATAATTACAAAACTTAATCATCTCTCTTATAATATAATTTACAGAAATGAATAAGGCCAGTAAGTCCTTAATTCGACCCCTAGTGTTGTCGTGAGTAGGTACTGAGGAGTCCCAGATTATGAGGAAAGAGATGTGATATTCATTGGGGTTTCCAAGAGCTGTCTAAACAAAGTCAATCTATGACAGTAAACTTCTTATTCCTAGGCAATCTTTACAGTTTTAACTATAACGTTAAGATTTATATAGAAATCGATAATGTAGTCTGATTTATTAAGCGTCCAAATGCCTCAAAGGGTAATAGGATATGTCGGCGAAGAAATGATTCGTTAGCCAGTATGAAAAATTGGTTAATTAATTCCCTCGGCCATGAATATTCAAACAATGACAAAGCGAATAATGTCTTTGACAATCTAAAATCCACATGAACAGAGATTTTAGTATTTCTTAGTTTACCAGTTACTGTGTTCATTGATGATGATTTATTATATGTCGCTTTCTAGATTTGGTTTCTTTTTTCAGAGAGTAAATATTTACATCAATTTTTCCATTTTCCAGTCAAAATCGCACTCTAATCATGAAACGAATAAATGTTCCTATGAATTTGAACTCAGTAATCGACACAAAGTATCTGGGGTTTCTAGGTTCAAATTTGCTAGGGGTTTGGCATGTGGGTCACTGTAGAACAGAAAACTTATAATCACTGAAATCTAAACATGTCAAGTGTGAATTATTCATTACTAACAATAATGAATAATGGTTTGCATTATTTCGATAGTTCGCCAATTTTAAAAATACGATCCGTTTGACTTAAACATTTATCTAAACTTAAGCCCGTTAGGTTTGATTGTTGAAGGAGTTGTGACTGAGGACTTCACAAGGTCTTTAAACTAAAACGAAACAGTTATCCACTCCTCTCTTCTTTCTAATATTTCTTCAGCAGACTTGAGTCTGCGATGATAAAATTTTGTCATCCAGTAAATTTTTACTGTTTGTTCAATGACTCAATCTTTAAGCATCAGTTTCATGAAATTTGTCTCTATAACGAGTTAATATCAGTTATCATTACTGATAATGCCATTGACATATACAGTAAACTTTTCTAATGAACTCAAGGGATATATGATTACAATCAAAGTTGAACAATTAAATTTAAACTCATATGTTGGTTTTTAAACCAACCAAATTGTATACGATCAACTCCTTAATAATCTTTTCCTAACAATAAAAAAAAAACCAAAATTGAAACATTAAATATCAACAGATTGTAAATTTTCTTGTAATAATAATTATCATTGTTCGTCCATTCTATTTTATTTTATTTTATTTTCTTCTTAACTGACTAGACATTGATATATAAAACAAAAGAGAGAAATTATCTCTATCGTTTAAAATTTCACAAATATGTCTAAGTCTAGTTACATTGATTGTTGTTATTGTTGTATAGGGCTTGTTTTTGTATATATATATATATATATATATATATATATATATATATATTCATTTCAATTAATCAATGGATAAACAATAAAGATAAAATATAATTAAATTTTTTAGATTATAATCAAAAAAGCATTAAAAAATATATATATTAGAGATTCAATCTTATTTACAAATAAATTTCAAGCAATACTACTACTACTACTATTATTATTATTGCTATCCTTATTAATCCTTATAGTAGTATTATTGTTATGATGAGTAATAAAAAAGAAGAAAGTGAAATTGAATTATACACATTTGTCTAACAACAAACATATTTTCGAAAGAAAATCTCTTTTATTTCAAAAGACAATATTGTTTTCAAAATTGCGGTCTCATTGATCGTTCACTCTCGCTCCTCCCCTATTCCTCTCTCTCCCTCTTTTGTTATTCTCTCTTCTATTGTCTCTCATGGGAGACACAAATCTCCGTTGAATGAATACAAATAAAAGAATTAAAATAATCATAAACTAAAAAGGAAAAAAAATCAGACACCGAATAAACATGAATTTAATTCGATTATAGTATACACATTTCTATATGGATTTATACGACATGATACAATTTTTTTTGTTTAATTGATCTGTATGTTTTGTCTTTGTCTAAAGTCGGTTTGTTTGTTTGTGTGTGTGTGCGCGGGCGAGTGATGGTGGTACTGGAGATTTATTTATTTGTTCGTTTGTCCCTGTTTCTTTTTCTTATTAAAATTGACAACTTTATTTTATTGTATTAAATTTAACGCTTTTGCATAAATCAACTGTTTTCCTCTCTTCTCCTTTTCTTTTTACTACTTCTTCTTACATTCTAGTTTATCCGACTAAAAAAACAAACAAACCGCTAGAAAAGTAGTAATAGACTATAGAGCTTTATTCAAAGTATTCACCACATATTGTATGTATTAAAACAACAACAAATGAAAATTATTATACAAAATGTCAATCTAATAATCTAATAATCATTATTTTTATTTTAAAGGATTGTTGTTTACCTGTGATTTTTTTTTGTTTGAAATAATTTTATATTTAATTTTTAGAAATTTTAATTATTTCTCTTTTGCATACATTATTGTGTGTAGTCGACTTGGTCATTGATTTCATTGGGGATCAGTTGTTTCAACTGTGAAGGTTACTTGTTAGTCTCTTCTTTTAAGTAATATTTGTTGAAAACTAAATATTCTTATTCTGAGCATAAAAACAATAGCTAAATTGCTGAACTTGTTAATTTAAAGCCTTTCATCCTAATAAACACTAAAATCAACATTACAAATCTACCAAACTAAGCTGATTATCTACATGAATTTTAGCAGATTAAAACAGGAAATATCAAATATCATTAAAAAGATTCATATACTCAATACCTTATATGTTTATATACTGTTAGACTGTTCAACACAAATCGATTCTAAATGATTATCAAAATAAGTTAAATAAGTATCATAAGCTGTCTATCGCATACCCTTGTCTAATCTGTTAACGAATGTGAAAGTTAATTCATTATTATGTAATATTATGTATATATTTTGAAATCAGGAGTTAATCAATGTTAGACCACTATTAGAAACCAGAAAGCCCTGGATAACCACCACTGGATGGCCGTTTCGTCTTGGTATGAAACTCATCAGTAATGCGCATCGACGACTCCCGCCACTCGCAGGAGTCAAACCTAAGACCTTCGGTCTCGCGTACGAAAGCTTAATCTATGGACCACTGAGCCGACATAAAACGATGTTAATGTCTAACTTCGATCAATTCACAATCTCTTGCAACCTCAACCACTGTCTTCGGTGAGTATTGCTTCACACCCGGACAGGGTTGGACTCCATTGGTCACAACTTCTCCGTAGAACTCGGAGAAATGTCCTCACCGAACTAGTCACTACTGAGTACTTGAACAATAACGTTTGTTATTATTGTCAGTAAATTTTCGGTAGGTAATATATTTTATCAAGCACATTATAAAGAATATACGTGTATAATACAATTCATGATTTCTATGGTCCGTTTATAAACACAAACTCACTCACACTTGTAATATAGAGTAGATTAATTCTGAGCAAGTTTACGAAAAATTATCTATTCTTTCATAAACTGTTATACTTCCTTCATGACCACCGAAAAAAATCAATTAAAATTAACTTACTGTTCAACATACGTTTATTTAGTACCATCTGGTTTCTTTCGACTCCAATGTTGATGTTAACTCATGGCGAAAATTACCTTGAAGCTACATTAATCTCTATAAAACATGTAAATAACTCGTGGAGTATCTATAATTCGTAAAGGAAAAACGATGGAAAAGAAGAATGAAATACGGATCCCTTGTAACTAGACCTCATTTGTAGTTTTACAAAATGGACTGGATGTACTTGGACAATCACTGAAAACCAAAGAAAATTGGAAAGCTCTTTTGTCGTAGTCTGGCACTTTACATTCACAACTCCATGTACAGTCTCCGTTAAACCGTATAGTCTAATTTTTTGACCCTAGGTGGTGTTGTGAACATGTGCTGCTATAAACCTAAAAAACAATAATAGTAATGACTTTGTTCAATATTATTTGTTAGTACAATATGGAATTCTCAGCACGGAATATTACAATAAGTTTCCTTTACGAAATAATAAGTTGTTAGCAGTGAAAAGTAAGCAATTCAGGAATCGATGTCTTATTATCGTTCATTCAATTGTGAGCAGATTGCCAGTCAACATAATGTACCTTGTAAAGCGATAACTCATGAACTTTTTTTATATTCGCCTGAATATTTTCTGTAATTAACAGTTATAGTCAATGTGTTAAAACAAACAGAAAGAATTACTTTCTTGATATATTTTGATATCGAAACAGCCCAAATATTCAAGCAGGTCGCCTAATGCTGAGGTTGTTTAACCTAAGTTCAACAATTTCTAAAAACTATGTATTTCTAATTTCTGGACTAAATATTCTGTTTGTTCAGTGAACAAACTCTATTCAATGTTCAATCTCTCCAGTACAGACATAAATAATCTTTATATACAACTTCTTTTACAAATTAAACGACTGTAATTTTTTTTCAAATCTATCGCACTACTGTCGATGCACAACTATTTACGTAATCATAAATATATATATTACTTTAATTGTCTAATTTGTTCATTTAATTTACAACTGTCTGATTAGTTCTCATTTCATTTCGTCCATTAATCCAATTTACATTTAATTCAACAGGGACAGTTCAAAATGATTTTTACATTCATAAGATCACTTTCAATCAAAATGATACTTTTTTTCTTAAAAAAAAATGCATTTGAAACAATACACTATCAGAAATCATTGTCATTATAATCACAGTAGGAAATCACTTTATACAATGTCAATAATTTCAATTGAAATTAAAAACAAATTATTTCAGATTTAGTAATATTGTAAATTATAAATTTACTTATTGTTATTAATATTCCTCCGAATGATGAGTGGATTATGCCGCACTACTTCACCTGTCCAATCTATCTATCTATATATATCAACTGACTGATGTGTATAAAAATTTATGATACTTTTGTTACTGATATTTGTACATCTGTTCTGCTTACTGACTAATTGATTGACCCGATAACCTTAGGGTCATAGGTCAATTTTGGGAAAAACAATTAAAGAAGTTGTAAATTAGCTAAAAATGGTAACATTATTAGTGATTCCAGTTAATTATTGTTGTTTCAATAAGAAGAAATGTGTAGATCATTAGTTTACAAATACAACAGAAAGTCTTTATCCAAATCGATTAGTTATATTTTCTTTAGACTTACAATCAATTCTTTTCAGTTTCTTTGCTATCTCAAAATAAAGTTTGAAAAATAAATCCGAAAGCAATCAGTGTGATCACGAAAACAATTTGTGAGTAAAATTCTCTTCGACTATTTTATTTACTGAATCTGTGTAGTTCTTATTTACAGTCGGTAAACGGATAGGGTGGTTTATTGGAAAAATAATTGAAGAAAGTTACATAATAAGTGTGAAAATGTCAAATGTCAACGCATTACGCAACCGCTCTCTGATAGTTGAAATTCCTTAACATTGGATTTTGTAAATTTTTGCCTTATTTATTTAATCACTGAGAACATGATTTCATAGCTTCAGTAAATAATATAGCCGAAAAGAAAATTTACTTAATCGAACTGTTTTTAATTCATTCTTATTGATATAACTAGTTTCTTTCGTAATTTCTGCCTAATTAAGATTTTTAAAGAATGTTATAATTTCACACTGACAAAATCCAGGCATTTACTTGTATTGCTTTCGTGCAGATTTCGTATCATATTAAAATAACTGTTATATTAGGTGTTGAATAATGTTAATTATGATTTATTAGGTATAACTAAGTGTTTGCTTAATCATAATCTCATACTTCACAATGATTTATTTATTTATTGAATTTAATCAATAAATTTGTAGATATTCAACAACTACATCAGCTTTGAAATAGGGGGACGGTTTTATCCCACTCATATCTTCAATGTAACTTCATGATTTATACAATACATCAGAGCTTCCTGTATTATTGACGTAAAACACTTAATTAACTTCTGACAGCATAATCTGTCATTAAAAACGCGAACAGAACTGAACAGAACTCATCACTACACATCAAATTTATCGACTATGCCAAAGTAAACAAATATGGATAGGGAAGACTTTGGAATCGTTTTCAATACCATGGTGTACCTGAAAGGATTGTCATCATTATAACTAGCTTCTACGATAGACCAGACTACAGACTGATGAATGAAGGACAGTTCACAGACACATCCCGATTGTTGACCAAAGTCGGACAAGGATGCTCACTTTTGTAATACCTCTTTCTTCTGGTAGGTAACAGAATTATGCAGACCTGCACATTTCAGGAGAAGTATGGGATAAAATAAACAGCTTGAATACAACGAAATGACTTGAAGTTTGTAAATGATCTAATCCTTCAATCATATGCACAGTAACAAAGTAGCTGAAGATAGAAAGTATAGCATCAGCCTCTTCAGTATTAGGCATCACCATTCACAAGGGGTTAGGTATGATCTTGTAATACGACATAGAGACAACCAATCAAACTCAGTTCGATAAAGAAGCTCCAGAATAATTAAAAGCCTCCATTGAGCTGGTGAACATCCTTGATTATCAAAAAAGACCAGACAAGAGTGTCAGATTATCAACTGACAGACCAGGGTCAAGTATTCCTGCAAATGAAGATTATCTGGAACTTAACTTAACTGTCATACAACACCAGGTCAGGACTTTGAAAACTGTATGGCTAAAAGTTGGAGATCTGCCACTAGCATCATTAAAAATGTACTCGTATTTGTGAGCAACTGCCCACTCAAGACCCTTCATACTCATTGACCAAAGATCATCATCCGTAACTGAGTGTGACAGAGAACAAACTAGTTTCTAGCTGAGGAAGAGATAAATAAAGGAGACACTGGAGGTGGATAGAAGAGTTTTGGTGGGAATAATCAAACCAGATCACAAGTCATGTGTTAACTCGGAATGGTGATAGGAGAAAGTAAAGAGGTAAAGCAAAGGAAATATGGCACTGAGAATTTGAAGTAGACTTCGGTAATATGAATAGCATTTGTTAACAACTGGAGTTGTTCCATGATCAGTGGCCTAGTTTGCAAGAAAGATGATAGACTTAAGTAGGTTAGTAAGTAATTCATATCACCGGTAAATTGCTGATACAATACAATAAAATAAAACTCTTCATTTCAAACAAATTCATGTAAAAGGATATTTCCGGTAAAATAGAAAGTTCAAAAATGCATCGTTATTTTTTAACTATTAAGATAGTTAAGAGTGACTTAATGTGTTGATCGAAAACTGATTTCTCCATTATTCATAATGGGTAGCCATAGTCTTTTGAATAATTCTTACCAATAATAACCATTTAAAAGTAGTACAAATGTTATTCTTTAAGAATATTATAAAAATAATAAGATTCTTGATGGTTTGTTAACAAATCAAGTAATTTGATCAGAAAACATTTTAAATTATTAAATAATAGTGAAATTTAATCATAGTCTGAATTTAACACAAAAATAATTTTTTCCTAAAAAAAATGACTATTGATAATCCTTTAAATTTAGCATTCCTAGTAATGACAAGAATATTATACAGTTAATAATGTTTCAGTTTCTTATGATTATCAATGCATAGGTTACTATGAATATATGTTTACAGATATGAAGTCAAGATAGAGATAGGTATAAGAATTTTTAGTGAAATTTGCAATTTCTTGTCATTGATATCAACGTACTGCGGGAGAGAACAAACCAGATTCCAGTGGAGGAGGAAATCAGGAAGAAGTGGTGGAAGTGGATAGGACACACACTACGAAAAGCACCTAACTGTGTCGCGAGATAAGCACTCACATGAAACCCTCAAGGCAAAAGGAAAAGAGGAAGGCCAAGGAACACATTACGCCGAGAAATAGAGAAAGATATGAGAGGAATGAACAAACATTGGACAGAACTGGAGAGAGAAGCACAGGACAGAGTTGGTTTGTGAAAACTGGTTAGCTGCCTATGCTCCATTGGGGGTAACAGGCGTAAGTAAGTAAGTTGTCATTGATATTCGAGACTTCAGTTTTCCTATCTTTATTTCTATCTGTATAATTGTTTCGAAATAGGTCTCAATGTCATGGTGTAGTATATTAAATACAAGGCTATTAGTTGAATCTAAAACGATTCCTTTATCTTATTTCCTGTGTTAATGTTCATACTGAAACTCAGAACTAGAAGGTATATCCATCTTATGAGTCCCAGATAAAAACTGAAACATGCAACTTTGAATTCAACTACTAGTTGTATACCAAATATACTAAACTATAAACACTGATTATACACAAAGTACTATGTTTTTTTCTTCAGTTGGTCAGGTTCATCGTCTAGAAATTTAATAGAAAGGAAATAAGTATCAGACAGTTTTTGCGTTTCACTTTGAGACATTACACCAATTAACAATTACCTAGCTAAACGACAATATAAAAAAAATTAGTGGAAAAGTGCTTTTTAGTGCTGCTTAATTTGAAATGGCTTTTAGCTAACGTTAGTCAGAGCAAAAACCTAACTTTAAGTAAAAAATTAACCAAATGACTGGTATAGAATTACTTATAACCAACTTTTTCTTTCATTAAAATGTTCTAGTGTTGCCTATAGTCTAAGGTTAGTTCTCGCCAATTAAATGCCATTAAAATTTCAACCGTTTACCATCGTGGCAAGATGGAATATTATGACAGTATTTACTTAGTTGATTGGCTGATAAAAGTAAGCGTGTATCAAAAGAATATGTATTGATGATATTGATATTCATTTTAAAAAGTAGTTTATTGACCCAATCGTTCATCATTATTGACGTAAGTTATTTTTCGGGTTGACTTTCTAGTTGAGAAAGTATATACGACTGAGTAACATTTGTCCTAACTCCGACTGATACCCCTCCTAAGTTTACTGCCGATGTCAAATTGTGGTAAAGATCAATTGAAAACAGAGCGAGAATCCTACCTCAGAAAAAGGAAGTCTGTTAAAAGATTGCAAACCAGAAGACGCATTTTAATCACTCAAACTCTGAACTGGTATTTGAAGTGTTTTCACATAGAAGTGTTATGATGCTTGATTATGGAAGACGAAATTTTGTGAAAGATATCAGGTCTAACCTTATTCTGACAACCAGGATAGTAATAAACATAATGATATGTAATGTGCGGGCAGTACGGGAGATCGGGAGGACCATTGAAATGACGGCCGAAATGAGATAATACAACTTGATGGTGCTTGAAACAACTGAGACGCATTAGAAACAGTGTGGACAAAAATGATTTACTTCGAAACAATCATAATTATATCACCGTCTTAAAGAAGAATATAGCTCACATACAAGGAGTTCCACTGATGTTGTCTAAAGACACACAAATACCATTTATTGGATGAGAAATTCACGCCACTAGGATCACTGGAGCATCAATCAAAGCAAAGAAAGGAAGGATCATGACGGATTTCAATCTGTGTTATGTGTATCAACAAATGGTAACACTGAAGATAACCAAGAGGAATTTTATATAAGGTTAAGGTCCAGAAAAAGACCTAATCATCGTTACGGGAGACCTAAACGCCAAGTTTGAATCGAAAAATCGGGAACAACACATCATAAATGAAGAAACAAATGGTCAATCGTGTTATTAGGATTGCGATTGATAGTATACTAGCAGTAACTGGCTTCGAGTTGCATTAACTATCAAACTGTTAAATGGCATAAAGTGACAATTATCGTAAGTTTTTTTGTGGGTAATCAATATGAAGCTCAGGATAATCGTTTCATGCTAGATGAAACGATGTGTATACAGTTTAGAGGGAATCGAATTTATACTTCAGATTTAATCTCATCCTACTCACAGTCATACTTAAAGATATCACCGATGATCTTTTTGATCCTAAGATTGAATAGAGTACATTGAACTATCAAGTGGAAAAGATGACTAATCATTTCTCATTTTGACAGATGGAGTTTGACCAGAATTAAAGGTTAGACAGTATGACACTGACTACTGTTAAATGATCAAATAATATAACCAATGTTCAATGTTAAACTGCGATCAAATTCTTTTGCCATGTTTGATACTCCTTACAGTACAGTATTACATAACCACATGGTTAACCACGCACCAATCACATTTGTTCTTATCACATTGGTTGGTACATTTTGACAATATTTAAACAATCTAATTGACGAAACTTTATTTTTTCTATGCTGTTTACTTTCAATAATCAAGTTTTGAAATTTCAAAACAGGCAACTTTTAAAAATGCTTTCCATACTTTCATATTAGTTTGTAATTGTCTAAGTGGTTCGATGAACGATAGTAATTTTCAATCGTTAAGTGATTCTTAAAGGGAACAAATTTAAAATTTAACATTAATGTAAACTTTGAAAAAAATCATCACGAATTGCAAATTGACTAACTCTAAACTGATTTTCTTTTCAAAAGAAACAATTAATTCACAACTTGCAATCAAAACTGTCTTAAAAAAATTTCATATTTTCAAAAAAGGCTTTCTAAATTATGGATTTTTAATGAACGTTAAATTTACAAATAGGAAAATAGATTTTACCAAAAATATAACCGAAAAAAATGACTATAGCGTCAATATCAATGAAATCATGACTTCATCACGTTTGTACATATTTTTTACTATAGAGAACGTTTAGATTACTCTTATATAAGTTACAAGATTATTGTCATCACTGAATATGTTGTAAAACGCTTATTGAGGTTCACTCTTAATAATAAGCTTCAAAGAAAAAAAACTTTTAAACTGAAATTTCAATGTATATCACACTGAATTGTATGCAGAAATTTTACTGCTAGCAGAAGGAGACAAATACTTAATGTTATTCAAACAGCTTTATTGAAGTTGTTCTCAGTGTACATTTAATATAACAAACATCTTCTACCCGATTATTAGAGTTTTGTTCCAATTTTTACATTGATTTCCCACATTTTAAGGTTTTTACCTTAAGGAGTTAATTATTCATCACAACTCCATTTGAACGTTTTTAAAGTGAAAACATCTATTTCTTTCTTACTTAAACTGATTTAATTATATAGATTACGTGAAAAACAAAACCGGAACAGATCAACACCTCTAAAAGCTTATTGATTAATATTTTATTATGCTTTAGGGTAATTGAACCCGTAGATTTTTTCTGATTAATGTATTAAAATATAGAAATTATAATGATTACAGAAACAAAATGAATAACTTGAAGATAACTTATCAAAATTAAGAAAGAAACTGTATAAAATACCCGCTTTGTACAAAACTATCATGAAGATTCTTTTCTTATTACACATACATTTCTATGTATACTAACAAATATTAAATCATCGGCATGTACATTTTTTCAAGAAAGAAAAAACAACAACAATCATTATTCTTAAGGACCACTGGGCCGGAATCCAACGGTGTTAATGTCTAACTCTGATTGATCTACGGGTCCCGGATTCGAATCCTGTGGGGTGCAGGAGTCATGGATGCACACTGCCACTGGTGAGTTCCATACCAGGACGAAACGGCCGTCCAGTGTTTCCAGGTTTCTGACGTTGGTCTAACAATGAATGATTGATTGATGATTTCAAATGTGTAAAAATACAAACCTCCAAAAACTCTGCCCGAAAAAATCATTATACTGAAAGAAAAATGTGAATTACATTTATTGAATATTTAATAAATGCAAACGATTCAAAAATATGAATATTTTGCTTAAAATAATTTGATTATTTATATATTGTTTGTTTAAATCTATGAAATGATTCACACATTACCAGCTAACTGACTTAGTGATCTATGATGATGATGATGATGAAGATGACGAGGATGATAGTGATAATGATTTCATCTGAACTTGATCAACACGTGCCAAGTTTCCCTAATTTTAACAATCATTATTATTATTATTATTGGGAGAATCGTCAGATTCACAATTTATTAATTGTATTTAGGTCAAATCAAAAAAACTGTTCCTCTATCAATAGTTAGTTACTTGCACCGATTACTTTGTGTTATTGATAATGTATAAATTGACCTTAAAAAAAACAAACTGAGGAAACTATTCAACTGATGATACTATTCAAAGTTTTTCTGTTGAATTTTTATTTTCACTTATTTATTTATTTTATGGGGATGTTTTTTTTTGAATAAAATTGTTGAAGAGTGTATTAATAAACAGGTGTATAAAAAAAGTTAAATCGTCTAACTTTTTTAAATACAATATTTTCTTTATCAAGATTAATTCTACTTAATAGTAATGATCTACATCTCAAATTCATTCATTTTAACAGTGCTAGTATTGATAATCGTTCAGTTTATTATTTGTTTTCTTTAAAAGAAAAATATGTTATTGCTAATCTACAGATCTATTTCATAGGTGAAATGTGTATATCAACCAATCTAGTGAATGTAGATTTGCTTCTTTCAACAAATAACCTGAAATTTTATTTCTATGATTGTCATCAGAATACCAAAATACACTGGAAAATTATTGTTTCCAAACAACAGATGTCCATAAATGATTCATTGTTCAACTTAGTTATGAATAGTAAAAGATACATTTGTATTCATAACCAGTAGATTAACTTAGTTACAATACAATAGTTTAATGTATAGTTTGTAAGTTGATATGTATTATACTTCTAGTATTTAAATAATATTTTAATGTACGTTAAAGTATAAAGAAATAACTTTTTTTCAATTGAAGTTGAGTTTTGTAGAGTTCGTCACTAGGTACACTTGAAGCTATTACGAGTTCACCTTAGTCGATAAACGCGAACGAGACAATTACCAGCGTCCAGATAGGCTACCTTGAATCCCAAGCTGAAGACATAAGTCTTGGTAAGCGTAAAAAGTATATTCTACAAACACCCAGCAATCACAATACAATCAAGCACACAACTCTCGTTTATTTATACATCATAGAAACTTCTTTGGGAAAGTTACGAAAATAGCACACTAAAATACACATCAGCCAATCACAGCCATGGATTTTCGTGGTGGGAAATGAAATCTCAAGGTCAACTGATCAGCCCATGCTCGCAAACGTGAAATCCAAAATAAGGCATTTATCAAGCGAGTTTTGGGGATCTAACGTCCCCAACAGTATTTTCCAACTATAATTTATAGTTCATTCATCTGTAGAAAAAAATTCATCATCTAGAAGAATTTGACTGATATTTCAAACATTAAGATTATACTACTATTTGAATTTCTTCAATCCATGGTATCTAATCCTTTAGTTATCTTAATAGATTACTCGAAATTATGAATGATGAGCTAAACTCGTCGGGAACTGACCAAGAATACAAAGGTCATAAAGCCACTTGTGTTATACAAGGTTAGAAGGACATTGAACTCAAGTTTTCCAATCCCTATGATCAGAATTGCAGAGTATTACTCTAAGATAAATAAAGTTGGTTAAAACTTAAGATGAATGAGCATCAAAATGGTACAGAAATGGTTCATATAGCCGGGAATATTTACTGCAGTAGATCGATGTGCATTTGTAACACGCGTAATCGGCAGTCAGTGAAAGGCAGAGGAAATCTAAAATCGCAACACACAGGTTTAATTCGACACCTCACACCAAGAGAGAACACAAGGTTGTTGTCACGGCACTCTTTATTTTCAAAATCAAAAAAACGGGGAGTTTTTACAGGAAGAGGGTGGGGGTAGTACCAGTATCTTATGAGTCATCTTGTAGGTTTAGAGCACTCAGGGCTTGCTCTTCAGCTTCCAAAGCATTTGTGTTTGATCGCCCTGAAACAGAAAGAAAACAGAACAAGTTAGCAACATCACACATAGTGATTTTGACTCCGTTACACATTCACTTCAAATCATGACCAACCACATTTCTTTAAGCATGTTGTATTTCGTTTGTAATATTACAAAGGAAGTAAAGCATACCAGCATTTTTGATGAATATCTAATAAAACGAACTGACTATATGTTATTTCTTATACCGATAGATTATTTTGTCATGCAAAAACAAATGAAAAATTGATTCACCTTGTTATTTAATCAAAGCACACATGTAAATTAGCGCAAGTATACGACTGTGATTTCAGCAAACATCATTTTACTATCTATTTGATTTGCTGAGACTTTTAAAAAATAGTTACAGACACACTGTGATTATGATGAATTGGTTTGATGTAAAGAATCAGTGAAAACTATGAAACAATAAATATTTATTTCACATATTCATCCATGTGGACTATATCTAATAACTGAAATTGTGAAGTAGTATATTTCGTTCGTTTACGATAGTTTTTTTGAAAATAATATATCTTGTTGGATACCCTGGATAACAATCGAAACGCTATTGGATAGTGAGAAAATTCGATGAAAAACTGTGACTTCAGATGAACAGTTCGTTAGGGTTCGTATTTTCCTGTTGTTGTTATTCAGGGCTGTAATTGATCGATCTCTGTTGGCATATGTTCATTCTCTATACTTTAGCAGATTTTAGTAACATATGATGCGAAATTTCCAAGTGATGAAAAACAGGGACCATTGGATAGTCGTTTTGCCTTAATTTTGAATTTCTTCATAATGACCAAGTAAAATTTCTACATGAACAGAATTCATGATCTCCATATTATATGGCTAGTATAATACTCTTCGATTACTTAATTTCAGTCCACTGATCCACAAATTTAACTTCTGCAAATCAGGATTAACTGCTTTATTTCTGTTTTCACGTCGAAATCCAATTGTCTTGAGTCTGATCCCTGATAGACTGACCCCTGAGATATTTAAGGATGGTGGTCCAGCTTCAGCAGCTAGGTTGACTGAGATCTTAGGTAGAATCTGGGAACTGGACGCAATCCCATCCGACTGGTCTCAATCCTTGATTGTCCCAATCTATAAGAAAGGACAAAAGTCTTCTTGTGACAATCACAGGGGAATCAGTCTAACTAATATAGTATCTAAAATATTGGCCTCAATAATACTTCGACGCTTAACGAAAGCTCGGGAAGAGAAGACTCGAGAAAACCGGTCTGGTTTTCGACCTGGACGTGGCTGTATAGACCACGTCTTCATACTCAGATAGGTCCTGGAACATAGACATACATTTAGACGTCCGACAATAGTTGTTTTCCTGGACCTTAAGGCGGCATTTGACTCACTGGATCGTGAGGTTCTGTGGCAGTGTCTGTCATTGAAAGGTGTACCAAAGAAGTACATTAACCTTATACAAGCTCTTTACTCGAACACCACTGGTCGAGTGAGAACTTATGGCGAACTGTCACCGGAATTCTCTACATCAAGTGGTGTCCGTCAGGGATGTCCACTCTCTCCATTCTTGTTTAATTTTATCATAGACATGCTCCTAGAAATAACCTTATCCTCGTCTGAATTTTCAGGAGTAGACCTTTTACCAGGTGGCTCGCTTATTGACTTAGAATATGCCGATGACATTGTCCTACTTGGTGAAGACGCTGACAAAATTTAGTCTTCTGACTACCCTAAGCAACAATGCAAGCATGTTCGGGATGCGGTTTTCCCCCTCGAAATGCAAAATGTTTTCTTCAAGACTGGGTTTCATCGGCACCTGAACTAGTGATAGGGAGTGAAGTAGTCGAACGTGTAGACCGCTTCACTTATCTTGGCAGTCTCATCAGTGCCGATGGCCTGGTGACTGACGAAATCTCAGCTCGGATACAGAAGGCTCGATTGGCTTTTGCCAACCTGCGTCACTTATGGCGTAGGCGTGATATCCGTTCTCTAATCAAAGGACGAGTGTGCTGTGCAGCAGTTCGCTCCGTTCTCCTATATGGCTGTGAAACGTGGCCAGTCAGAGTAGTGGATACTCGTAGGTTACTAGTATTCGATCATAGGTGTCTTCGAAGCATTGCTCATATACCGTGGGACAACCGAGTGAGCAATGCTGTCGTTAGGAAGCGAGTACTAGGTAAGGATGGCAGATCAATAGTTGAAGTGGTGAAACTTCATCAGTTAAGGTGGTTGGGACACGTGTTGCGTATGCCTAACCACCGACTCCCTCGTCGAGCTTTATTTTGTGGTGTAGGAGTAGGTTGGAAGAAAGCTAGGGGTGGCCAAACCAAAACATGGCAGAAATCCATGAAGTCATTGACTAGTGGACTGAGCCATGTCGGTAGTTGTCGACTACCTGGTTGGGGTCCACGAGATGATAATAATCGATGGTTAGAGGCCTTGAATGACATTGCTCAAAATCGTTCGCAATGGCGCCGGTGCATTTATTCTTTGTGTTCTCTCAAATGCTAATCTTCTGGATTCTTCAATCCCTCTAGTT
Source organism: Schistosoma turkestanicum (assembly GCA_944470395.2). Lineage (NCBI taxonomy): Eukaryota > Metazoa > Platyhelminthes > Trematoda > Strigeidida > Schistosomatidae > Schistosoma > Schistosoma turkestanicum. The sequence continues at coordinate 16,520,536 of OX103973.1, forward strand.
TCGACTCTCTAAACTTTTCTCACTGAATCATACTTCTTGAATAGTATCTTCTAATCCCTAACTCATTCTTGAAGTGTTCAAAAACAGGACGAAACATTTACCATATTTTCAATTAGAGTTATGGAGATTAGTGATTTTACACATTTGAAATCATCAATCAATCAATGTTAGACCACTATTAGAAACCTAGAAGCACTGGCCGTTTCATCCTGGTATGGGACTCATCAGCAGTGCGCATCCACGACTCATGTACTTCACAGGGTTCGAACTCGGGACCTTCGGTCTTGTGCGTGATCGCCTAACCTCCGGATCACTGGGCTGGCATCCAACGGTGTTAATGTCTATATCTGACTGATCCAACAATTGTGAATTTTCACTGGTTCTCCTAATGACTTCAGTTCATGAAATAAATCCATTTATAATTGGACAGATATTGCACAAAACTCTTACTTTAATTTTCATGCAGTTTGATACAGGTTTTTACTTTAAACGGCTTTATTTTGAAGTTATTTTAAGAAAATCAATAGATAATTGTTACAACCCTTAGTCCATCACTATTCATGTTTGGCGTTTATCAATGAATGGTGTTCATAATAGTGTATGGATTATTGTGTTCACTTAAATGATAAATGTCGGTAAATAAAGGGTTTAGAAAGTTCAAATCAGGAACAAAATCTCATATGTTCATCACTTAGCGAAAAAATTGACTATTCAAAGCCAAATTAATTTCAGAGAAAACCTTAAATCCTAACTTTTGTTTCCTTATGTATCTTATCATATGTAGTCTGTATACGTCAAGTACTGAAAAACTGAATCATTTTTATTTATCACATCAATCTAGTATGTATAAAAATATACGTATCTGATCATCATAAAGTAAGTATGGCTGAATCAGTGAAACTATCAAAGATAGAACACAATTTTGTTGACTGTTATACATAAATACAACTCAGATAAGATCATAAAGATATTATTTATTAGAGCTATGGAGATCAGTGTTTTTACACATATGAAATCATGAATCAATCATTGTCAGACCACCATTAGAAACCTGGAAGCACCAGGCCGTTTCGTCCTGGTATGGGACTCATCAGCAGTGCACATCCACGGCTCCTGCAACTAGCAGGATTCGAACCCGGGACCTTCGGTATTGTGCGTGAACGCCTAACCATCGGACCACTTGGCCGGCATCCAACGGTCTTAATGTATAACTCTGATTGATCTAGGGATTTTGCGCGACCTCACCCATTTGTCTTTGGTAGTTACTGCCTACACCCAACAGGGTTGAACTCTACTGGTCACGTCTTCTGAACTAGAACTGCGAGAATTTCCTCACGAAGCTAGTCACTAATGAGCACATTTTACGCTATTTTCAATTAGAGTTATGGAGATTAGTGTTTTTACACATTTGAAATCATCAATATGGAATTTGTTGTTTTTTCATTTGAAATCATGAACCAATCATTATTAGACCAGCACTAGAGACCTGAAAGTAATGGATGGCCATTTCGTCCTAGTGTGAAGTTCATCAGCAGTGGTCTCGTAGCTAAGCATTCACACAGCGGACCGAAGGTCCTGGATTCGATTCCAGAGAGTGAGGGGGTTGTGGATATTCTGGTCTAACAATGATCGATTCATGGATTTCATATTCAATATAATCGAATTAATAAGAATTCTGTTGTTATTTTCAGAATTTTACTCTAATTGTAATAGTAATTCCATGAACATTATTGAATCATAATTTATGACTCACTAAAAAAAAATCGTCAACAACAACAACAAATTAATCAAGATCACTTCTCTTTTATGTGAACTATGAGATTGTAATCAATCTCCATAAACATGGAATATATTTATTTACTTTTTAAGTGAAAAATCACATGTTTTCACATAGCAGCATGAAAAATATGTGATTGGTATTCGATATATAATATATATAGAGTCAAATGTACTATTCACTATTCTAGTAATGTTGTGTGAAAATATACATACAGAAACAAAACAATTCTAGAATATAGACATTGAAATGACAATTCATACTGGCAATTTTCTTCTCAATGATACCTCACCTTATTTATGGATACAATAATATATACTCTGATTATTTGTACACTATTCTTATGAATGTAATAGGACAGAACAATTGTTCAAGGCTCCTCGTTTTTTTTAAAATTGTACCGTAGGTAAAGTTAATTTGTAATGAATACAATTTACAAAATTATACAGAGTATAACAATTTATTGAAATGTGAAATGGATCTACCTCAGTGATTTGGTAAGAAAGTTGAAATTGATCAATTCTGATTAAACTAACCATAGGGATGTTAGTCGCCTAATGTAATGAGAGACTGCTGAGCAATATCATGAATTGATTGAAGCTAAACTTGTATATCAATGAATTTAGACTCTGTTGTCTAAAGATTAAGTACTTGAGTGCTATTCTGGAGGTCCTGGGATCGATAATTGGCTTCGGAATAGTGAATGTGCACTATGGAAGAGTTTTATACTAAGTCAGGTGGTTGTTGGATGCTTCTAGGTTTTCAATAGTTGTTTAAATTAGATCGGCACATGATTTCAAAGAAATTTACTTTTTCACCAAACAATACCTTAAATCTAATTGACCAATGATGTTGAGTGTACACCTAATGAAGAGCTCCATACTATAATAAAATGGTCACTCAATTTTCACTAATTAAACATGGTGTTCCCTCAAGTAAGTTTGTAGCGTAGGCTGTTTAGAATTCAATTACCATCACCAAATCAAAATAATAATCAATATTTTCGTTACACTTTGTAAAAATTTCATTGATGATGAGATTTAATGAATTAGTATTGGAATATTTACTGATAAATTGGTTCAGGTTTAAATAAAAGCAGCTGATAATTAAGTCACTCTGACATTTTATAGACATATGATAATTGTAATTAACGAATTGAAAATTTAACTCTATGTAACAAGAATGACTGTTTTATTTTGTATGATGGAACTGTTTAATTAAATTTATAATTATATTTAGTACTTATATGATATTATGAAATATGCATGTGGATGCAGTTCTCCGCCAGTAGAACCTTAGGGGCTACTGCCGGTCCCAAGCCCGGATAAAGGAGGAGGGTTGGACATGGGGTTGGCGGCCCCATTCCGTTGAAATCTAACTTGCCAATAAAACGCTAACCAGAAAAAATAATTCAAACCATTTTAACTCTGCCCTGGCAGTTGGAAGAAGAATTATGACGTCTCGTGATGAAAGCCGAGTCCCCTCGGAAGTCACGGGGACGATGCCTCTTCTGACAACCAGAGCAACCATTTTTTTAGGTACATGGAACGTTCGTACACTGTGGGAGACTGGAAGATTATTTCAAGTTGCGGCAGAAATGAAAAGATACAACCTCGAGGTGCTCGGCATCAGTGAAACACATTGGACACAGGTAGGACAACTGAGACTTGCTTCAGGGGAACTGCTGTTATACTCTGGTCATGAAGAGGAAAACGCTTCACATACACAAGGAGTTGCACTGATGCTGTCCAAACATGCACAAAAGGCACTGATAGGATGGGAATCTCATGGACCCAGGATCATTAAAGCATCCTTCAAAACAAAGAAACAGGACATTACAATGAACGTCATCCAATGTTATGCACCTACCAATGACTACAATGACGACGTTAAAGATCAATTCTACGAAAGGCTGCAGTCAGTCGTCGATAAATGTTCACCAAAGGATTTGACGATTCTTATGGGAGACCTGAATGCCAAGGTTGGAATGGACAACACTGGATATGAAGACATCATGGGACGGCATGGACTGGGAGAAAGGAACGAAAACGGTGAGAGATTTGCAAACTTATGTGCCTTCAACAAACTGGTCATCGGTGGCACAATATTCCCGCACAAACGCATTCACAAAGCCACATGGATTTCACCGGACCACACTACTCAAAACCAAATCGACCATATCTGTATCAACAAAAAGTTCAGAAGGACCATGGAGGATGTGAGAACCAAGAGAGGAGCTGATATAGCTTCAGATCACCACTTGCTGATCGCCAAAATGAAATTGAAGCTAAAGAAGCACTGGACAGCGGGGCAGACAACATCACAGAAGTTTAATACGGCCTTTCTTCGGGATACCGTCAAACTCAACGAATTCAGGATAGCGCTCACCAATAGGTTCCAGGCCTTTCAGGATCTACTCAATGGAGAGAAAGCAACATTGGAGAACAATTGGAAAGGGATTAAGGAGGCAATCACTTCAACATGTCAGGAGGTCCTTGGTCGCAAGAAGCACCATCACAAGGAATGGATCTCTGTCGGTACTCTTGAAAAAATTGAAGAAAGGAGGAACAAGAAGGCAGCTATCAATGTCTGCCGAACAAGAGCAGAGAAAGTTAAGGCGCAAGCCGAGTATACAGAAGCAAACAGGGAAGTGAAGAAGAGCATCAGAGCTGACAAACGAAAATATGTGGAAGATCTAGCAATGACGGCGGAAAAGGCTGCAAGAGAAGGAAACTTGAGACAATTGTACGAAACTACAAAGAAGCTCTCCGGAAACTATCGTAAACCAGAACGACCAGTGAAAAGCAAGGAAGGCAAAATAATCAGCAACACTGACGAACAGCGAAATAGGTGGGTGGAGCACTTTAAGGAACTATTGAATCGACCAGCTCCACTGAACCCACCCAACATCGAAGCAGCATCCACGGACCTCCCAATTAATATTGGCGCACCTACGATTGAGGAGATCAGTATAGCCATCAGACAAATCAAGAGCGGCAAAGCAGCAGGACCAGACAACATTCCAGCAGAGGCAATGAAAGCAGATGTGGAAGCAACTGCGAAAATATTTCACATTCTCTTCAAGAAGATTTGGGATGAGGAACAAGTACCATCAGATTGGAAAGAAGGATACCTCATCAAAATACCAAAGAAAGGCGATCTCAGCAAGTGTGAAAACTACAGAGGCATCACTCTTCTTTCAATACCAGGCAAAGTCTTCAACAGAGTATTGTTAAACAGAATGAAGGACTTCGTAGACGCCCAACTTCGAGATCAACAGGCTGGATTTCGTAAGGATCGATCGTGTACTGACCAAATTGCTACATTACGGATCATTGTGGAACAATCAATTGAATGGAACTCACCACTCTATATCAACTTCATCGACTACGAGAAAGCATTCGATAGCGTGGATAGGAAAACACTGTGGAGGCTTCTTCGACACTACGGTGTGCCTGAGAAAATAGTCAACATCATACGGAATTCTTATGATGGATTCAACTGCAAAATCGTACACGGAGGTCAGCTGACAGACTCTTTTGAGGTGAAGACCGGTGTCAGGCAAGGTTGCTTACTCTCACCCTTTCTCTTTCTCCTGGTCATCGACTGGATTATGAAGACGTCAACATCTGGAGGGAAGCACGGTATCAACTGGACAGTTAGGACGCAGCTGGACGATCTGGACTTCGCAGATGACCTGGCTCTTCTATCGCACACTCAACAACAAATGCAAGAGAAGACGACCAGTGTAGCAGCAGCCTCTGCAGCAGTAGGTCTCAACATACATAAAGGAAAAAGCAAAATTCTCCGATGCAACACAACATGCACCAACCGAATCACGCTTGATGGAGATACCTTGGAGGACGTTAACACCTTTACATATCTAGGCAGCATCATCGACGAGAAAGGTGGATCGGACGCAGATGTGAGGGCGCGGATTGGCAAAGCAAGGGCTGCATTTCTACAGTTGAAAAATATCTGGAACTCCAAACAACTTTCAAACAAAACCAAAATCAGGATCTTCAATACAAATGTCAAGACAGTTCTACTGTATGGAGCGGAAACATGGAGAACTACCAAAGCCATCATCCAGAAGATACAAGTGTTTATTAACAGTTGTCTACGCAAAATACTTCGTATTCGTTGGCCAGACACCATCAGCAACAACGAACTGTGGGAGAGAACAAGTCAGATTCCAATGGAGGAGGAAATCAGGAAGAAGCGGTGGAAATGGATAGGACACACTCTACGAAAAGCACCTAATTGCGTCACTAGACAAGCCCTCACATGGAACCCTCAAGGCAAAAGGAAAAGAGGAAGGCCAAAGAATACATTACGCCGTGAAATAGAGGAAGATATGAGAGGAATGAACAAACATTGGACAGAACTGGAGAGGGAAGCCCAGGACAGAGTTGGTTGGAGAAAACTGGTGGGCGGCCTATGCTCCATTGGGGGTAACAGGCGAAAGTAAGTAAGTAAGTAATGTGGATGCAGTTGAAATTCATTAGATGTCCGTGAATTTCCTCACATAGCTAAATAACCAGTGAGCACATGATAATTTTCATTAGAGGGTTGTGGTGTAAGGCAGCCAGCAAAGACAATGGATGAAGTAGCACACTATCGTGGATTGACTAAAGTTAGACATTAACATTGCTAGTTGCTGACTTGGTAGTTTAGATATTAAGTGTTTTGGTAGGATAACAAAGGTCTTGGGTTCAACTGCTGCCTTTGGAGGTCGTGGATGTGTACTGCGGATGAGTCCCATATTTGGAGATGAAGTATCCGTCCAGGGATTCCCGGTTTCTTTCTAATGGTGGTCTAAGATTGATTGATTCGTGATTTCAATGAAGTAAAAACATACATGATTCAGTTTATTTTACTGTACTTTCTTGAAGGACAGATAACAAAATCATCATCCAATAAGCAATGATTACAGCTAAACTTATCTACACCCATAGTTTCAAATGTAAAAGAAAAGACCGGTTCATTGTATTTTGATTATTCACTGATGCATAATAAATTAACGTCAATCGATGATGCGAAACTCACCGTCTAGTCTAAATATATGTATCAAACAATGTATCTGACCATATCATTACAATAACTATCAGCTAATCTTTTACTTAGAGTAGTCAGAATAGTTCATCATAATTTATCATTATTTTCATCAATAAACAAAGAAAACTTGTAAATCTTTATCAATAAATCATTTAAATCAAGCATAAAACACCTATTTTTGTGAAAATATCTCAGTATTTTTTTAAAAAAATTCATTCACTTACTATTTTTTCGTTGAACAATTTTCTAAATGATTTTTTTCTTTTTAACGCTCTTGTTAGTTTGTTTTCAATCTATTCTGTGTATACTTACTGTCTCTGATTAACTTGTTAACGGTTAGTTACAACGTCTTAAATGTTTACATACATATGTGTAGTATACACATACATACATACATACATTGGGAGATGAGATGAAATACAGATGAGTAAAGAATTAGTTTCAACTAGTTATGCTGGTATTAGGATACCCTTAGAATGATTTTTTTTTCTCTTTATCTTGACAAGAGTAAGAAAAACAGGAGAAAACAGTAGAAGAAGAAGAAGAAAGAAGGTGAAGGAGAGGACGAAAAACAACATTCCTTGTTGATGATGATGATGATGATGATAATGATGAATGGTTACATTAACATGTACATGTGTTTGTTAATTATTTTTCTCAATTTAGCGTAGGAAGTTGAAGGAAAGAAAATTTTTAATGGTTGTCATACTATTCATTTACTTATAACAACAAGGTCATCTAGGTTAATTTATTTAATAAGAAGAGGATGGCGGCAACAGGATAACAGACAGGAAATCTCCAGGCTGATCATCATAATTAATAAGAAACATACATTCCAGACACGTGTTTTTTTTTCTTCATCTCTAATCACAAGGTCAATATCTTTAACCTGTATATTCTGATTTTTCCGTGATTGATTCTATTTTGCTTTGAATTTTTAACAAGACTTATTGTTTCCTTGATTTTATAATGATTCTATTGTTACTTGTTGTTTAGATGTTATTCTATAAACATATGTAAATAAATATTTATGCATATTATTCATTTATATTGTTAGAATAATAAGTTGTATTTATGAGTGTTTCATCTGTGACTTATGTCAAGATGTGCCTGAAATTCTTATTGTATTAAGTTTTAACTATTTGAGTTCAGATATATCGGGACTGAACTAGTTGTAATCCATGGCACTGAAGATTTTTGGGATTATTTCACCCAGTGGGTTAATTGTTCCTCAATGCATTTCTAGGTCACTTATTAATAGTTTAGTGGAATATGCGCTGCTGAGAATAAGACAACTGTTCAGTTCGCCTTCGTTTTCATTGATGCTCCAAATGAGAACAGTTTATGATGAACATTAACTTAAAATTAGACCAATCTTTACAAAATTCCTCCAACTAGATTATCGAATGATACAGTTTAGCACGCTCTCCTTTGTACTTTTTTCTAAAACACAACAAAGTCAACCTTTTCTCAAGTGCATTTTCTTCGTAATAACAATCTTTGTCTACATATATATATATATATATATATATATATATATATATATATATATATATATGTCGAATGTCTAGTTTTTTTTTAAATGAATATATCAAATAAATCTTCCGTAAACAATTAGATATCCAGATGTTAGTCAATTTGCACTAGCAAATTCGGAAAATTCTTGGACGATCAATCATTCACAAGCGATGTAGAACCTGACATGATCGATAATACCTCTTCTTTAAACAAAATTTGAAATTTATTTATTGAGAAACTATGACAGACAATGAATACAATATCTTAAAATCCAATAACACGATATTCATTTATGTATTGAACATTGAAATATGAAATTTACAACCATGAAAGTAAAAACATTCGCCAGTTATTGTTATGTTACACATTTTTGAAACCATGAATCGATCAATCTTAGACCACCATTACAAACCTGGAGGCACTGGACGACCGTTTCGTCCTGGTATGGGACTCCTCAACAGTGCAAATCCACGACTCCTACACCCCCTCAGGCGCGAACGCCCTAACCGTTAGACCACTGAGCCGGTATCTAACGGTGTTAATGTCCAACTTGATCAAACTCACGGAGTTGTGCAATCTCATACACAGTCTTCGGTAGACACTGCCTACACCCGAATAGGTTGAACTTCACTGGTCAGGTCTTCCTGCGGGATGCAAGAGTCGTGGATAGGCACTGCTGAGGAGTCCCATACCAGGACGAAACGGCTGTCTTTCAGTGCCTCCAGGTTTCTAATGGTGGTCTAACATTGATCGATTCATAGTCTCAAAAATGTGTAATTATTGTGATCATTCCTACTTTCCAATTGATTTACATGAAATGAATAAGTTTCAATATTATTTTTTTGTCTTAATAACTAAGAGTAATTTCGAAAACCATCTAATTTTCAACTTTTAAATTAAATAACAATTTATACATATTTTTTTTATAAAAAATTGATTTTATTTTTATGGGAAAATAATAAACAACATAACAAATCAATGAAAATTATTTACAGAATTTTTTGTTCGCCTTATAAAACAATTGAAATTATTATACAATTTACTATCTCTTTTTTAAAGATAATATAAACAACAGTACAATAAATGCTATTTTACAATGTTTCATACCAGGATAAGTGGAAATAATCAACAATATACACATCTATTATTAATTTCTATATATATATATATTTTTTTTTTTGAGTGAAAAAAAAGTAAGAAATAAACGTAATATTAGTTATTTTTACACATGGTACTTTTTTGCTTCGGTCACCTGTTCAGCATTAACAAAATCACTTGGTTATCGGAAAACCCCTAAGTGAACAGAATAATTCGATAATTTTATGAAACATGAGAAGAAAAAGTAAACGAAAACAAATGAAATAAATTAAATGAAATCAGGGGGAAAAAATAATATTTTATGTGAACAGTAATATTGTGCATTAAACTTGTTCAGTGAATGTTCAGTGAATATGATACAATGATTGATTGAATGTTGAAGAGAAAGAAGATACTGTTTTAAAAAAATCTACAATTGATGATATGTACAATAGAAATGAAAAATTATACAGATGTATATATATATAATTGAATATGTTCTTGTTTTGTTGTCTCTTTACAAATATATCATTTGTTTTTCCAATTTCGATGTTTTTCCTGTTGAATTATTATTGTAAATTGCTGATACAGGAGAACGAATCATGTTTACTACGCCTTGATTACGTAGAGCAGTATGTGTAGGTGTTCGACGTACTCGGAAATCAAGTGTTGGACCGTGTAATGCCTAGTTAAGAAAAAAAAAGACATTGAAAATATATATGGGTAATTAATAGAGTTTTGAGTTTATTTTATTATTACACTGATTATGTCAGTCATAATCAACATACAGCCTAGAACAACATCAACACACTACCGGGTGAAACTAATAAATGCCAAAAGTGATTGAAATCATCAATCAATCATTGTTAGACCACCATTAGAAACCTGGAAGCACTAGACGGCCGTTTCGTCCTGCCCCAAAATATCGTAACAGTGCTCACTAGTGACTACTAGCTTCGTGAGGAAATTCTCGGAGTTCTAGTTGAGAAGACGTGACCAATGGAATTCAATCCAGTCGCGTGTAGGCAGTAACTACCAAAGACAAATGGATGAGGTCGCGCAAAATCCCTAGATCAGTCTGAGTTAGACATTAACACCGTAGGATGCCCACCCAGTGGTGCAGAGGTTAGGCGTTCGCTCCGGGTTCAAATCCTGCGAGTTTCAGGAGTCGCGGATGCGCACTGCTGATGAGTCCCATACCAGGACGAAACGGCAGTCCAGTGCTTCCAGGTTTCTAACGGTGGTCTAACAATGATTGATTGATGATTTCAAATGTGTAAAAACACAAACCTCCAAAACCCTGCCTGGAAAAGTGATTGAGCTAATTTTAGTAGGACTGATTAAGAAAAAGACTAAATTTTGAAAATATCATTTGAAATGCCAGAATGAAAAAGTATGAATCAATGAATATTCAAACTTAAACTGGTCACAACAAATAAACAGATCCTAACCAGATAGTCTGGATCTATAAATGGGGCTTAGACTAATAGTTCATGGACTTAATACCACCTTTTTGTTTGGCCTACTTTAACCATCATCTTATGTAGATATATGAATTTAGTTTTTGTTTATAGAGTTCTGATCAACTTTACTCATAAATAAAATTCTTTTGATTTTGTTGAATATTATTTCTTCAATCAACTTAGGAAACCTTGCAAGAAGTGATAAATCTTCATTAGTTAGTGTTTCTAATGACAATCACTGAAATATGCTTGAAAATCATAAAAATTACAAGACCTGTATTATTCCCGCGGAATTTAAATAACCCTATACTAATCTAGACCTATAGATACATAGAATATTGTGAGATATGAAATTATTACCTTACTATATTAAACAACTGAAATTACACAAAATAACCCACAAATATCATCTTTAAAAATTGACTTACATTTTTAACTAATGGAGTGACACAATCTTTAGAATGACCAGAACTTGGAGAATGAGCACGTGGTCGTTTAGCTAAGAATGCAGCTGTCAAATTAACCTATAGTAAGTAAAAAAAAGTGTAAATAATTGTTATTTTGTAGACAAAAAGCACAATGAAATTTGTACAAACGTGATAAATTCGTGTTAGTCATAACAATAACAATCAAGCTAATACAACAAATTCTTCTAATTTTACAATTATATTTATCTCTTATCTCCTAATGTCAGTGTATAAATATATAATTCTGATGATGGCTATTACAAGCATGACAGATCTTCCGATAATTCAACTAACCTATTGTGTCAGTGATTAAAAATAAAGAGGATTCAATTTTCAACGAGATTATTTACTCAAATTGTACATCCTTATTGTTTGAATAGAGTGAAATTGATGACGTCATAAAGTGAATGATCTTTATGGCTTTATCTTCCATTCAATTGTGTATAAAAAGCAATATCATAAAAATATCTGGATGCTACAAATTGTACTGAACTCATTCGAAATCAGTAACATTCACATTGATATTTGACGATAAATACATTTTAAGAACAAGACCTTATTAAGTACTGGTAAACTGTTATTGAATTAAAATTCATTATTTACTCTATGAAAAGTAGATTAACTGACAATTGAATACTTTTGTTGATTGCCTATATTGTATAAATCTTATCGATTGCTAATGTTACATAATAATAGTCTGAGAAATAATTAAACCAATAAAACAACAATACAATCTACTTACTATAGGATTATTTGATTTTGTACTAATTGTTGATGTATCCGATGTTGTTAACAATGATTCATTGGATTTTTTGCCTCGTGAACGTGGACTTGGTGTCATAGTAACACAATACTTAAGACTACAACACAATGCAGGACTGTCTGATGTCTAAATTAAACAGAGAAAGAAAACAAAAAGATGAATGAAAGTTACGATTGATTACGTAATGTATGAAATAAAATTAAGTAAATTATTACTAGCTATTTTAAACAAAAAGTATTTTTTTTTATAATGATTGAATGAATGAATTGACAATCTCTAACTTAGCAACTGCGGCATCAAACGCAACAAATTAAAACAACTATCTTAATAATATTTCTGTTTTACAATTAATGATTTGTAGAATTAAGCTGTAAACTATGTGTACGGATCAGTGAACAAAATTAATCGTGGCATATATATATAATTAGTATGAAAATCCAAATGTTCAATTAAAAAATTTGATCGGTACAATGAAATAGTATACATACATGTGTATGAATAAAGAGAAAATTTAATGTGTACATATACTTATATTTCAGACGAAGGTCATTTGTTATATGATTCAAGGAAAAAGATGAGAAATAGATCACAATAGAAATTATTGATGCTGTAACACTAATGTATTACAGTATAAGTAAAGATGAAAAGGACATTTTTTATAATTATTTGATAAATAATATTTAACTAACCAACAGATGGAAGATAACTGGTTGATTAAATTTTCAATGACTAATTTAATATTGAAGTGAAATTCGTTATGGTACTTTAATTTATTCGAATGATTAAACAGATATGTCACATAAAAATGTGTGCTGATAAATAGACAGTCATGAGTACACACACACACAACCACTATACATACATCTATCTACACAGATATATAAACAGAAACATATAAAGGTTGTTATATCACTCATAATGTTGTATTTTAGAAACCAAAAAAAATAGATACACATTAGTCATCCGCTATGAACTTTCACTTCAGTGAGTATTAATCATGTGTAATAAATTTAAAAATAGAATGTTATTGGTCAGTTAAGGGCATACATAACATGAAGTACAAATTTGAGAAATTAATGTGAAATAAGTGAATGATATATTTTGAGTTCAAAGAAATCTAGTCTGAATTAAATCGATTTACACCTGATGATAACCATCAAATGAGTATATTTAGATGTTTAAGAGTAACTGATTGCGAATTATTGTCAATCTTAAGATTTCACCAGTAGAGTGGTTAAATGACCTTAAAGTCAAAAACAAATTTAAAATGATATAACTAAGATAAATAGTTGATTATGAAAATAGTAGTTTTTACACATTGAAATCATGAATCGTTCACTGTTAGATCACGATTAGAAATCTGGAAGCACTGGACGACCGTTTCGTCCTGGCATAGGACTCATCAACAGTGCACACTCACAGGATTCAAACCCGGGACCTTCGGTATTGTGCGCGAACGCCTAACCATCGGACCACTGAACAGGCATCCAACGGTGTTAATGTCTAACTCTGATTGATCTAGGGATTTTGCGAGACTTCACTCATTTGTCTTTGGTAGTTACTGCCTACACCCGACAGGATTGAACTCCATTGGTCACGTCTTCCCAACTAGAACTCCGAGAATTTCATTACGAAGCTAGTTACTAGTGAGCACTCTAACTGAAAAATAGTAGAATCGATACTTAACGCTTCATTCATTATAACTGCCATCCGAGACATTCTGTACAATTCAGAATGATATAACTGAGATAAATAGATGATCATATAAATAGTAGTTTTTAAATATTGGAATCATGAGTCAGTCATTATTAGACCACCATTAGAAACCTGGAAGTACTGGACGGCCGTTTCGTACTGGTATGGGACTCATGCGCATCCACCACTCCTACATCTCGCAGGATTCGAACCCGGGACCTTCGGCCTTGAGCGCGAACATCTAACCTTCGGATCACTGAGCCGGCATCCAACGGTATAAATGTCTAACTCAGAGTGATCTAATGATTTTGCGCGACCTCACCCATTTGTCTTTGGTAGTTACTGCCTACACTCGACAGGGTTGAACACCACCGGTCATGGCTTCTCACTAGAACTCCGAGAACTTCCTCACGAAGCTAGTCACTAGTGAGCACTCTAAATGACAAATAGTACTATCGATTCTTAACGCTTAAATCATTGTAACTAGGTTCTGAGACATTCTGTACAACTTTGCACATAAAGAATGCAATTACTGGTTGATAAATTTAAAAATATCATACAAAAACATCTGATAATTGAATTCAGATATACACTAAATTATGTATACAACTTTAAGCTCCAGTACTTTATTAAATTGTTACATATTTAATATGATAAAAGTAGATGAAACAATATTGAAACTTGTAATCCAATACTTAAGTGCTTTTTGCTACAATCTGACAGATTACTTTGAACCATAGTGACTTTGAACATCATTATTACAGTTTTATATAAAAATTAGTAGGATTTCAGCATATTTAATCGATTTCATAAAACATAGGAGAAAGGTGAATTCCAATATTTTCAATATAGCACAATATTCTATTTACTCATTTTTTAAAAAAGAAAACCAGTGTAAATATTGCTTTACTCATTTTTAACTAAACTATCCTCTTCCTAACGTGAACACAAATACCCTTCTAGATATATACAACAAGACAGATGAACAGAAAGTTTTGTTACTCAAACTATTCTGTTTTTTTTTGAAAACCAACATTTCAGTCATTTTTAATCCATATGTCTTGATTATTCTCATTTCGACTATGTAAACTATAAAAAAAATAGTCAAAATAGCCAAACTAAATTGTCTTCCTTTACATCTTCATCTCTTCTTGTATTCTCCTCATTTATTTATTTAATGAATTATTGATTGATTGATTCTTTAAAATATTTATTATTATTATTATTATTATTATTATTATTATTATTATTATTATTATTATTATTAGTGGTAATAGTATTTTGTGGACATATGTGCAAATGAAACAATTGGCCTTAGTTTGTCTATGTAACCCTATGCAAATACACACACGTGCATACATACATACATACAAATAACTGAATTTTTGCCAACAAGAATTCAAGAAGATGAAGAAGATGAAAACACGTTTAGTGTAGTAGTAGTAGTAGTAGTAGTAGTAGTAGTAGTAAGTAGTACGACGATTTTTTTTGTTTTTTGAAGAATAGCTACATGTGTGGCCTAATTTTGACAAACAATATATATTCATGATAAATTAATGGGAGGGTGGTTTGATTTGATAGTTTTTTCCTTTTTTTCTCTTTTTTTTGGCGAAATAATTTTTGTACTTTAATAAGTTGTATCATCCACCCATTTTCTCTTTTTTCTAATATACACATTATTACTGATAGTTTTGAAACAGAAAAAAAAACTCCATCTGTTTGATATGAATCGTTACACAGTTTAGTATGCTTGTTTGAATGAAGAGAGAAAAAATATATATAAATATTCCCTGTTTCTCGTTCTCTTATATTCAACATTTTCTCTCTCTGTGTGTGGTGTATTTATCTACATTTATCAAAATAAATATTAATTTATTTTAATCAAGATCAATAAATAGAATGATTCTAGTATACTAGTATGGTAAAGAGAAAAAAACAATGATTGTAGGAGCCAAATTATGTGTAAACCACATGCTTATTATTTTTTCCGGATGATCTTCAGGAACCAGTAATATTAATTAATAATAATGATCAGATCTGTCTATGCATAGGTGATGTAACATGATTAGAAAGGTTAAAATATTTCTTTTTTTGACATTTTAAATTGAATAATGATAGATTTAAATGTACTTATAATCAATAATAAAAAAATAGATAAACCAGTCAACTGATCACGTTCAAATGATGTCATGAATCAATTTAAATATGTTCATCTTTACTAGTTTGTTTTAATGAAAAGAACCTTTGAGATAGGATTATCACTTCATTACATCTTAATGTTTATTTGTTTAAAATAACATCTGAGACTTAGATTTTCAATTTAATTGAAATGTTTATGGCATTGATACATTGAACAGGCTTCGAAGGGGTTAATCCAATGGCCTGTTTCCAATAGGATATAAGTTTGTAGACAAGTAACTATACTTAGCCAATTACATTCAACAACTCAAACACAACCGAAACATGATAGTGAATTACTATTCAATAGTAAATTCATGATGTAACGTTGTATTGTAAAACAAAACATTTTGAAAACTTTAAAAACCAAATGATAATTATACAGCAATATACTTACTTGATGTAAAATTAAATTTTTTGTACAATCATGTAAAAATAATGTAGGAATATGAAATAATTTTGTTACACTAGAATTCACACGTAATTCATCACGTGCTAATCGTACACACAAATCTAATACACGTATTGGTAATGGATTAGCTAATGCAATTGGTGTAGTAGTTGAACGATCCAAAAAGAAAATCGGTGAAAATAATACAGCTAAACTAGTTTCATCTACTTCACAGTCGGGTTCATTAGCAACAGTAGCCATTAATTCAAATAATGGTTGAATAATTTGTTGAGTTAAACGTATTGGACATAGAAGAAATAATAATCGTATGGCACGACGTTGATTTAATTCATTTTCTTTGACACCACTAATTAATTGAATAAATAAACGACGTAATGGATTCGGTATTAAACCAATGCCTTGTCTACGTAGAATACGAGCTAATAAACAAGCAACTACAGATGGATCATGTTGACAAAGAATTTTGTCAATATCATTCAATTCATCAATGAATTCATGATTTTCATAGGGTTGTATTGAAGAATTGGATTTTTGTAGGAACATTGATGAGTTGGTGGTTAAAAATGATGTTGATGTATGATTAGGATTTATACTGTTGGTAGATGATGATGAAGTCGATGATGATGATGATGATGAGAAACCACGTTGATGAAATAAATTTTTTTCTAAATCATTTACATTGGATTGATTACCAGGACGTCGAAATATAAATCGATGTTTATCTTAAATGAAAACAAAATGAAACGTATAATAAAAATTAATAATTATGTAAGATAGTAAGTGAGTGAGTGAGTGATTGACAAGGTGTGCATATATATTGAAATGTATATTGTTATTAAAAAGTAAGATTACTAATTGAACAGACTGAATATTATATTTTGGGGCAGAGTTTTGGAGGTTTGTGTTTTTACACATTTGAAATCATCAATCAGTTATTGTTAGACCACCAGGAGAAACCTGGAAGCACTGGACAGCCGTTTCGTCCTGGTATGGAACTCATCAGCAGTGCGCATCCACGACTCCTGCACTTCGCAGGATTCGAACCCGTGACCTTTGGTATTGTGCGCGAACACCTAAACTCTGGAACACTGGACAGGCATCCAACGGTGCTAATGTCTAACTCTGATTGATCTAGGGATTTTGCGCGATCTCACCCATTTGTCTTTGGTAGTTACTGCCTACCCTCGACAGGGTTGAACTCCACTTGTCATGGCTTCTCAATGGAACTCGGAGAATTTCCTCATGAAGCTAGTCACTGGTGAGCAGTGTTACGACATTTTGGGGCAGAGTTTTGGAGGTTTGTGTTTTTTACACATTTGAAATCAAGATTAATAAACGGATAGATTGAATATTATATGATAATATGTACTTACAATTTTTATTTCTAAGCATAAATCGTAGAATTGTATTGACTACTGTATACCAATGATCAATTTCATTCTCTTTAGAAGCTATAAAGTAAACAAACATTTACATGTTAACAATATAACAATTATTAAAAACAATAATTTTAAATTATTTTGCTTTCTGTAAATGACAATTATAATAAGATGAAAACAGTTAGAAAATCATTGATATTTTGTAATTGCGTGTTCATAAGCATATGCAACAGTCAAGCTGTAGTACAACATTCAACAACTAAATTGAAATTCAATGTTCTAGATATTTTAACTTAATTTAGACTCTGATATATTATGACATTCATTAGATTGGCTGGTCAAACAAGTGATATATTTCTAATGAATTCATCATGAAGTCATTCATCAGAGAATATGAATTTACTTGTGTTCAAGTTACACTGTAAGTGTAAGTTTTAGTGATATTATACGATCGCTCTGATTAAGTCTTAAGAAAACCTTATCAATTGAATAAGCTTTCTTTAATTACGCAGATAGCTATTTCAACAACAACTGTCAATTTAATTTAGGTAGGATTTTCTAGAACTTAACATTAAAACAAACAATCGTATGAATGAAATCCAATTTATAAAACAAATCAAAAAGCTTGTTTCATACAAACTAGACAGTTAAACTCATTCTACCAAGTATAGATTTATATCATCAAATTTGAATTACGTCCTGTCTGTGTCAAAGCCTAGTGATAATATTCAAACTAAGTTCACGATAACTTTTTAAACTATATTCACATAACGCGAATAAACTAACTTGCTAATTCAATCAAATTGAACATTGTACAAACTATAACTTACCATTTTGTTTTTGTTCACGTAATCGACTAAGCATTTTTCTTGGTGTATATTGTGTTTTACCACTGCTCTCGCTTGTGTTATTATTGACTTCGGATTTACTACTAGCTGTCATATCTGTCTTAACTGATGTTGTTGTTGTGGTGGTGGTGGAGGAGGCTGTTGATGATGTCATCGATGCAGTTGACATTGTCATTTGTGATTGTTTAGCATCTTTAATTAAAATTTCACGAATTTGATCTAATTCATCAGAAGTGAATATTAAAAAGCCTAAATAATTTGTTACTAATGCTAGAAATTTCGATGGAAAACGTCGACGAAATTCATACAGGTCTTGATTTGGTTCCGCTGTGAAAAGATCCAATTGTGTTGAATAGGAAAAATTCGGATTGAAGAGTAAAGAGGAAGATGGTGAATTATCGTTATTATTATTATTATTACTCAAATTACTATTATTGTTACAGTTATTATGATCATGTATTATTGATTCGTTCAATATATCGTTATGTTTTCTGCCGATGGACAAGGTGGTACGTGATGTTACCAATGGTGCAGCTGTAGGTACAACCTATACAACGCAAGGATAGACAAAGTGGAAAAAAAAGCAATGCGTAAGTAGAACACACACAGTTAATCACTACATTTGTTGACATTTCACGATTACAATTACCTAATCCACTTTTGAAAATGACTCATTGATTTTTAAAATACATGAAACCATCAGTAGTCATAAAACTCAACTAGTTTTTTTTATTTTTTGGAATTTTCTCTGATACTATGGGAACAATGACACTTTATAATTATTTATCAATGTTCTAAAACCAATCATTCACTATACATACATACTAGGTTGGTTGTTGTAAATTGACATTAACCGAAAGTACCATCCATCTAACCGACCCTCTCTCTATATATGCATTCAATTTTCAATTTCCTTATTTGCTACAGTATTTTAAAATCCAAAGAATTCTTTTTTTGTTTCAACTATAATTATGTGGGACAAGTGTATAGTTACACATAGACACCTATAAAAAATAAACAGATAACTAAAAACGATTACACACCTTTTGTGTTAAATGTAAGGGTGAAACAAACAATATAGAAATTGACATGAATAATAATATTTATTTATCATTTATAGTGAGTGAGTTAGAAACAACAGATTAAATACCTATAGACAATAGATATCCAAAATATATAAATATTTTTTTAAAAAAAAAAATAAAATGTTAGTTAATCATTATCATCTGTGTATACATGAGTCAATGTGTTGTATCTACATGAATCTGTGAACAGAAAAAATTTAAAAAATCAAATAGAACGTGTCTAATGCCAGTTAAAACAAAATTCAATGTGATCGATTGATTTATATACTGATAAAAAAAAATTATCAACATTTAACAGTTGTTAGTCAGTGTCAATTCCTTTTCACTTTCTTTCTTTCTGACCTAATTAATTGTTAAATATACACGAGGATAACGACAACAACTACAAACAAACAAACAATGACCTAGTTTTACTATTTTTTTCTGTAGATAAATATTACTAAAAATGATGAGTTATTTTTTTTGTATTGCCGTGTGAAATTTCTATCTGGTAAAACAAACTAGACAAAGAATAAGATAATGAATATCATCAGATGAGTATATATATTCGCTCATTAATAATTATTATTTCCATTTATCCTCTGTTAATATCGAAGTTTGTGAGAGTTTGTAAGAGCCTACGATACTACCACCTTGCTCAAACATGGAGCAGGGTTCGAACCTGGGATTTACTAGCTAAAAGTTAAATGTCTTTGCGAGGTCAGTTACACACTTACTATCATTAGGTGTTATTGCTGTCATATCGGTAGTACTAAATTCATGTTTTTAGATAGAAACTTCTCGAGTCATATGAATATCTAATGGAAAAAAAGGGTTGTTATACACATTTAAGCTTCATGAACCTGAACGCATTCTAAGAGCTGTAATCACTCAAATGATTAAAACACGAAGTGCTGATTGTCAAACTATCTTCTTTCCAAAAATTACCATATATTCGTGACCGTCAGTGCTTCACACACATACACACAGTATGAACATGTAAACAATGATCAAATGCTTTTTAGAATAAAACCTCTATGTGATAAAGAGAGCATTTGATCACCTCTCTTCAACATAACAGATTGAATCTCTAGTATTGTACAAATCAGTATGAAATTTTGAAACCAACTAACTACAAACATCAGAGAGAATCAGTGACTATCTTGACAATAATCTCAGTTATTTCTTAATATTTCTGATTTTTATGTGTATTAAATCCAAACGAAAATATCTATTGTTCACATTAAACAGATCCACAACATAATTTCTATGTCCATAATGAGTTCATTAAAATACCATCTGATCACTTACAGATCTGATTAGTTTCTATCACTATCATCATCATCATCATCATCATTGAACTTTGTGATTATTCGGTTCATTAATTATACAATCACACATCCATTTAATGAAATCCATTTAATAACAACAACAAGAAAAAAAATTCGTCCATTTACCAGATCACATCATGAACACAAACAAACAAACAAACATTTAACTAATCATCTATTTATCATCAATAATTCTAGTAGTATCTAAGACAGACATGTCTGTGAAAAAAACAAACAAACTAAATTAAACAAATAATATGAAATCACATATTTCAGTTTGTCTCTTTTTCAAAAAGACTAGTTTTACTGGCATTTGTTTAGTGTTATAACATGAACAGCCCTAAAGCGATGATATGTTGACATGTCTATTGACTACATGTAACTGTTTATTAAATCAATGAATAATAAATTAATCTTGTCAAAATCAACTGTAACTAAATTAATATTGATATAATGAAACATTGTACTTACTATCAAAAATAGATTTTAATTTTAATGAAATGACAATTTAATTGATAGTCATTTATAAAGTTGTCAATCAACTATGGCGTTACAAATGTTAAATAGTATCTAAGATATTAGACATATGGTTAGTAAACATGTTACAACATTTACGACAAATGATTGTCAAAAGTAATCAGCGCCTATTTTATTATGCTAATTTCTGCTGAATAAATTCTCCACATTGAATGGTTAACATTATTTTCAGTTTCATAAACTGGCGATTTTGTGTAGCATAACTCAATCATATAATGTAATATTCAGCTAAGTCCTATGGAGCAGCTAGATATTATAGTATAATACAATTTTATATGATCGAGTTCATTTTTTGAAACTTAAATGTTTAGCTAATTATTCACAAGTTAATTTTTTATTCAAAGCATTAAATTTGTAAAAAATAAACCAATACATAAAATAGATCATGAATAATTTAAACCGCTTCAACCAACATTTCTAATTAGACTAATATAGATAAAATTAAGTAACAATTATTGAATGATAAATATAGTGAGTTTTATACACAAATACACTGATATTCCATACAAATAATAATAGTGGATAATTACTAATTCTTAAATTTTACTGGAAAATGATATGACATTTACTAGTACACTATATAATAATTACAATAAATTGTCAATTACTTTTATTTACTAGTTGAAAGTTTAAATAAATAAATATATAAATAAATTTCATTACTTACCTTTAATTGTGATGAACAAGTGTTAAATTTCCAATTAAATTTATGATTAGATTTTAATGTTTTATTTATATCACCAAATGATCGACTCCGTCGAGCAATACGATTTCGACATGGTGTGAATACATTTAATAATTTAGCTAATTTTTGTCCTGATGAACTTCGACGTTGGGATTGTTGTTGTTGTTGTTGTTTGTTCGTATCATTAGGATTAACAGATAATTGAAATGATTCTACAGAAAATGTTGTAGAATCTGTATCATGTACACTATTAGTTGATAATTTTTCAATACTTGTAGCTCTACTTAAAAATCCTGAATCAGTATCATCTAATTTATCTTTATGATGTTTACTATGATTAAATGTGATTTGAGATTGTTGTTTTCGTTTGAATAATTTTGGCGATTGTTTAGACATAACTCCAATATGTGGACTATGCATGAAATCAGTATAAAGAGTCATTACAAATTGTAGTAATTTGTACGATGAACTACAACTCAAAATGCTCGACTTATATTTATTTTTTGCTAAGAAAATTGACCAATCATAATTAAGTCCGTTTTCATACGTTAATGAAAATCGACCAATCATAATTTTTGTATTGACCATTAATTATTAGACTATCATTTGGACGGATTAGTGAGACGACACGTGAATAAGATTTATGAGATTTTTACTGGCGGATAAAACGAAGTGTATTTTTGTACTGTTAACGAACCAGTTCATTATAGGTTCATTGTTTTTAGGAAAAAAATATTCGTGTACGTTATTTACGTCTACAATAATAGTTAAATTAGATAAAAAAAGAAAACTTGAAACATCCGAATAAACTAAACATGCTTAAATATTCATCATTTTTAGTTTCAATAATTAGTTGTCAGTTTAAACTAAACGATTAATCTAAATAATAATACATATTTGCTTATTAATTTGATTGAAAAACAATTCCATCGAAGTTGAAACGAAACTTAGGTTATCAAAAATTATTAATAAGCCTTTTCTGGTCTACTTACTTACTTACTTGCCAAAAAACGCTAACCAGAAAAAAAATTAAAAAAAATGGGACTCAACAGTAGTACGCATCGAGGACCTCCGCATGTTAGAGTCGAACCCACACGCGAACACTTAATCTGTTGATTACTCAGCCTAGAACTAGACTATAATCATATATAATTCATTAGATAATATTTTACGATTTTATTAGTTAGATTAATTTATCCAAAGTTTCAGATTCATTATTCTTGCAGGTAACTCGAGTAATGAGAACTGAATCAGAAACTATAATTAGGATTTATACTTCAAAGGTTTTATTTTGACTGTTTCAACCTAACTGCTGAATAACATCACTGTAATCAGGAAACAATTAGATTGGTTAGAATTTAGTGAAATGTTCATTTTTCTATGGGTAAAATGTGTAACAGTGTTAAATAGATCCTGAAAGAAGAATTATCTAATCAAGACTTAATATTTGATACGACTTTTGTTGTGAGACGAACTCATTAAAAAGCCAATCGATTTATCATATTGACAACTGACAGAATGTAGAATTGTTGACTCAATGGTTTGAAGATTGAATATGTGTTGTCAGAATTGAAGATTCTTTGGTAGGATCGTGAAAAACCCGAAAATGATAATTATTAGGCAACAAGAAGCACTGAGTATGATGCTTAAACAGATATTACTTCGTGACATAAATCCTATTGAATTTAGAGAGAATTTAATTTCAAACTGACCATAAGGTATTTGTCATAAACAGCTTTAACATGACTTATTTTGTAAATAAACGAACCATATCAATTTACGCTATCTTTCACAGAAAACGTACCAGCCATTATGTTAAACGTTGTGAAAGTCATACTTCACAATAAAAGAAATACTATTACATGTTTAGATATTTTTACAAGATATTTCATTTCATGGTTAATTTCCGAAGATTATCTCACAGCTTACTTTCAGATGTAGAATGTTCTCATAAGAATACAAACTGTGAATTCTATTATTATATGTTTATAAATACATGAAATTCACCTGTTTTTAGATAATGCTAAGCAATTTTGCCAGTAATATTAGGTAATATGAAGCACATAACAAACGAATATGCATTGATGCTAGTGATACTCTTTTGAGAAGGATTTTAGTTTATCTAACTGATCATCATTATTGATGTAAGTTATTTTTCGGGTTGACATTTCAGTTTAAAAAAGTATAAACGTCTGCGTAACATTTGTCCTAACTCCGACTGATACCCATCCTAAGTTTACTGCCGATGTCAAACAGAAGTAAAGATTAATTGAAAACAGAGCAAGAATCCTACCTCAGAAAAAAAAGCCTTTTCAAAGATCGCAAACCAGAAGAAGCATTTTAATCATTCAAACTCTGCACTGGTATTTGAAGTGTTTTCACATAGAAGTGTTATGATGCTTGATTATGGAAGGCGAAATTTTGTGAAAGATATCAGGACAAAACTTATTCTGACCATAAGGAAAGTAATAAACATAATGATATATAATGTCTGGACAATACGGGAGATCGGGAGGACCATTGAAATGACGGCCGAAATGAGATAATACAACTTCATGGTGCTTGAAATAAATGAAATCCATTAGAAGCACTGCGGACAGAAATGATTTACATCGGAATGATCCTAATTATCTCACGGTCATAAAGAAGAATACAGATCACATACAAGGAGTTCCACTGATGTTGTCTAAAGACGTACAAATACCATTTAATTGGATAAGAAATTCACGCCACTAGAATCATTGAGGCATCATTCAAGGCAAATAAATCCGGGACCGTGATAGATTCATCCAGTGTTATGCGCGAACGAATGACAATACTGAAGATGATAATCATATATTCTATGTGAAGTTGAAATCCATTGTTGAGAAGTATCTAGAAATAAACATGAACATCATTATCGAACACCTGAGTACAACCCAGCATGTACCAATCATATCATACTTGATAGCGAAATTCTAGAAGCAGTGGGAACCTTTATTGAGCTAGCGAGCATCATCGATTAACAAAGAGGATTCAAAAAAAGTGTCAAGATAACAACTGACAACCTAGGGTCAGTATTCTTCCAAATGAAGAATATCTGGAACCCAAACTAGCTGTCACACAACACAGAGTCAGGATTTTAAACACTTAAATGGAACAGTTCTATTGTTTGGGTTTGAAATGTGAAGACCTACCACTACAGTAGTCAAAAACGTACATGTAATTGTGACCAGCTATCTGCTCAAGACATTCTACACCCATCGACCAGAGATCAGTCACAACGGACTGTGAGAGAGAACAAACTAGTTTCTAGTTGTTGAGGAAATAAGTAGAAGAGATATTGGAAGTGGATGGGTCAGATTTAGTGGAAATCATCGGACTAGATTTCGAGGCAAGTGTTAACTTGGAATGGCGAGGGGAAGAAGGAAAAATGTAAACCGAAATAAATATGTAGTCGCGAATCGGATGTTAACATCGTTACAATGAATAGCACTTATCAACAAGTGTAGAGATGAATCCATGACAGTTTAGACTTCAAGAGAGGTGATAGGTTTAAGTGTTGTTGATCATGTTCATTAAAACGAAGTGAGATATTTTTTTTCGATATCAACAATAACCACCCATATTATTCGAATTAATTTTTAAAAAATCAAATAGATTAAGATGAATTTATCTACCATTCAATGGTTTGAAGAACTTACACCCACTGCTAGACTTAGTATTTAACTTTGTAATGATTTTTTCTGTTGTGTTTTGGGCTACCAGTGGTTCCGTAGACTAAATTTACTATTGATAATAGTCTTATTTTTCATTTCCATGAGATTCTATAAACATTAATATTAAATACTACCACAAAAGAAATCTGACACTTTTACACGATAACAAACAGACTTGATTTGATTTTTTCTTGGCTTTCCTATGCATACAAAAGTGCATATTACAGAGGGAGAGTGATGAAGAAACTGGATTTTAATTAAGATAATGGGGATCATTCTGTTTTTATTTTTACCAATGAGGTCTGTAAATCAATGTGAATGTTGTTCACATTTATGACGAACGCTATTAAATCCACAGGTGTACTTTTAAATCGGAATGCACCATAATCATTCACATTTTTCGGTTATTAAAAGTCATACGATTTTGAGAAGTCTTTATTATTAGTAATCTCTTAAAACCACTTAGTACAGCTCAAATGTTTTGTCCTTGTATTGGACTACTCAAGAGTACTCATCCAAAAATTTATATGCAATAGAAAATTCGATAGATTTGAAGGAAGTGAGTTTGATCCCTGGCAAAATAATTCATAACGACTGCTAAGAAGATTCATGTTTGGATGAAAAAGCTGTTTACTTTTCCCTAGTTCACAATAATCGTCTAGTTATTGTAAGATAATGATGTAAACTATAAAAATCCAATTCTCAACCAAGTTAAAATTTCACGTCCATCAAAATTTATCCTTATATTGAATTCATCATTGTTACACCACCACTAGAAACATGGGAGCACTAGGCGGTCGTTTCTTTCTGGTATGGGACTTATCGAGAGTGAGGATCTACGACTTATACTAGCTGAAGGATTCGAACCCAGGACATTCAGTCTTGAGAATCATATTTGTTTATCATTACGATGATCATTTATAACCCATTTGTTGAAAGCTTACATTATCATTAGCATAACAATTTGCATAATTACATACTGATTTGATAGAGGCAGATAATCGTTTATAATATGAAAGAGGATCAAATGGTTTACAAGAGTAACTGTCACTAATTAATTACATTCTGCAAACGTTTTCAATTGTTTTTAGTGGATTACCTCCTTGGACCTCACAGTGTTGGACTTAATCGGTTGCAATATCTCACTAGAACTTCAGAAATCCACCGCTAGTGAGCTCATGTTCTTTAAATATTATTTCTGTATATTGAATCATTTTTAAACTGACAAAAATCTCCCAATTATTATTGAAATAAGGAACATTAACACTTTAACTACGATCATCATCATTATTACTGACAAAGACGGCATCACTTACTTACTTATTTACGCCTATTACCCCCAATGGGGCATAAGCCACCGACAAGTATTCTGCAACCTACGCTGTCCTAGGCTGCTCTTTCCAGTTCTGTCCAGTTTTGTTTATTTTTCTCATGTCCGTCTCCATTTTGTGTATTGTGTTTCTTGGCCCTCTTCTTTTCCTTTGTCCTTGATATTTCCAAGAGAGGACTTGTCTTGCGACGCAGTTCGATGCATTTCTCAGTGTGTGACCTATCCACTTCCACCGCTTCTTTCTGATTTCCTCCTTTACTGGAATCTGGTTTGTCTTTTCCCACAGTAAGTTATTGCTGATGGAATCTAGCCAACGGATGTGGAGTATTTTGAGTAGACGACTGGTAATAAATACCTGTATCTTCTGGATGATAGCTTTTGTAGTTTTCCAAGTTTCCGCGCCATACAATAGAATATTTGTGTTGAAAACTGTGACTTTGGTGTTGGTTGATATTTGTTTTGAGTTGCAGATGTTGTTTAATTGTAGAAATGCAGTCCTTGCTTTTCCGATCTGCATCTTCTCATCTGCATCAGATCCACCGTGCTCGTCAATGATGCTGCCCAATGGATATGAAATTGCAATCGACTAAAAAACAATGGAAGAAGTCTATCATAGTCTTTTGAGATCGGTTGGGAAAATTTGTAGCTCAGGTGGATGCTTGTGGCAGATTTTCGTTCTCTATCGGTCATACGTGAAGAAATTCGAATATTTCACTTCTATCTGAAGTTTATGCTGATGATGTTGTTTAGAAGATCAATAAAGCTTCACAACCAAAGCATCCAGTTCAAAGAACGAAACTCCACCTCAAGAGTTTTTTTGAGCTGGAAATTTCTTTCTAATAGAAGATATTCACTAAATAGTCGTACTCTTGTTTGAAACAATATTTTGAATTTATATGATAACATTAAACCAAATAGAGTGAAATTATTTTCCGTTGTCACTTAGAACAATATCATGAAATATCTATGTTCGTTTTTTACTTAGAAGGATTTGTTTGATTTGATGCAATCTGCTAAATCAACGTAGATTGTAAATAAAAATTGTGATAATATTATATTGTTTTTATGATTGAAATTCATCATGAACCGAATTTATTAGCGATATGATTGAATATTAAAAAGACCTAAATATTTACGTCTTCATGTTATTGGAACTCATTAGTTGTACTTAATTATGAATTCCTTGTTGTTGAAGTGAATTTTATCGTTTATTTTTGCTTTCACTAAGTCAATGAAAAAAATTAACTGTGCTAAAATTGTGATTTTAAAAAACTATCAGTACCTTTGTAATCGGTTGATAGTTGAAATCATCAATCAATCATTGTTAGACTAACATTAGAAACTTGGAAGAGCTTGACTGCCGTTTCATTCTGGTATGGGACTCATAAGTAGGACGCATCCAAGACCCTCTACACTTCGCAGAATTTGAACCCGGGACCTTTGGTCTTGAGCAAGAATGCCTAACCTCTGGACCACTGGGCCGGCATTCAACGGTGTTCATGTCTAACTCTGATTGATCTAGAGATTTTGCGTGACCTCATCCATTTGTCTTTGGTAGTTACAGCCTACACCCGACAGGGTTGAACTCCACCGGTCATAGTTTCTCACTAGAACTCCGAGAATTTGCTCACGAAGCTAGTCACTAGTGAGCACATTTCAATGTGTAAAAATACTAATCTCCATAACTCTAACTGATAATAGATTATTGTAATGGAAATCTGACTTGTTGGATTTTTTCCACTTGAATAAAATGTAATGAGTATAAATTTGTGATTTAATGTGAATATTAATTGGAAACTCTAAAAACAATTATCATCAATGATGATTTATTATGCTGCTTATAAGCATGACAAAAAAAGTTGAATTTAAATGAATCAACACAAAATTTATCTGAAAAAATCATCTATAATCAATTTAGAATGATCATAATTGCCCTTTTTCATTATAACTGTCAGTTTTGCTGAATCGCAAATTTTTATTTAAAACAAATTTTTTAAGGGCTTCAAGATATTACTGAAATCATGTGAACAGTAGTATCCAACTCCACCAAAACTAACGAAGTCGTTTCTACTTCGTTAATGTTTATCACATGATAGTTAGTTAGAAATTTATACGAAGCATGATAAGAATTACTGGAATATTCAGTCTATATATATATATATATATATATATATATATAAGGTCCGTGGAATAAATAACCATATTTCTGTTCAGCATCAGTGAGCTACTATAAACGATTACAAAACTACTATGGTATGAATTCTATAATTAACACAGATCTATCTTATTGATGAATCGTGAAATAACAGAGTATTAAGAAAAGCTTTGGAGTCGATCACGTTAAAGCACTTTGACCTTATTCGTTCATTATTTTTAAGATGTACGAAATACTAAGACGTTCATAAATCAAGCTAGCAACTGTTGTTCGCTCAAACCATACCACTCACTATGTGTAGATACACATCTGGTTCGATTTCAAGTATAATATTTTAACAGAATAATGGTAGAGTTTGGTTCTCTGAGCTATATGTTTCGGTTGTAGAGCTTTGATTGTTCTTCTGAACAACAGCATCAACCACCCACTACTAAAATATCCAGTTCTGAGAATGAAATCCAATCATAATCATGGATCTGAGTAACAGATTTTATCCATCATCCCAATTTTAGTAGAACTTTGAAAAAAATACATTGAAATGAAACTAACTCATTACGATACATTGGATTACTGTTTGAATCTGACGAAAATATACTTGTTTGAACTTAAATCTTATGAATAAACATCGTGACGCTCTTTACAAGAATTACATTCCTTGAATGAAATTATCACTAAAAATTGTCTAAACTTTAAATAATTTTTGTAAGTAGATTAATGAATCAAATTACATCTCTGTCTTTGATAAATGAAAATTATTTTGACACATGAAATAATTTTCTAACTGTAAAAATATCTTCAATCAGTAGGATGATGACTTTTATTTTATTTAATTGTTAAATAAATACAGACAGAAATTGAATAAATAAATTCTATTCAATTCAGAATATGATCATTTGATAAATTGTGATCATGATACTGGTGTTATCATTATCAGCCTTATAATAATAACAATAATAATAACAACATGTCGCGTACCTTTATAATTTTGAAATGAAACATTGTCTACGTAAGTATATATATTACAACACCATGGGGAATCTATGTCTACTGTAAAGACGAAATGGTTTTAAGAAAATAAAAACACCTAGAATACATTCCAGACAACAATTATTATTATTATTATTATTATTATTATTATTATTATCATGATTCTGTCTAAAAGAAAAATGAACTTTTATTCTTGACGAAAAATATGTTCAATTTGCATGAATTTACTTGGGTTACATGACATATTGAAGTAATTTCATGAAATCACTTGCACCCTTGACATTCTTAAATAATTTAGTAAATTTAAATGTACCACTATTTAATTTCTATCATGATTAACATGACTAAAAGGTGTGTGATATAGATGAAGTAATATTTTGTACATTTGTTCATTCATTTGAGTGTATGTGTAAACACATTCATGAAAATACAGTTTAATGACAATTGTCTGGCATTTCCAATGACCTTGACATTGAATGAATGGTCATTTGCATCAGAATGTATCAGATAAATTAGTAATGATTTGCATATCATACTATAATACTGTTATCATGTTATGTAACAGACAAGTTGTAATTTATATAACAGGTATTTTTAAATGATGACCACTTATGTAAGTGATTACATCATTTTTACTGTATTGACTAATGTCTGATTAGTATGGAAAATTAGTTTCTTTTTACTTTATGATTGAAAACACTTAATCTGAAAAATGTTTAGTCTACTGTTTAGTTATAATGTGTCATAAGGATGATTAATCTATCTGTATCATCATAAGCTGAAAGTTAATTTCATAAAGGTTAATCACATTTCGGTTGTTCTAAATTGGAGTTTACTTTAGAAATATAACATTGACCAAGAATTTAGTGTCGATACTAATCATTTCAATAATGAAATAGTTAGTTTTTTATTAATTAGAGTTTCAAAGGCTTTAACAATTATCCTTGATGAAAATAATAAATAATATTTTTTTCTAAATTTCTAACCGATCTAAAAGTAACCTGATTTAAGGTTAAATTCACATATTTCGATACAAAAAAACTATGAAATTTAAAGGTTAACTTTGTTCTGACAGCTAATCATGCATTCATATCCTGATATAAGGACAATTTCTAGGTACAAATTGAATGTTTGTATATCCTAAAATCAATTCATCTAACATTTTATAATTTACTGTTTCTATCTACTCAAATTATTTAGTGCTGAATTAACAAACATTGCATAGATAATCATTTGTATCAATGTAAGAATCGTCATGATTTATATTGTAGTGTCAGTAACTTAGTAGCTTGTCGATCATTTTCAGTGTTATAGTTAACGACACTTGTTCATTTCATCGATTAGGTAATTATCAGTGGCTAGCATAGAAGATCTGCGGCAGTTCTAGTAGCAAATAATCACTGATAAAAAGGATCATCCAGGCTATAAATGGTACGAGTGTTTGTCAATGAAATTGGATGATTGTTAAGGTACATCACAGATTGTTTGATGTGTATTGTTAATCACTGAATTTTGTCTTAATGAGTGAGATGAATGATGGAAGTTTGATATTTCTTATTAAACTTCATGTAAAACAGTAAGTTATGGGACGTTCGAGTATCTTGAGTTGTAAAATTATTCTTATTGATATTGCAATAGACTTCTAGATGGGATGAGGTCTTTAACAAATGGTGAAGCTTTGTAAAGCAATTAGTTTTCAAGAGCAAGTTACAAAGCAGCAGTCAAGTCAAAATGAAGACTAAAAATAGGAAAAAGTCAGCTAATGTTTTTCTGAATGTTTTGTGACTGTAATACAGCAACAAGATGCTCAAATATGAGAACACCTAAAAACCAGGCAACTCAATAGACATCCAGCAACTCTGCAGCAAACAAAATACTGAATAGCTGCTGCATACCAAGCTGTCCAACGTCGTCAAATGAAACTGTGGGTTAATACCATGTTAGGCTGTTCAGAATTTCTTTAAAATTATTTGAAGTATTATTACTATGGAGAGAGATGGAGAGTTTGTGCAGAAAGCATAAATGTGATATATTTTTTGAATACAAATACTGAGTCATCACTTTTAATACTTTTGACATAAAAAACCGTCCAAACTGTTATCACTATAACGCGCTCGTGATGAATTTAAAAACATGCACATAACTGATACTATATGGAATTTAATAAATTATTTTAAAATAATTCTACGTCATACCCATATTTAAACTGATAACATAAAGAAGTTGATATGTTAGAACAGTTTAAAAAAATAAAATAAGATAATGGGTGTACGACATTTTTAAATAGTAGCCAACGTAAACAAAATAAAGTAAGAATGAATCATACATTTAGAGTTTTGACAACAATAACGCAAACAATAAGGTTACTGGGTCTTATTCAAATTGGTCGGCGAAATTTTTAAAATCATACTACCACTGTAAACATTGGTTGGAAATTTAAGAGGAAAATTTGACTTAGATGTCTGTTCAAACCATCTGTCTTCAGCAAATGGACCGGTTAGTGAAATAACATTAGTTTTTCCTGATTTAAACTTTAAATTGTTGAGCTAAATAGAATTGAAGAACCGTTGGTCACAGTATGATCAGAAGCATTAGATTGCTTGATATTTCATAGCTGTCAGAGAATCCTCAGAAGTCGTTATCTACGAACTTTAAGAGTAGTCAAACCTAGAGCTCCCCGGTTTGTCGTTTGTAAAACGTAGAAAGCATGTAAATATTTAATTGTCATTAGTTAATTGTAGCACTGCTTCAAAAGTTGACTGAATTTGTAATGGTAAGTGTTCTGTAAGAGTCTTGAAGGTCATGAGTGTGATCTCCAATAGATTAGTGGTTGTGCCCTACTGATAAGTCCTAAATTATAGACGAAGTAGATGTCCAGTAATCCATGATTTTCAGTTTTTCTTTGAAAAATACAACCTCAAAACTAAACCAATCTCAATAAAAACCCTTCAATCAAAGCGAACCTATTTCTTTTGAGTTTCATTATCTTTCACAGAATAAACTAAATTTTTTTATCTGAAAGCTTCAAAAGGAGAAACAAATGGTTGTCGTAAAAAAAATACTTTATATAAAAGCATGGTTATATGCATTCGTGTATGCATGCGTCTAGTTGTTGCAACATTTCTTCATAACTTCTCTTGATCCAAGTTAAATTATATTGTCAATGTTGTTGAATAAGTAACTTCAAATTATGAAAATTTGAACTCATCCAACCATTTCCATACAAGTAGTATATTTAACATCACAGAAAACATATGTTCGCATTACTCGAAATTTATTCAGTTCAATATTATAAATGCATACATTTTGTGAAAGCAAATCAATGCATATTTGGTCAAATAATAATATAAGTTAGGCTGATCAACCATATCATTACATAGATTCCTATGATTATCATTATTATTATAATGATCATCCTCATGACCACCAACAATGAAATCATAGAAAAAAAATTCACGACATGGAAGGAGCTAATAATAATGATACGACTGATATTTTGTCTAAACGATCAAATTCTAATTTAACAGTTTGGATATTAGCGGGAGGTCAGTGATGGTCTGTGTACATTATTATAATTATTACTGATCGGTTAAACTAATTTGAACCATTCAATTATGTCATTTAAACACATATATACACATACCTACAATGATATTTTAAATAGATTCAAATTATTTTATACTGAATTTATGTAATATTCATGTAAGGTTATTTGAATTTTTGATTTTCATAACTATAGACCAGTTTTTTTATGAGTAGTTATTGTAGTGTTTGCCAGTAGATGATGTATACATTTTAAGTTGAAGATTTTTTGAATAATCATGAAAGATCAATATTAATTCTAATTATCTATAATGTTCATGTCTGATAAGTGGAATAAATTGATAATAATAATAGTAATAATAATAATAATGATAATAATAATTACTAATCATATATTAACTGATAATCTGACCAAAATTCTAGTCTGTAATTATTCAACAAATGAATCAGTAATGACAAAATTAGTAATAATAATAATAATAGTAATAATAATAAGCATATTGATAAAAGTAAGAAGTTTGAATTCTTAGTTATTTATTCGTTTCGTGAAAATAAAAAATTTTTATTTTCAGTTTTAATTTATAATTAGATAAATGAAAAAAAATTATCTGAAGAAAGACTAAGAATTGGTCTATAGATAGGACACACGCATTTACACAGCAGGAAATTTACATACATGTTGGTTGCATCCGTTGACATGTTTTATGTGATTCACCAGATTTCAAATGAATATCAGCTGACTTGTTTTATTTTTTTATTTTTTGTTTTTTCATCTTCATTATGGAAATAATCCAGTTTGTCTAATGCAAATGAAACTAGTTTAATCTAACAGTTATATATTTGCATTAAAATCTGAATGCTTAGATTTCGATTCTTACAGGAGTCGTCAGTATCCTGATCTAGAAATTGCGACATGATCATGTAAAAGTCATCAAATGATCTGTGGTTTTCAATTGTACCTTAACTGATTGCAATCTTTGAAATCAACCACTGAAACCTATGAATCAATCAAATTAGTTTTTTATACATTTAAAAGAAACATTTATTGTCGATAAACTTATTAATTACTTAACAATTTTAGTCTAAATAAATTTCATAATGTTTAATTTTTATACTGTCTAATCATCTATTTAAAAGACAAAAACAGTCGGTGAAAAGTGTTAACAACCTGATTTGAATTGTCAGAAATATAATAATAATAATAATTATTAATAAGTAACAATTTGTTGTCATTACTTAAAGGTAATTGTTATCAATCACTGAAGTCGCTTAGAATATTATTCAAAATCGCTACGAAACTAGATAGTTGTGCACTGTAAGCTCACTACGTCATAACAATGTAAACTGATAATCATATATTGGAAACTAATCCAAAACTTTCAAATCTAATAGTGTACATGACAACTTTGGTCTATTGAGCTATGATTGATTTTCAATTGAAGTCAGTACAATTGTATGATATGTTATGAACATCATCCGATGTTAGTTACTCATTCTAAATTCAATAATTAAAGTCTTATTTCTATTCTCATGAAGATATCAATATCAACAGGAGAATGATTTGAAGTTTCGAAGCATTTTCTTCATGTGATTCATACAAATATATAATTCATCTTGTCAGTTATCATTAAGCCTTAAAATAAGTTAAATTTCTTTTTTATTCATTGTTCAATGAAAAGTTATTTTTTCTTCGTTGTTATGTTAAGATCACGAGTACGACATATTGTCTCGGGATACCGTGTATTTGACTTCATTAATAAATCTTTATAATGCAATGTTCATATAACCTAGTCAGACAGGAGGAATACAGAAGAAAATTACCCATACATGAATCGAACAAGTTATTTCATATTCATAATAATTATGTTGTTAATTCATGAGATCAGCTTATAACTCATTTTGTCATTACTGGAAGTGTAATAATAGTCACATTATCTATGCCGTTGTTATTTTGTCTCTATGACGATTGCTTTCTTTGAAAACACTCACATCCAGTATGTGGTTATTTGTCTGTAGTTGATTTCATTAATCAAACTAACTAAATTCACAAAACACTATCCAACTGTTTATTATAAGCAAATATTTCATGATTAAAAAAGAGACATTATCATTTTCCAGATATATATACATACTCTTTTATAATTAAATAATAATTTCATTAATCTATTGATTAATAGGGAAATCAATTGTCATTAAAAAAATATAAAATATTATTATACTGTATACAGTTAAATGGGATGAATCAAACTGTATTGATCTTAATTGTTAAGAGTTCCATTTTCCGGTTTATTCTCTTCATTGTTCTTTAATGAAATGTTCATGATCGTTTTTTTTAAATAATAGTAATAATAATAACACCATTATTATCATTAATATCATGCACTTTTGTTGTCTCGACTGATTCGATGGTATGGGGTGGGCAAAATCTCCCTTTATAATTGATGTATATGTACATGATAGGTGTGTAAACATCTTCCAAGTTTATTGATTTCTATGGGTCAACAAATAAATACACGTCATACTTAGTATTGTTCATACATATATTGTAACTAGGGTCTGATTATATTTGCTTGTTTATCAATAAAACGTAAAGTGCTTTAAATCGATTTTGTTCCAGTTTAGAAAATAAATGATAGATTGATAAATGAACAGAAAATTATAATACATTTTTAATGTATTCACAAAATATAACACAATTAATACAGTTTTTAAGTAAGTGAGTGATAAGTAAAGTTTGAAGATTGTTTTTGATATTATGGTAAGATTTAAGACAAATTAGCCTAAATTATCGACTTAATGTTTAACCGACCACCGTGTATAATTGAATTGATATTTTAACAAACGTTTCGCTTTATTTAAACTAATATTTATTCGCAATATTGTGGCAAAAAAATCTGTCCAATTTGAAAACTATTTTCATCACTGACATCAGATCAGCTGATGAAATAATGAGAAACATTCTTTTTTGCCAAATTTGAATAGTGATTATCAGGAGAATCTAAGATATGCTAGATAATTAGTTCACAATTCACATATATCTATCAGCACTGATCAGTTACAGTATCGAATGTCAACCACAGGAAAATACACACGTTTACATTGCAAGCAAGAAAGTTTAAGAGTTATGCTCGTGAATAATATGATGGCTATTCATTAAATTTCATGATTTCCAGTTTTTATTATTCAACTAATTTTGATCAGTAAATGCATACAATTTTGTAATCATATTCTACTATTAATATCACTTGGAATAAATATTGATATTGTTATTTTACATTTAATCCATTATTCATCTCATCAAATATCAATTCATTATTCACTAAACAATTGAGTTCACTAAGCTATTAGCTATTTCAGTCGATATGTTCGTTTGTCAGTGTTTATGTTTACGGTGTATAACGAAATTAAACTAAAGCTTACATACACATACATACATATGGTAGCACTTAAATGCTCATTATATTCATTAAAAACAGTGTTACTGATCCAATATTATGTGATTAGTATCATTTGTTTCATAATTACTGACACATTCTGTTAAGTTACACATTTTTGAAACCATGAATCGGTCAATGTTAGACCATCATTATAAACCTGGAAGCACTTGATGGCCGTTTCGTCCTGGTCTGGGACTAATCAGCAGTGAGTATCCACAACTCCTGCACCCCGCAGTATTCGAACCCAGGACCTTCGGTATTGTGCGCGAACGCCTAAACACAGGACCAGTACTTCCACATTTCTAATGGTGGTCTAACATTGATCGATTCATGGTTTCAAAAATGTGTAACTTAACAATCTTCACAACCCCGTAATGCACATTCTGTTAAGTTCAGTATAAGTTTCTAAAACCTGAGTGATCATACGTTAATTGGTGATATTTCAAATCCTCTAATCAAATTTACAATACAAACTGATATTAGCTATTAAAAAATTAACAACAACTTATTATCAACCAGAAAGTATTAAATAGCTGTTTTATATTAGTATATAACTTTCCGACCGCTACAGGACATTGAATCCAAGATCTTCAATTATGTAGCGAGAGCATCATCTTCAGATCGTCAAGCCAATATTTATAATGATAAATCTATTCTCTAATTTAGAGTTAGCTTTTTTTTTAAATTTCTCTGTTCATTTTGACAATCGACAATGATGACATAAAATGATGAATTATGTTCATTGGCTTCAACACATCAGCAAATATCATATTGAGTACATAAATAAATAATACATTTCTTTTTTTGATTTCATGTCATACTGATTTATTTTTTAACCTTATTTGAACAACTTTTCTATATGCATTCGAAAATCTTATCAGTAAACATTAGGTGTAGTAGAAAAAAACTCTTGTCTATATATTGTGAAATATTACGAGCAGAATAATAAAAAGAAGCAACTGTTGCTTTAATATTCCTTTATTAACAAACCTCCTATAAAACTTATGGCGCTCTCTTGTCCACATATATGTGAGCATATTGATTAAAACATCGTAAATAGCAGCTTAATAGTTAAGTGTATGCGAAATGAGAATAACGTTCATATAGCAAAACAAAGTAACCTCAAGGATGAATAACAAAACACGTTTGATTCTGTATATATTGATGAATAGTTATGAAATAACACCTAAAATTATTACTACTACTACTACTACTACCACTACAACCACTACTACCATACTTATACCACTAACAATAAAAAAATAGAACTAAAGCGTACAACACGCGACCGCTTATCAAAAAAAAGTTTAGAGAAATGAGGAAAATTTGTTAAATAATTAATGAACATATGTGCACCAGATGGAAATGAAAAATTAGTCGTCGTAAGTAAATACGCATATAAGTCGAGATAAGAGAAGCAGCATCGAATAAAACCTAACTTCAGTGTTATATATATATATATATATATATATATATATAAGGAGAGAGAGAGAAAGTACATGTCCATATATTTAAGGTAAACAAGATTTTCTAGTCAAGATAAGCAATGCTTTGTATCAGTTTTAAATTATTTGTATTTTTCTAAAGGGTAGTTAAAGGATAACAATGATGTACTGTATTCATACTGGTGATTGTCAGTTTCACTGAAATGGGGGAAATAAAAAGTGAGGAAACGATGATCAGGGAGGAGAATAATACTTGAATATGGATCAGATCTAAATGAATTTTTTTATCATTGACTCGGGGTTATGCGTGATTTGATTTTAATATATGAATGTATGATGGAAGGTGATTTATGGTAAAAAAAATACTTCAAAATAATGAAATACAATTTTAACACAAATTATTATTATTATTATTGGTACTAGTAGTAGTATCGGTAATAGTCTTGGCCATTAAACTCAGCCTATAACCTTACTAGGCTTGCTCCCGATCCCAAGCCTGGGAAAAATGAGTCGGCTTGAATACAGGGTTAATAATTCATACTAGTAAAATAATAGAACCCTGCCACAAGATCACTAACCAAAGAGAACTAACTTATCAGTATTCAAATAGAGGCATTATTAATCGTCATCATAAAGCAGAGACCTATCATTCTGATTCCTTTTTTCACGACCAAAGCAGTAATTCATATAGGTACGTGGAATGTATAAGCAAAATAAGAGAACAGGAGTGAGAAAATACAACAATGAGGTGGAATAATTAAAATTATTTAGGTACCCTAATTGGTGTGACTGGTTCAGAAGGCAGTAAGGTACCTGTGTGGTTGCACCGCAGTATTGAGTTGTACTGTTCAGGTTGTAGTGTTAACACCTGAACAGTGACTGGTTATTCTAAAAATACTACCCTTGCCCGTTGAGCAAGAAATTATATAATTATATAGAGACTTAATTAATTTTATAGTTTGTTCAAGGATGTATTCGCCGTCAGTGTTACATACAAGAAGCTATGCTTACACATTCAAACCAATATTATTTCTTCTATATAAAGGAATAAATTCTTAGTAATACATGCAAATAAAAATTGAGGAAAAGCAAATTCTAAAGTTAAATTTAACGTATTACACCGTTTAGGAACTAAATTATGAGCATTGACTCAATTTTTATTCATTATTCCTTAACAATGACTCATGAAAAATTACTAAATAGTGTTACGTGTTCATCATGCTTTATCGGATAAAATTTCATACTATACATATTGATGGTAATTTTCACCTTTTTTTTTCAATGGACAACTAATAATGAATGTCAATCAATAAGAATATTTTAGTTGAAACTTTTTTCTCCGTTCAAATCATTCACTGTTATCATACTGAATTAGTTTGATGTGCGGGTTTAAAAGCTTGTACCTTCTGGTTCCCAAGTATATATGCAAAGACATACAAGTACATATGGTAAACGTTTACACACAGTACAATAAAAAAAAAGTAAAATGTATCTACTTATTTTGATGACAATATGATTTATTTGAATATGTACGTGTATCAGTCAAGCGTGTCAGCAATGCTTGTCAATGAGCATGATGTTGATGCTGATATCAGACATGGAATATCACTAAGTAAAAACAAATAGTCAGCATGATTTTGAAATGAATTTTCTTTTTTGTAAGATCATGAAACAAAATGATGATCATTCAGTTCAGTCTAGAACAATGTGATACTAGCATAGTGTAGATAGTGATATATGTATATGGCTAAATGAAATTCGGAAGTGTTTTACCGCTTAACTATGAAAGAATACATAATTAAGTATGCAGCAGTTTTTTGTGGTGTAAGAAAATCTCCTATCTCTTAAATTCTAATATTTTTCCGGATATTAAATTGAAGGCTCCTGAATCAGATGAATTAATTCACTTATTGAAACTTAATTAGGCATTGTGACTGTTCAAATAGCATAGACTGCCGACCAGTTGATTAATGAAATACTTCTATGATTTGACTAATAAGTTAGTTCAACTAATAGGTGATTTCATCAAAGATTGACATCAGTTTTGGTCACCTTTGAAAATTAAAGTACGTCTATTTATGTTATGTATGACTTTTTGGTAATACTATACTTCAATCCTATCAGAGGTGTAAATAGTGAACATTAAAACTTTGGTGTTAATACATTGACTGAGTTGGGATTTACTGGTTTACAGATTTAACTTCAATCGTCTAACTGTTTCATCATCTAATTTCGTTAGTAAATAAATAACTCAATCCAAATACTATTGAACTCTACCTATTCTCGGATCAGAATGTTTGAAACGACCAAAGTATTCTGAAGAACAGAAGACATATGGAAGATGTCTGTAAGTAATTTACTTGTTTTGCAAAAACAAGTCTGAAGTTTAAGTGTAAGTATTTTTTTGGGAAACTTTGCCTTCGCTAAACATTCAACTATTTAATCTGATCTTGGCGTCTGTGTTCGTTACACAGGTATGTATTTTAACATAACACCTAGAATTCACTTAGAAGTGGAATCTGAGCGCGCAATTAGTGTTTGGTTAAGAGGATTTTAGAAGTTGGTTTATGATAAATTTGGTTTTTCTTAAATACTTAACATATCATCAGATGACAGATCAACCTCAAATAAACTGAAATTTGAAATTTAAACCATCTCAATGAGCTAAAGGTAAAGTCTCTACTAAGATATTTCACAATACAACATCAAACATGCGATGAGTTGAGCGTTTTTGTTTAGAGAACATATACTATCAGAAAACACTTGTTTACATCTCAATGATTTTTATTTGATGGCAATCGGTGACAGTAAAACAGCTAATTATTTTTATATTATTAACAATATTAGTGACGTTGTTCATTGATTAAAAAGAATAGATTAAGAATTAATTCAACAAATGTATTTTCTCTTCTAAATAAAATCAAAATAATTCCATTTTTATAATCATAAGAACATTACACATAACATGAATATATATTCCACCAAATATGTAATTACTAGTACATGACATAATATTAATTCGAAGCGAACAAGTACGAATCACACAGCATAGACATATGATCATAATACATATTATACACCTGGATCTATTCAAAATCTATTCCGTCGTAATTCGATCAATAAAAACGAAGATGCTAATAAATGTAAAAAGGCTACAAGCAGAAAGAATTGTATTTAATTTAATCTACATGTGTATAATGTGGAGCATAGATTTGAAAGTAAGGTGTAAATGACAGATTTGACTGTAATGTATATTCTAAACAGGTGAAAAGTAGCATTAAATCCATGTACAATAATGTATAATCTATTATGCTGTAATAAAATAAGTAATTCTTTTCAAAAATTACTTAATTTTCAAAAAAAGAATTGTTAGATTATTTTCATGATAATTTAGATTGAAATAATTTTAAATGTTAACCAGCTGCATGTATAATCACTTCAGCTTTCAACAGCATAAATGAAATTTATGACAGATTACATCATTTACACATTGAATGATATCAGTTATTCTGTCTTACATTGGTTTATGGAATGTATTTCACATTGGAACATTTTTTTAAAAATCTGTTTACTTTTAAAAACAATTATATTTTGAATCACAGTTCATGAGTTATGTGTTCTGGGTCGATCGGATAGTCAGTCAGTCTGCTACAACGTAGAGCTTAGTAGATACGTGCATCAGTTTGAGTTGCCATATCACATTAGCACAGAAAGATCCAATCATCAATTCAAACCACATAGTTGTAGAGATAGTAGAAGTATTAGAAGTATATATTTTGGATACGATATTCGTTAAACTAATTCCTCCGTGATTGTCACAAGAGGAGATTTTATCCTTTCCAGTCTACTGGAACAATCAGTGATTGGGACCAGTCAGATGAGATTACGTCCAGTTCCCGAATTTCTTACGATCTCAGTCAATCTAACTGCTAAGACTGGACAACTATCCTAAAAAATTTCAGGAGTTAATCTATAAGGGCCCATTACCCCCTCTCTTCAGATTTCTTATAGCCTTTACAACCTCGTTATGAGTTCGAAGACTTAGATTATTTTGCCATTCAGGTTCATTGGAGA
Organism: Schistosoma turkestanicum; assembly: GCA_944470395.2. Classification (NCBI taxonomy): domain Eukaryota; kingdom Metazoa; phylum Platyhelminthes; class Trematoda; order Strigeidida; family Schistosomatidae; genus Schistosoma; species Schistosoma turkestanicum. The sequence goes on from OX103973.1 coordinate 16,563,457, forward strand.
TTGTAGAAAACTAAATTGCAGCTGAAGGCCGGCTGAACTATTCTCTATTGTGTTTTACCCATCAATCCAGTCCCCTGGATTGAAAGTAAATAACAGTTCTATCTTTTTCTAAGTTTCTCTAATGGTCGGATTTCTAATATGGGATTCCTTGATAAGTCTGAACAGTTGTTTACTGTTACTTATTGCCGCTGCCGTTTCCATCGCTATTGGGTTCACTACCAACCACCATTTGGGATCATTGCGTAGGCTTCTTATCAGCCCACGCTTAAGCTGACTCCGTTCCTCATTATGTTTAGAGCCAGAAAGAGTGAGTTTCCTGCATTTATAAGTTCGGCAGATGCTACTGAAATACACTGCTTCTCCCTAACCTTATGGCTTACCTTCCTAGCAGATATCACTTCTGTACCCACAGCTTTTTGTATACCATTCCCAGCTGCCTCGGTATGGGCATCACTAACGTGGCTGTCTAACTGATTTTCCAGTTGCACTCTTATGTCGAGCCTCCCCATCCGTGACTGATAGCGATATGATCTAGATAGGTTCAGCGTTGGATCGATTTGGCGGAGCGCCATGTGAAAATATGTATTTCCTTGTGTTTAAAGTTGGTATCTGCCAAAAATAGGCGGTTATTTGAGCATAGCTGCAGCAGATAATCGCCATTATATGCTCTGTAGGTCGCAACATCACAAGGCCCACCCAGGTGTCTTTCATTTCCACTTAATCTACCTGATTGAGCATTACAATCACCAGCCACTATTACTAGACATGAGTGCTTAACTTTTGGAAGGACGTTGTGGAGCTTTCTCTAAAATTCATCTTGTACCTCAAACGGGCTGCAGTCAGTGAGAGCGTAGACAGAAACAACGAAGGGGCAACTGCAAGTATCCCTGTCTTTACTAGTTCTTACTGTCCCGTCTAGATGAGCAGCGCACAAGCCACTATCCATTGGGATCCAGTTTAAAAGATTTAGTTCTGCCTTAGAATCTAATGCTATACATACTCCAGTGAGGCCGCTGGAAGAAGCAATGGGGTTTCCAAATATATAAAGCGTAAATCGCTACTGTTTCTTATTTTTTAGAAAGAGAGGTCATTTAAATGATTCTACTCGGATCCTGTTTGAGCGTTTCGGAAACACAGCATACATCCATGACAATACATTCTCGAGTCTTTGCTAAGGCTGTTTGTTCTCCGATCTAACACAAAGTCCAGGGTTTAAAAGCTCCAGTATGTAGTTTATAGCGTGGTTTCAGGAGACAAAGAATAATGTTTAATATACTTAAATCGTTTGCATCAGCGGCGCTAGGTAACAAAGGAATGTCAGAAAGGTTAAAGTTGGAGGTAAGAGAGTTACTTAGGGGTGCAATAATGATTTGATTTTGATCGATTTGATCTCGTGTGTTGTTACGGGCGTGAGTGTGGATGTTGTTGTTTTCACTGTAAAAGGGTGTTTCTAGAGGAAATAGAGAAGGAAATTGGATTAGCGTTGGTCTTAGCAACCTGGAAACGTGACCGTAGAGCCCAAGCGACAACTGCTCGAGGCCGGTTATGCACGGTCTTGTTAGGGGACATTTTTAAAGTGTTAGCTACACTCTTCAAAGGCCAGAGACGGTTGACCTGTGGTGTAAGATGAGGTGTGACATTTTTAGGACCAGCCCTTTCTAACACTTTCCTTCTGTTGTGAGGAGATAGGATTGTTGCAGATGCTGGTTGTCCGAGGGAAACACATTACTGCTGTCACACCCCATAACCGTCAGAAATACAACTTTACCATCGTAATTGAGTTGTAGTGTTTAGACTTACCATTCTCCAATCGAACTACCTGACATGGTAGGACCTAAAGGAACATATGTTCCAGCCAATATTGCTCGGTTGGGTCATCACCATAGGGAAGCTCGACCACCTCGATGAGGTAGCTGCTAGGTTCAAGACAATCAGATAACTTTCAGGTGAATCATTTGTAGAGTAATTCGTCTAATTTCAGAATTCAGCAACAGCGACTTGATTTGATTACAATACACTCATTTTCACCTGATCATATCTTAACCGAAATTGAAGTGTACGATGTAGGAAATAAGTGTTAAATTTATAGTGTTACAGATATTAAAAGCTCATACCATGAGTTATATTCTTAAAAATGGATCTTTTCCTATTGTAATATCAGGTGACTGATGTAAGTAGTTAGAATTTAAAAGGTAATTGCATCACAAATTACATATTAAGTAGCTAAATTTCAACTGGCAACTATAAAAATCATTAAAAGCATTACAATCTCAAGCACTGTTTTTAGATCTTGGATAACTAGTGAAGAGAGTTTTCGCGTATACCAATAACTGATATCAAACCAACACAAGAATCCTGCCGTTTTTTTAAAGTTTATCATTATCACTTAAAACGAAACGAAATAAGACTAAGTATGAATCGATATTTAGATTCTTAAGTTGTGGACAATAGTTTTTAATCAGATGACCCAAGGTCTCTGACAATGTATAATGATTACTATAAAAAGCATCAAAAAGAAAGTAAACATAACTTGATCTTACAGTCAGTTACTTCATAAATAGAGAATATGTTATTATATGAGAGCAGATAGCCTTTATCCAAAACTAGTCTTAGACTGAATATTAATGTACTTTCACACTACAGATTAATCGGCTGATCTAAAGTTTCTATCTAAAACCTTATACATAACATTCACACAATTCCATCCGTTGCTTCATTGTACATAAGGAATATTTCTGAGATATTTATGACTAAATGCTTACACTTTTTGATAACAACATAATGTAAATAACTTTTACTGTTCATTATTATGAACAAACACTGATTATTTAGTATCATTATTATTCTCAAATATTATACGAACAGATTTTTTTCAAGTTTTAATCCTAGTGACGTAGCTAACAAAATCTTTCCAATTGATAAAATAAAAATGTTTTTTTCATTTTTATTCCGACATTATCAAATAGAATATTTAATATCATTTATGATCGTAAATTAGTTGAATTTTTGATAATAAATCGATCATTGTTAGACCACAATTAAGAACCTGAAAGCACTGGACCACCGTTTCATCCTTGTATGGGACTCATCGGCAGTGCTCACACACAAACCGCGCTCACAGAAATCGAACCCACGACCTTCGGTCTTGAGTGTGAACTCTTATCCTCTTGAACATTGAGCTGGAATCCAACAGTGTTAATGTCTAACTTTAATCATTTCACGATATTGTACAACCTCACCCATTATGTTCAGTAGTTACTGCCTACACCGGACAGGGTTGAACTCTATTGGTCATGGCTTCTCATTAGAACTCCGAGAAGTTCCTCACGAAGTTATTCTTTAATGAGCATAATGATCGATTCATAACTTCAGTCAGAAACAAGAATAAGCGTATCTCTATAACGAATCGAATTTTTTCTTTTCAACTTAGCCTACAGTGAGTTTTCTATGGAGTTGATAGTTTATTACAGACAGAACAAACAATAAGCAAGTGTACATTTTTAGAATTCGACCATAGTGCATCAGTCAGAAATCAGCTAACAATCAATGACTTCTTATGATTTTTCATAATTTTTACAATGTACGACAATAATTGTTCAGTGGAAAATAACACAACACTTCATTATTTCTAATTTCGACTAGTTGAAAATGAACAATTGCATAGTTATTGAAATGCTCAGCTTTCAGAACTCACATACCAGTTTCAAACCACATCCGATCTAAAGAATTAGTATCACTAGTTTTCAAACATTCATGTCCAGAAGGCGAGTATATAAGCTTCTCCATGTTATATATGTACACACACATTTTATTCATTATTTAATGATTGAAACAACTACCAAGAAGCTATAGTGTCTTATTAAAATCGAATGATATTCATCAAGTTCATTTTAAAGCATTTACATCTTTTCTCATATTACTTCCCATGTCAATCTAAATATTTTCTTTCTTCAATGTTTGTAAATTGTCATATGAAGTGGGTTTTTTTTACAATTCTTACTCAACAGTAAATTTTATCTGTTTACTAATTTGTTCAGAATCAGTTCAATTGCATGAATTGAATACATTACTACATACTAATCTTGATCGAAAAAATCCAGACAGAAGTAAAAATCATTCTTACTTACCACTCAAAAAAAAGGTTGAACATAACATACCTAATTACTGTCAATTTATGTGCAATCAATCAATCAATCAATTTTATTCAGATAAAGTTGATAAATTACAGCATCTTTCTTTTTTTTTGATAAATGAATTTTAATTTTACTATCAGTAGACAATATTGATATTTGTGTAATTGTATTTTGTTTGTCAAAAAAAAGAAAAAATTTTTTAGTGATCGATTGATCACACTGTCAATTATTTACTGATTGTACATTATTTAACAACATATCACATCAGAGATATGTATAAGTACATTGGTACAATCATGTCGATTAAAGTAATCAGACACAACACGTTTTTTTTTATTCACTTATCCTTTTTCTTCAGCAAACCTGAAATAGTAGAAGTTTTTGGTACAATTTGTATTATTGATACAAATTGTAAATTCACTGGATAAATGTAACAAAGTACAAACAATGGCGGTACTTTCTAGCAAATTACCTATCATTCTAGACATGACATCATCATTAATTTATTAGTTGTTCTATTTTATTTTATCGAACATTTATCGATCTAGTAAATTAGACATAATGTAATGATTGATGAATTGTTACTTGTCTTGGATAACTAACTATTCAACTTATTCAGATAATTTGTACAAGAAAAAAAAACTACATATGCTTATCTAATCGATATTCATGAGAGTTTCTTAAATTTTATAGTAACATTCAACAGTCACTGACAAATTATGTAAACTATTTTGTTTTATATTATTTCACAGTGTGCGTCGTTTGTATACTATATGTGTATATGAGATAAGAGAATTTTTTTATTATGAACCGATATTGAATAATACTAAGCTGAAAAAAATTTGACGTCTGTTATATGAAAATTAGTCAGTTAATTGACTGCGTAGAATTTTTATGGTTTCCAAATCACCAGATGATCTTAGTTAGACCATCATTGTAAACCTGGAAACTATGAATGACCGTTTCCTCCACTTATAAGACTGCTTAATAGTTCTCATTCACGACCACGTGTTCTGAAGTCGATCCCAAGATGTTCGACTTATTCACAAATGCTTAACCTCTAGATCACTAAGCCAGTATCCAATGATGTTAATTCTTACTAACTTACGCCTGTTACTCCTGGTGCAGTGTAGACCACTGATCAATACTCTCCGACCTAGTCTGTCCTGAGGCTTTATTTCCACTTCCACCTAACTGCCATTTATTCTTTTTATGTTTGCCTCCAATTCTAGGCTCATTATGTTCCTCGGTCTACCTCTTTTACTTGAGGGTTCTGGTTGGGAGATTTCCTCAATGTATGTCCTATCCACTCCAGCGCTTTTTCGTGATTTCTTCCTCAACCGGAATCTGGTTTATTCTCTCTCACAGCACATAGTTTCTGACTGTGTCTAGCAGACGGATTCGTGGTATTTTGCAGAGAAAATTAATTATAAACACTTGTAACTTTAAAATTATGGCTTTAATAGTTAACCAGGTTTTTGCTCCTTTCACTGGAACTGTTTTGACGCTTGTTTTGAAAACTTTGACTTCGGTTTGTCTGATTGTTGCCTTGAGTCCAAGATCATCTTCACTTGTAGAGATAATGTCTATTCACATCGCCATCAGACTCACCTTGTGTATCATTGATGCTGCCCAGATTTGTAAGCGTTTCCACGTGTTCAAAAGCTTCTCAGTCAAGTGTGATTTGGTTGGGGAATATTGAGGAAAATCTTGTTTCTTCCTGTGTGCATGTTGAGACCTACTGCTGCTACACTGGCCATCTTCTCCTTCATTCGTTGCTGTATATGGGATAGAAATGCTATATCGTTTGCGGAATACACATCGTCAAGCTTCATTCGAGCTACTGACATTAACAGTAAACACATTTATTAAGCTTTTTCAACTAAACGTTAAGTTCACTAGTTCAACTGAAGAAGGGTGATATTTTCTGACTTTCTTGACTGATTAAAGAATTCTAATTCATTATCAACAGTTTTCGTGTAATCTTAAATGTGATTTATAATGGCTGATTACTGATGGTCGATTTTTAACCTGTTGCATCAAACTCGATGTTTAAGCCAAAAAGTTGAATTTTATGAATAATCCTATTCGATTCAAACCATTAACGCTAACAAAGAATTAACATTTAAAAACCATTATTCATGGTAATTAGTGATTTCTTTGTTTTAGATATCATTTACGTTTATAAAGCACATCAACATTGTATTGCGAGACATCAGTTAAGAATGGAATAACACTATAACGCTGAAAGTTTGATATAATTTGAAATACATTCAGTCCTGGAATTGATTATTCTATCTATGAACTTAAAATACTTAGATACACATACAATAATTAGGAATTAAATTATTATATATTTATAAGTCGACATTAGCCAAGTTTAAATGAACCATATATCTCTCCTTGTACTAATTACATTCTCATTAGTGACTAGCTCCGAGACCGACTTTCAAAGGTTCTAGCGTATAAAGTATAATTACGATGATGAATACTGTAAGATCCATTTTTGAAGGCTTTGTTTATGAAAATACCTCCATGTATTATAAATTTGTAATTTGTCTTTATTGATTCCTTCAGTTGTACATTCCGTTAGTCTGTTCGATTCCATTTGAGATGGTACTATTTGTATTTTATTATAGTTTCTATTTCTTTTTGGCTTCACTGAATTTCTATGTTTCTTTCTGAACTGCATTAATGTTGTTTAAGCTGATACTTAGTCTTGGCTGCAGTCATATTGATTTGTGTGTCCTTTGATTGAGTTGCTTGGATTGACTGGAATTGTGCATTTTGATTGTGAATTGAAGCACTCTTCCGGAATAGGAAACACTGTGTGTTATGAAGCAACCAAATATTATCTGTCGAACGAATTTGACCTATCTCAAGGGATAGAACATCATTTATTTGTTGCTGCTGGTTTGAATAATTGAACAGTTGTTGGTGGAATAGCTGTGGTAATATTGTTTACGTAATAATGTATATTTATATTTATGATGAATATTAGCACCATCATTTACCAAAACCACTTGTTTCGGTTTCAGCGGGGCAAGGTGCGTATCTAAACTACCAAGACAGTTATTCCTCGGTCCAATCCTGAGTTTGGATCCTACAATTACACTATACTGGGAAATGAATAAACTTAGAAATCTGATCCAATTAAATCGTTATTTAGTAGATTAGTGGTATCAGTCTCTACCATAAAAATTCGCATTCCTAAATGCTCTAATAAGCAGAACCATATGATACGGATCGCATATAAGTTCAAAAATAAATCTAAGCAAATATTCAATGTTTCATTTAGTTTTCAATAATGTTCCTCATTGATTTTTGTGTTCTTCAACTGTGCTACTAAACTGTTAACGCATTGATTAAATAATAACATAAATGGACATTTAGTTGTCAAGACTTTATGATAAAAAGACAATAGATATTATTCTTTTGCATAAATAAATTTATTGTGTTGTTTTTTCTTCTTGTCATCTTATCACAACTAAGAAATATGTAAGATACACTTCGATGACATCATTTGTTTACTTTAGACTTCCATCTTTGAAATATTAAGTCTGTCAAAACATTCACTTATGCGCATATATATATATTGGTCCACTTTTATGTCCAATAAATAACTAAGAGAAAATGTTTGTTGATTTTTACATGTTGATTGTATCAGTTTGTCAAATAAACTATGACAGCATGAAGTTAGATAAACAAGTCAAAAAAAATCTTAATTCTTTCCATCATATAAATAAATAATTGTATTTTTTTTTGGTAAGTGACTACCATAGTTACCAACATCTATGTTGTTGTACTTGTTACGTAATTTACATAAATTTTTGTTTTAAGTAAACTGTTAAACTTTAGTTGAGTTTGTAAACATAGTGAACAAATTGACTGCATGACGTCTTTTTTCATTAAATAATTTTACACTATAATGTACCTGTGTTTATATATGGTAGATAAATTTCATGGATACGCACTGCTGGTAAGTCCCATACCAGGAAAAAACAGTTGTACAGTACTTCAAGGTTTCTAATGTTGGTCTAACACTGATCGATTCATGATTTCAGATATGATCAAGGTATATGTAAATAACGTTCACAGAATCATTCAATCGATGAAGCATTATAGAGTTATAAAAAATGATACACAATTCATTATGGGATTTGAAGAAAAGACCATTAGTGAAAGAGTAGACTGATGCCAAGGTTATTGTCAAACATCATGCTAATTGTAACATTCATGTAATGTGAATAAAAATGACAGTAAGAATAGTAAAATAAATGTTTATATAAAACAACCAAATGTCAAATTATGTCTTAACGTTCAAACGAAATCAGAATACTATACAACTGGTCAGATATATATTCAGAAGTTTTACAAATTATGCAAATATAATTTGTTAATTTTTAATATCATCAGTGGGTATTGAACAACTTTCAAGTTCTACTTTACAACTTCTAATCAATACGAATTTACAATCTTAAACTAGATCAAGTCAAGAAAGTTTAGATTTTATAGCCAACAAAACTAGTAAATCAGAATTTGGAGCCCCATATTTCCAAATTTCTTTTATATTTGAAAGGTATGATGATTGATATTTTTTACTATGTAGTGTTAACTGCCTTGGGAGACTCAAAAACATTTACATATATGGGTAGCATCATCTACGAGCAAGGTGGATCCGATGCAGATGTGAAGGCGCGGACCGGAAAATAAAGGGCTGCATTTCTGCAATTGAACAACATCTGGAAATCAATTAACAACAAAGTCACAATTTCAATACAAATGTTAAGACAGTTATACTGAATCGAAGGAAAAATTAGAAGAATACCAAAGCCATCATCTAGAAGATACAAGTATTTATAAATAGTTGTCTACACAAAATACTTCGGATCCGTTGACCAGATACCATCAGCAATAACCTACTGTGGGAGAGAACAAACCAGATTCCAGTAAAGGAGGAAGTCAGGAAGAAGCGTTAGAGGTGGATAGGAAACACACTGAAGAATGCATCCAACTGCATCATATGACAAGTCCTCACTTGGAACCTTTAAGGACAAAGGAAAAGAAGAAGGCTGAGGAACATATTACATTGAGAAATGACGACAGACATGAGAAGAATTGGAAAGAGCGGTCTGGGATATCGTAGGTTGGAGAATACTTGTCATTGACCTATGCTCGATTGACGGTAACAGGCGTAAGTAAGTAAGTGTTAACTGCATGATTTCACTTCATATGACAAGGTAGCTCACTAGAACTTTTAAATGACGATCTTGGTGATAGCCATCAGTAAATACATGATTATTTAGTGAGTACACAATATATTATTATTTCTACGTACATAGAATACACATCAAATTTATAATATTTTAAATGAAACAAATTGTCTACATTTTTTTTTCACTTCAGACACTTCGTATCATAAGTGTTATCCCAACTATTTTTTCAATGATTAGATTATTTACGATGATTTAGCATTCATTATATGTGAGTATTGAAAGAATAAACGAAGGGAAAATTACGCAATTTCTACTTCACTATACTATACACGTGTTTCATATATGTAATATCTATCACATTCTGTTTATGTATTTATGTGCAAACAGATGATACTTGATTCATCTTTTTTATACCATATGATTAACCTTTTCATACTTAAAACAGTGTTAATGAAATATGGAATTTACGTCATTTTATGCAACACAAAGATGAGTAGGTGGTTAAAAGTGATAATCCTAATTAGATTTATTTAAAAAAAAGATCTTGAGTATCATGAAGTTAGTTAGTTAGTTAGTTAAAATGACTTATCAGGATAACTTGAATTGAAATTCAACTCAGTCATCAAGCGAACGTAATGCGTGTGTGCGTGTACACGAAAGGCAACATTGCGCGTCAAGTTGATTAAAAAAAATGAATTAAATATAATTTACTAAGAGCTCTAGATGAATTTAACTTGAAATATATTATACCAATTACTGTTGAAAATGAATTTCAAGTAAGAAATATAGTCGACTGAATTGTCTGACTATTTTTTTGTTGTTGTTTAAACTTACAGTAGTTTACCATATTCAAAAGTGGCGAACAAAATAACATGATGATGATGATGATGATGATGTAATAAGTGGCTGGAAATTTTTAATTTCAATCAAAAATTACGGAATCTGTATAAGTAATCACAGTACATCTGTTCATACATTTACATGGAAATTTTCATACTTTGGTTAGACTGCCATTTTATATATTATCAAGTAAAAATGAGATGTTGTTACAATTTAAATTAAATTTATGCAATACAAATAATGATTCAGTGTCTGAAGTAGATTCAATTAGATACTTTTGAGGGTTAATTGTATTTTGTCTGATTTTATTTTGATCAAAACTCATGTAGCAAATATTAGTATGATAGATTCACTCTTTGTTAATTGTAATAGTTTTATTCTGTATGATTAAATATTCCTCTTTTGATATTATTGTAGAACAGATGTGATCTGGTTTTTTTTTTAATCAGTTAAAGATTAATATCAATGAAATGAACAGTGGCGATTGTTAACTCCTAAAGAGATATAGTAGAACTAACTAATCAAGGAATTTTTGGTCTAAACGATAGAAAAAAACAAAACATGAATATATAAATATCTAATGATTATCATTTTTTTAGACAACAATAAACTTTCATTGAAGTTGTTAACAATGAAATTTCAAATCGTTTCAGAGAATGTTTCTACATAATCCTCTCAACAAATCATACTGAAACATGAACAGTAGGAATAAAGCGTAAAATGTATTGATTGTAAGATTGAAATAGCGGTAGTTTGTGAGTTATTGATTAGTCAGCAAGTCTTTACAGATTGTTAATAACTGCAGTGTACCAGCCTTCAGTAAATAAATAATCGATCATGACGTTTTGTAATTGCAGATTTATGAAGATTGTGGTAGTATTCAACTGATTTACAAGAATGTTTGTTTTTAATAATTGAAGAACTACTATTAATAACTGCTGATTCAAATATATTTTGTCATAGTTCAAGTGACATACTCTTAATGAGACCAAAAAGGGTTTTAAATTTGATAACGTGATCACTTCTCATCAGTCAGAATTAAAGACTAGTGTTAGTATTCTTTAGTTTTTAATGAACATCAGGTGATGATATAAACTACAGTTAACATAAAATATTATTTTGTTTTTATACTGGAACTACCTTGTAAAGTTCACCACATTCCAATAACACTGATGAAGTAAATTAAATTCTTCATGATTGAGTCAGCTTTTGCATTTCTTTTATTGTAAATATCTGATTTTTTTGAAAAAATGTGATTTTAAAAGAAACAACCTATCTGAAAATGGTGTCAACTAACTGAATCACAAATAAATAATCAAGAAAAACAAATAATTATAGGTTTGATCTTAGTCATCTCAGTTTTGTCTACCATTTGTTAGCTTAAAAAAAAATAGCAGTTGAGTATTCCACAATCTGTTTTGTTTACTTGATCAATTGGAATCACCACCTACTTACTAGCCAACATTGATTTGGAAACATACATATAAATAGCAAAGGTATCTGACCTAGATTTTGAACATAACTATTCACTTAGATACTAACTAGCAAAGTTCTAATTTTCGACTTTTTTTTAATTTTATCTATTGTGTCCCACTAAAATCAAACTAAAAATTAACAGTTGATAAACAGCACAAAAAATGTAGATCACCAGTTTTACCTATAAAAAAAATTAAATATATGAACAGTTTGTAAAACCTTCAGGGCAAACTGTCACTATGATTATTCATCATGATTTGTGAGAGAGTATTTTGGCTAAAAAAAGTTGTCTTGTTGATTCTGGCAAGTTTTATAATTCAACCAATGTTAGTTGTGTATTGTAAGCTTAAGGATTAATCAATATAGATATATTGTGAATATTTCTGATTTCTCAAATCGGATATGTACGTATATGATTGCTAATATTTCTGTGTTCTTATACATAAAACTCAATATAATTCTCATAACTTTGCTAGATTTTTAGACAGATATCAATAAATATTATGTGAATACATAGAACCTGTCACAACTCATATAAGTCATCATTAATCAATCATTGTTAGACCACCATTAGAAACCTGGAAGCACTGGACGGCCGTTTCGTCCTGGTATGGGACTCATCAGCCGTGAGCATCCACGACTCCATCACCTTGCAGGATTCGAACCCAGAACCTTCGGTTTTGTGCGCGAACACCTAACCTCTGGACAACTGCACTGGCACCCAACGGTGTTAGTGTCTAACTCTGATTGATCTAGAGATTTTGCATGACCTCACCCATTCGTCTTCGATAGTTACTGCCTACACCAGATAGGGTTGAACTCTACTTGTCACGTCTTCACACTAGAACTCCAAGAATTTCCTCACGAAGCTTGTCACTAGTGAGCATACTGTACGATTTTTCCAATTTGAGTTACGTAGATCAGTGTTTTCACACACTGAAATCATTATTGTTAGACCGCCATTTCATCCTGGTATCACACTCGTCAGCGGTGAGCATCCACGACTCCTGCTACTCACAGGATTCGAACCCAGGACCTTCAGTGCTTCCAGGTTTCTAATGGTGGTCTGACAATGATTGGTTGGTGATTTCAATCTGTTAAAACACTAATCTTCATAACTGTTATCGAAAAAACCACATAAGTCAGCTGAGATATTTATCAGTGTCTCTGGTTAATCCAATCCCAAATTACTCAGGAAGTGTCACTTTCCTTAACATTGTTGCACTGTCTTGTTGAAGAATGATAGCTAACAAAAAACAGAGCACAGGATTTTCAGTTGATCGAATTCACTCAAGTAATATGTAGAATTTCCATAAATATACTTGTAGTTTGTTCTATCAATTTCATGAAGTCTGTTAGTTATGATGAACTAAAGTGGATTGCAGTAATGTGTCATAATGTAATTTTTAAAAAGATTTTTTGCAACAGATTATATATTTATATATATATTTACGAAAGTGCTGAGCAAAGATCTATTTCCTGGTTGAAATTATTTTAGAATACTCACTCAGATCCACCTAAAATGAAACCAATGAATTTCAAATTTGAAATTAATCACAGAAATTTATTGTGCGCAAGTGATTTATTCGATTTTTCAAGATGCTGTTGGATTTCTTTTGTAGATTATTTGTTTTTAATGTGATATAATCAGGGCAACAAACCAACAATGAATTCCATACATAAGTATATCGATTTAAGGCAAAAAAATATCCCCCACTGTTCAAAATTCTCATTATCATCATCGTTGTAGCTTGTGATTCACAATTACTGATCTTAAACAATTAGGCAAACTTGAAATTTTTCAATGGTATTTTAACTACCTTGATACGTCTGTCTTCTTGTGTTTTAATCAACAGAATTAATGGCATATCACTGATGACTTATGCAACAGTTTTGGGCTAAATTATTTATATATTTATGTAGAGGAAATAAACCTACTTGAAAAAAATTTTACATTTCACATTTATTTCCTCAATAATAGTAATAAAATTCATTTTAAATTAATTTATCGAACACGTGTAGACTATTTAACATTTCTATCCGATATGATATTAAAATTCTGATCGACACATGCCTCAAAATTGCCTGTCTATTATGTAATTTATGAGATTTTCTTTTTTGTTTTTGGAAAAAAATATACAATTTAAAGATGAAAATTTTTTAATTATTCTCTTTAATTAATTAATTAAGAAATGAATGAATTTTTTTTTATTTTTAAATTTTAGTGCAACTGATTTGTGAATGATGTCACCTTTAAATGTTGTAGCTTGATTTTTTGTTTTCTTCTTGACAGAATAAAGTATGCTGTGTTTGTTATTTTCTCTTGGTATGTAAGTATGCGTTGTGCTGTGTGCATGAATATCACTTGGGTATGATGTAAGTGTTTGCTAGTGTTTAGACAGAAAACTGTCTCGTACAACAGGAGAACATGAATGAATGAATGAATGATATTGTATAACCAAACTTATGTCTGAATATTTAATTTAATTTAATTTGTGTGATATGTGTGACAGTTAAATGATGAATGAAAAATTGGCCTAATAAACTTTTTCTTTAACAAGCTATTCACGTCTGTACACTTCATGAAAAATTCAAATTAAAACAAAATTTAAAAACAAACAAAGTCTGCATTTTTTTATGCAGTAATTCTAATTTACTTCAATCATAATTCACAATTGGGAAAGAAAAAAAAACGGGGGAAGACAAGATAGGAGGACAAAGAGTATATAGTGATAGTTCATTTGTTTCAAGTTCTATGACAGATTTCATAAGAAGCTAAAATTATACAATCTGTGATGTTATTGATGAAAATAATGATGTCATCTTGTGTATAAACAGTAAGATGAGAGATTATTCAATTTAAATGAATAATTAGTGTTCACTTAATCAATCATTGTCTTGTTTTCTACTTTATATTATAGAAATGTTAAAATCCAGACAATTAGTGTACTTTACCAACTATACAAAAAAAGTTTATTGTATTTTTATCAATAAAAGTAATGTACTGATTACATGATGAAGTAATTCTTTGTGTATGATCAAAAGTTTATAGTTGATTGATTAGAAGGTAGTTTATATTACAAGGAAAGGGAATAATTTGTTCTTCTGTTGATAAAATTAACATTAAGTAGTTTCATACAATGAAAAGTGATTACTTTTCAGTTTAGACAGAATGTACTTTTGTAATGTAAGTTTGAATGGAGTTTTTTAGTGGGTTGCGTTCTTTTCGTCTTTGGGCTCACCACCTTAGTGGTCTGCTGTCTGACTTCGTTATCTATGAACAATCGATTATGGTATGATATACTTACTTACTTAGGCGAACCCTGTTTGCGCGACGATTGTAATAAGAAGCCGAATACGGATTTGGTTGAATGAATTTATTTCAAACAATCATTCATGCAAGCAGACATGAGGACGTAAATCGTATAAGCAAAATGAAATGGAAAAGACAGGCGAATCAACTCCGTGCGATGAAGCATGACTAAGTATTTGTAGTCAGACAAAATAAGCCATGCATCTAGTGAATGGAGTAAGCAGCACACACATCTGAACGAAAACAACCAAGATAAATGAGAAAAGTTGGCAAGGACGGAAGACTTGTAAACAACTAGAGAACAGCGGATTGATTCAATTGTCCGAAAGCCGAAAAAAATCCTTTGGGCTGGACATAAAAGTACACACACTAAAGGATTCATGAAACTATATTCAGGTATGGATTGAAAATAGGCACAACACAATCGTTTATGATTAAGTTAACGCTAGTTGAACTATATACTGTCTTTATAAAACTGCAACTACACAGATGAATAACCGGAAGTTAGAAAAAGTGTAAAGATCTGAAGTTTTCGGTTTGTCGATCGATCGAATTGGAATAATTAAACTTGTTTCGTGAGTCGTAATAATATTTTCGCGACACCATTAGTTAACGCATACCAATCAACCATGGAACTTTTCAGATTATGTCTAAAGATTTTCCTAGATACACCTTTTACGTTTCTTTTACTTACGTATTATCATGACTTTAAGCAACTAAATATTTCCAACTGGTGATAACTAGAAGAAACTTTCTGTTCAGATAAAAATTTTTGAGTAAGTTTATTGTTCAATGTAAAATGAATGAACCAGGAGAAGTAAAAGCCAGTGTGTAATATCAGTTCTTGACCTATTATTATTTTGAGCACCTAAATGATATTTTATACTTTCCTTGATTTATTAATATTTTTTCTTGTGTTATCTGATAAAATAATATAGTTTAAAGACGTAGATATCTTTTTTTTTTAATTTCTCAGAGTTTCTCCAGATATATGAATACTTCATAATTGATCATCTTTAATTAAATGAATTGTTGAGCGCCATTTAAAAAGAAATTAATATTTATAAAACTTCAGAACTTCATCATTCATTTACCTAAACTAGGAACTAAAAATTAAATTTTTTTAAATAATAAACTACAAACACATATTTGCTCAGTAATTCACTGACGTGGCTACCTTTATTAACCGAAATTTTATTGCATTAACTCCGCCTGGAGCCCCTTCCTGGGCTACTGCCGTTCCCAAGAGCGGATAAAGGATGAAGGTTGGGCTTGCGGCAAACAACCTCATCCCGTAGAAAACTAACTCTCTGAACAAAACCTAACCAGTAAACATAATTCAAACCATTTTTACTCTGTCCTGTGAGTTAGAAGGTCTTCTTTCAGAAGTATTATGGCGTCTCATGATGAAAGCCAGGTTCCCTCGGAATTCACCAGACAGATGCTCCGTCTCACAACCAGAGAGATCACTCTTTTAAGTACGTGCAATGTTCAAACATTGTGTAAGAACGGAAGACTATTCCAAGTTGCTACAGAAATGAAAAAATACTACCTGGAGGTGCTTGGAATCAGCGAAAACACTTTGAATGCAGGTTCGACAATTAAGACTAGCTTATGGAGAGCTGCTGCCACACTCCGGTGACCATGAAGAAGGAGATGCCTTCCACACATAAGGAGTTGTACTGATACTGTCCAGACAATCACAAAAGGCACTGATTGAATGGGAATCTCATGGACTCAGGATCAACAAATCATTCTTCAAAACAAAGAGGGCATTACACTGGACGTCATTTAATTCTAAGCACCTACTTACGATCACAATGACAACATTAAAGATCAATTCAGAGAAAGGCTGCAGTCAGTCGTCGAGAGATGCTCATCAAATGACTTGACCATCCTGGAGGGAGACCTAGATCCCAAGGTTGGAGTGGACAACATTGGATATGAAGACATAAGCTGAAAGACTGGGAGAAAGGAATGAAAACAATGAGAGATTTACAAAACTATGTGCCTTCAACAAACTGGCCATAAGCAATCAGCAACATTGAAGAGCTGCGAACCAGGTGAGCACAGCACCTTAATGAACTATGAATCGTACAACTCCACTCTACTGACCTCCCGATCGATGTTGATCCACCAACAATTAAGGAGTTCAGCATGGTCATCAGACAAATCAAGAGCGGCAAAGCAGCAGGACCAAACAACATCCCAGCAGAGGCACTGAAACCAGACGTAGCAGCAAAGATACTCCACTTTCTCTTCAACAAGATTTGGGATAAAGAACAGGAACCGGCACGCTGGTAGGAAGGACACTTCGTCAACATACCAAAGAAAGCAAGACTGGGAACTACGGAAGCATCAATCTTCTCTCAGTGCCAAGCAAAGTCCTCAACAAGGTGTTGTTAAACAGAATGAAGGACTCTGTGGACGCCCAACTTTGAGATGAACAGGCTGGATTTGGTAAGGATCAATCGTGTACCGACCAAATCGCAACATCACGGATCATTGTGGAACAATCAGTTGAATGGGACTTATCACTCTACGTCAACTTCATTGACTATGAGAAAGCATTCGATAGTGTGGACACAACAACACAATGGAAGCTTTGTAGACACTATGAAATGCCTGAGAAGATAGTGAACATTATAAGGAATTCTTATGATAGATTAAAGTGAAAAATCGTGAATGGAGGACAGCTGACGGACTCATCTGAGGAAAAATCGGTATCAGGCAAGGTTGCTTACTCTCACCCTTTCTCTTTCTTCTGGTGATCGACTGGATTATGTAGATGTCAACATCTGGAAGGAAACATGATATACAGTGGACAGCCAGGATGCAACTGGATGATCTGGACTCCTCAGATCACCTAGCTCTTCTATCGCGCACGCAACAACACAACGACCAATGTAGCAGCAGCCTCGGCAGCGGCATTAGGCCTCAACATACATTAAGAGAAAAGGAAGATTCTCCGATACAACACAACATGTGCCTACCAAATCACTCTTCATGGAGATCCTTTGGATTACGTTAAAACATTTACATATCTGGGCAGCATCATTGACAATCAAGGTGGATACGATGCAGAGGTGAAGGCACAGGTGAACAAGACAAGAGTTGCATTTCTACAATTGAACAACATCTGGAACTCAAAAAAATATCAACCACAACCAAAGTCATAATTTTTAGTACGAACATCAAGACATTTCACTAGTGTGGATCGGAAACTTGGAGAACTACCAAAGCCATCATCCACAAGATAAAAGTGTTTATTAAAAATTGTTTACACAAAATACCTGGGATTAGTTGGCCAGACACCATCAGAAACAGCTTACTGTGGGAGAGAACAAACCAGATTCCAATGGAGGACGAAATCAGGAAGAAGCGGTGGAAGTGGATAGGCCACACATTACGGAAAGCACCCAAATGCGTCACAGAACAAGCCGTCTATTGGAAGCCTCAAGGTGAAAGGAAAAGAGGAAGGCCAAGAAACACATTACACTGAGAAATTCAGACAGACATGAGAAGAATGAACAAAATCGGACAGAATTGGAAAAGGAATCCTAGGACAGCTTAGGTTGGAGAATACTGGTCGGTGGCCTATGTTCATTTGGGGATAACAGGTGTAAGTAAGTAAGCACGTAACTAAGTATTGTATTGTTACTCGTCGAAATGTTATTATTTTATTTCAAATCAGAAAGTATTGATACTCTTCACAACGATTAATACATATTTTCATTTAAAACAATCAAAATGACATTAACAACTAGTGCACTACTCCTGATTCATTTTATTACAGGTAATGGTTTTCAAATTGTCTTATGCATTGAATGTACTCACCTATATTGATAAATTATAAAGTATCATTGACAGTCTACTCAAGTGAACACTCAAACCGATGGTCATCAATAAAACTCTTTTCATTTATTCATCAAAACTAGTTAGTTAGTTAGTTAGTTAGTTAATTATTGAATCATTCTCAAATGATAACAACATTTCCACTCAATATTCATTGAAATGGATCCAATATAAAATAAAACAAGTCAATATTCATTCACATTGATAATAAGGCTAACAACTAATTCTATATAAAATGCTGGCTTATGCAAAACAATAAACACTCTGATCATACAATACACTACAATCAAAAAAACAATTCATTTGACGAAAAGTTAATGATACTTGAAATAATCAAAAGCATATTATTCGATTTTATTGAGTTGTTATGAGACCGGTTAACTAATTATTTTTCTTTTTAAATATCACACTGATATGTAGTATATAAATATTATCAAATGTTTTTTTTTTCAATGTTAGACGGATACAGAGGATTGATTTCTCTATTCATACTATTTACGACTGTTCAAGTGGTCATCCTAAAATAAAAATGTATTCATCAATGATCAGTGCGAATTCGTCAATAGATAGAGATGTATGTATATAGTTATGAGTAAGTATTTCTCATAGATACCATTTTTTTTAAATGACCAGTTATAACTTATTGTATACAATAATTGAACATTGAGTGTGATATTTTTCGGATAGTTATTAATTGTGTATCTATTTTCATAGAACTGCTTAGTTAACAATGAATACATTGAAAATGTCAGCATGAAAGATTAATTGTTTATCAATAATAACTGGGGGCTTATAAGAAATATTTGAAGAGTTTCAATTGCATTGAATGATAAAATAACTCGACTTTTTATTACATTTAAATTAAAATTTAGATGAAGTCAGTGACATGTACATTTTCTTTGTACGTACATAGAAATAATAGTTACAAATTTAGCAAATGCGATTACAGTTGATTCAAAACATGAAAATGTATCATTTCACATTATGACATAGTCAAAAACGACCTAATGAAATAGTTAAACAAGTAAACTTTCTGTAAATAATCTAATACAGATGTAAAGTAGTTTAATTAGATGAAGTGACGTCATTATTAACAAAAAAAATGGATTTAAAAGTGAAACCCAATTTGGAATCGCCTATGCTTTTCTGTAATAGATGCGAACAAACGTATTTTCGATTCATATAGTATGTATATGTTTTTACTTCACGTATCAACTTTACCGTTGAGGACTTGACATTATCGTAACAGTGCTCACTAGTGACTAGCTTCGTGAGGAAATCCTCTGAGTTCTAGTTGAGAAGACGTGGCCAATGGAGTTCAACCCTGTCGGGTGTAGGCAGTAACTACCAAAGACAAATGGGTGAGGTTGCGCGACTTCCATAGATCGATCTGAGTTAGACATTAACACAGCTGGATGCCGGCCAAGTGGTCCAATGGTTAGACGTTCGCGCACAATACCGAAGGTCCCGGGTTCGAATCCTGCGAGGAGCAGGAGTCGTGGATGCGCACTGTTGATGAGTCGCATACCAGGACGAAACGGCCGTCCAGTGCCTCCAGGTTTCTAATGGTGGTCTAACAATGATTGATTGGTGATTTCAAATGTGTAATAACACAAACCTCCAAAAATCTGTCCCAAAATACTCATGAATACCATGTGACTTTGAGATGATCAATAACGGAATGATAACTTTCCGATTATACTTTATGAAACCCAATTAGCAGATTCAAGATGACTTTCAACATGATGTTTATACTGAATGGAACAACTAATCACCAACAATTTTAGATTTTAATCCTTCATTTCAACTAACCATGTTAAATGCAATTCATCAGTTTGGTTAAGAAAACAATTTGTAGTATCTTTCTTACCCTACCATTCTCATATTACGTAACTAGTGGTCGCTTATTAGACGTGTATCTAGTGTCCATTTGGTTTTGACTACTAGGTGGAGATAGGCTGCGAATATTGTTGAATAAAATGTTGAAGTTGTTCAACAATATGTTCATAACTATTTGCGATTATTTACTTCTTACACTATTGACAGTGAAATTTAATATTCATCATGATGGCGGTGTAACAAATTAGGCGATAAATATTTCACACATCGAAATTAAATAGAAATAATAAAGCTTATTCTGTACATTAGTTAAGTACTAATATTTTTCTAAGATAACAATATCCATTCTTTTTTTCTGAAAATATTTAAGAGATAGTGATAAAGAGAGGTATTTCTAACTTGACATACTTTCTTTTCAAATGCAACGCAATAAGAATATTCATAGTGTACTACTAAATACTTAAAGTCTATCAATATTCACAAATTTTTGTTTTAACAAAAAAGTGTAGATCATTAAGATAAACAAATAAATAGATCTTTTTCCTAAATTATTTTCATTCATGTATTTCTGTACATGAACAAACTCATTTCATATATAATTAACAGAATCAAAATAAGGTAAGACGAACCAATAAGTCAACATGATAGAAATTATAGTGTACACATATTTATATGCAGCTTCAGAAATTGTATCGATTTATTTGAATTTATTTGGCTTAATTAAATCATTTCAAATGTCGTCAGATTATAACATAACAAACAAAATTGAACGATGTAACGTGATAGGAGACAGTTGACATAATGCAGAAAATTAAAATGTTCACGGTTCAATTGTATTAAAGACATGCTAAAACTAATTAAAACTATGACAAGTTTTAAAAATGGTAGACTTATGATCTTAAATCTTTTTTTTTCCTCCTTTTCACTCGAAACAATAAGCTGTAAAACAGTTAAAATAAAACGTTAATAATCATTTAATTATAAAGTGAAAATTGAAATTAGATAACATTTTAATTTGTTATGAAGAAGAAAATAATGAATAGAGAAATTTCGAAAGTAAACTCAGTGATTTGTGAAATTATATTTGTGACTAGTATGTGTGTTATACAACTGACAAGAAATTCTATGGGAAGAAAAACACATCTAATACTCAGAAGCTGTCACTCGCAAAGTTGATGAAATTAAGAGTGAGGTCGTTATCTACAAATGAGGTATCAGATGAATATCACGTTATATCATCAATAGACTAGAAGTCATAAATATTGATTATTGCATTCTAATTCAATGAATAAGGCGTATTGTAATCATCACGTGACCTGAAAACGTAACTTTCTACCTCGTTTGAAGAAATGAATGTTCACTAATGAAGGATTATTGGTTTAGATAAAACATGCTTTCGGTACAGCCTGGATTACAAAAAAATTCTAAACTAATTTCCATAAATTATAAAACTTGGGTTTAAAACAGAGTAGGGATAAAGGTTGATTTGTATAAGTATTCAAAGAAATTTATCTCAGTCAAAACCCACTAACTAAATTTAGCTATGCAAACGTTTTTAAAAACTATCCAAACGAAATTTGTTGATACCAAAGATGGTGAATAATCGGATCACTGAAAAACTGTTTTAAGATGGATACAAATAAACCAGACTGGGAAAATGAATGTAGAAACTTTGTGTTGTATTCAATGTTGAAGTTTGCATAGTTGACATTGAAGTTAAAATAGAACCTTCAATACAATTGAATAATATATACACAAAATAATGTTGTTTTGGCTTTAGCTGTCAAAATATTATTATTCTGTGCATTTTACTTATTCTATAATTATCCAAAACATCTATTAAGTGAATCGCATAGTTTTGTGATGTAATATATTCTAACACTAGGTAAAATTAATTATTTATTGTACTGTATCTGTTTCTAGTAATGTGTTCTGGCGAATAAGCACTTTTACATTTTTACACATTTGAAATCATCAATCAATCATTGTTAGACCACCATATATATATATATATATATATATATATATATATATATATATATATATATATATATATATATATATATATATATATTGTGATAAGTAGATTAATTTGGTTATATACGTGGTAAAGTATGGAGGTGAAAAATATAAAACGCTTTACAGAATAATAAAAACGTTATTACTTTCATTCTAGGCAGTCTCCTTAGGTCGAAATTGATATTAGAATTGGAAGAAAAGTTGTGTTGTTTTCAAATGTCACTGAGATTAACCTATTTTCGATTTCCTAAACAAGACCAATCTAAATAAATGGAATGTAGTAATAAATGACTAATATTTCAACTGTTAAAAGAGTTGAAAAAAGCACAAGATAATTGTGTTTTATCTTTGATTTCTTAGTAAGGCACACTTAAGATCCAATGCCCGATCAATATTAGTATATTAAAGTTTTGTTATAAGTACTATCCGATCCCTTTAATCAATTAGTCGGCATATAGAAAATAGTATTATATATATTCGTTGCTCTCTACATGGTTAACGTAATTGGTTACTCCTTAATAGAGCTTTGGGAAATCCCTTTCAATGTTAATTTATGAGTATTTAAATGAATATTGTACGATTCGAAAACAATTAACATCGTGGAAGCGCCAAAATTAAAACTGAATGATTTCAAGACCTTAAGTACTGTGCTTAATCTGTATATTGCCATAAGTATGTTAAGAATTCCAGGTGAAGATTAAACAACTACTCGATATCTCCAGGTTATTTAACTTTAAACTACTATGTGATGAAAATTATTCAAAATTACTTTATTAATGACTGAATTATTCCGAATAATTTTTGATGGATAGAACACTTGATAATTCAATCAAACTTATGTTCCACTTCTTACATGTATCTCATAAATAAATCATAGACAACTAATATAGTCATTTGGTGGTGATTAATAAACATCTTTTGGAAAAATCAAAATCACAATGATGGGTATAAGGTGTTTCTTTGTTGGTACTCTTTGAAATTTGAACAAAAGGATGATTCTAGGTTTGGTATAACGTGTACTTCAACAAATATGTTTAAATCGAAGTCTGTTAATTGAACAAGTTGAATGAAACTATCCAATAGATCTATACAGTGAGTATAAAGTATGAAATTATTGCTTTATTACAAATATTGGAAACGGTCATTGAGAAAGATCTTCAAAAAGAGTTGATACCATTATAAGGCATATTCTGTATTTCATAGTGAAAGTATTCTATGTACTTTAAGATATTTATAAATTGAGTGACAAAAAATATCACTTCTGATTTAACGACAGCTATTTTAGGAAAAAAATTATGAATTCCATTGATGCAAATATAAATTATGCAATCTACACCTGTTATATCATAGTGATTATCAAACAAGAACTGAATATTTACTGAATAATTCTTTGGAAGAAAATCTCATCTCATTCTTTTGTCATTTAGTTGTTGATATTATCATCTGATATCGCTAACTATTCAGATTTCGAAAAATTCCTGATTTCAAAAACCCACTCAATATCATTAAATCATCAAAAATTTAAATGAATCAAATTCGTTTTTAACTTTAACTAAATGTTAAACTAAAGTGTATACTTGACAATCGTAAGTATTGATAATTCAACACTGAATTGAGAATTACATAAATTCAAGCTAAAAAGGAAGCACTAAATAGCAATTGTATTATTATTGTCATTGATTTGTGTAAAAGCGTGATTACTTGAATTGTTAGATGAACCAATCTTGTGCTTGGAATGATTTCTTAGGTTATTTATTCACAAAGTGTTTCTAACTCATATGAACTAGATATTCGGTGTTCTTATCAGTTTCTAGAAAATAACTAGTTCAAAATAGAAAGATCTTTGTATAGATTAATTCGTATTTGTTTTTTTCTTACTATAACAAGAGCGAATCCCAAAAAAAGAATAGTTTTAACTGTCCTTAATTTAAAAATTTTAGTCATGCTTCAACGCATCAGGATTAGCTCCAGTTCTCTTCGCTTTTCTTTGCTTATACGCTTTTCACTCTCATCCTTGTCTACTTAGGTGAATGCATGAAATAAATTCATCTGCAAAACTTTATTAGGCTTATTATTACCACCGTCGCACAAACTGGAAATGGGAGAGAAGTTTTATTTCATCGGATACCCGACCATTCGTCCAAACTGGAGTCAAGTTCCGGGCTTCTAAAATGGGCCCTACTTCTAATTTAGTGCAGTTACTGAACTACTAACAATAATACTTTTAATAACAGTAATAATAATAATAATTTTCATGAGCATTCACTCCGTAGTTTTCGTAAATTTCTTGGTTACCACTTACCAAATCATATTGACGAATCCAGGTTAAAGTACGAAATGTCAGGAATAGGTATATGATTTACCAAAGATATTTTTAATAGGATTTTAGATATCATTAGGGGAGAATTCAGTTCTATTAGGTGAATGAAGTTAGTGAAAAGAAGACTATGAATCTAGTTTCGGTATTATCTGGTACTAGTCCATGAAATGCATCTCTAGTCTTGAGTTAACTGAAGTTTTCCATGAGATTCATTCCTAATCACCTAGCTTCGTAGTCTTAAATGTTACAATTCATTATGCACTAAAATGTTGGACAAACATGATATTAGTTATGACTAAATAATAATTAGTCAGTAAGGACAATTCATGCATATTGTAATGTTTCTTCACATTGTTTTATTAAATTTCTTTGTCTTTTTCCAACTTAAACATAACAATTGTATATGATCTGACAAAATAGTAATATTCAACCAACAACTCCTATTCAAATAAACATCAATTTCCTAATTCTTTCTAAGTCTTCTTCTTCTAGTAAAATAATTTTCTAGAAAGATTTCACGAATGACAAAATTTCAGTAGGATTTAACAAGTAATAATCTACATAATACGCCTACTAACTGATGATTGAATTTTTAAAAAAAAACAAATTAATCACAACACATTAGTTCATATGAATAAGGAGTATTATTATTATTATTATTATTCAAAATGATAATCTTTTAATTGTTTCTTCTTCTGCTTAACAATGAAGGAGAAAGGAAAAAAACACGACATAATCTTCATCTATTTGTAAATTAATAATCATAGCCTTTTTCGCTGGAATTGACACATTGCTGAATGACAACAACAATATCAAACCTTTTGTACTTTTTTATTATTTATTCAGTAATAGTAGTAGCAGTAGCAGTAGTAGAAATTCTTTTTATTCTTTTTATGATTATTGATGGTAGTAGTAGGAGTAGGAGGTGTAGTTTTAGTCACATACACATACACTTGATTAAACATATATCATTGATTATTTTTTTCAAGTAGAAATGATATTTAATTTCTGCATTCATTCACTATAAGGTCACTTTATGATGTAACCCCTTTTTTCATGGATCTTGCACTTTTCAATATTCAATAAAAGAACATGATTTTAAACTAGTGGTGTTTCGTTTACTTCTAAATTATTATTGTATCATTTCATAAGTTATATATATCTAAATCTGTTTACACTGATGTTGATGACAATAATTCATAATGGGAATTAATATTTGAGATATTTTTTGTACGCTTTTTTATTCAGTTACACCATAGATCGTTTTGTTTATTTTACTTGAATCATAAAAAAGAGAGCGAAAAATGAACAAACAGTATCAGTCATGCAGACAAGAGAATCAATAACTCTATTCATATCAAAGAGATTACCACAGTAATGAAATGACAGAGCTCAATTAACATTAATACACATAAAAATTTATCCCATAGAAATTATACTTCAAAAAGAAAGCACAATTTTTCAACGCATTGATTTATAAGCTTTAAATGTGTCTGAATTTATTCTAGACAATGGTGTCAATACTCTTCTAGATATTACCAAAAAATAAAAAAATAAAAAAGCTCAGTAAAATATCCTACTAATCATTATCAATGCAGCAATCATTACAATGATCGGATCAGATAATCATGATTATCATCATCATGCTAAAAAAAAATCACCGATCCTTTCAACACAATAAATGAACACAATAAATAAACGAAACAACAACAACAACAAGGAAGAAGGCAATCAAGTCAACCAAGTAAAAGTACACCAAATGAGAATCAAGACGAATAAAAGCCTTAAGGGCAAATAAAAGTTTCATTTGTGTGTGTGTGTGTGTGGTAATGGTTGGTGTGAAGAACTTGTCAAAAATTATTGAAGCAGAAGAAATATTTTTTTTAAAAAAAAAGTAGCATTGATATTTTGTTTTGTTTTTCGATCGCTTTCAATCAATTATCAAGTTTGATGATAGTTTTTGCTTTTTTATAGTTGCGTGTGATTCATTTAAGTGTAAACAGAAATGAACAATCAAAAATAATGATTGATTTTCATGTTTATTCATGAGTTCATGCTTTTGTGTGTTTGTTTGTGTGTGAGTGTGAGTATATTGTGGATTAATTTAGATCAGTTTGATTGCATGCATATCAAATATAGATAAAGGTCATCATCAGTGACTTGTTATGAATGGTATTGAGAAATAATATCATGAATATATGTATATATATATATATAAATAAACAATAATACTAAGCATAACCTATTACCAAATGAACTTTAAAATTATGATCTGCTGAAATAGTTCACAACAATCCCATCGTTTCTTTGGTGATGACATTCATGTAAGTTTTTGTCATGGATTGTCATGAAATGAACAACTGATCACAACTTGGTCGCAGCAAAGAGCTGTTTCTTTCTAGTTTGTGACTTGTTAAGAGTATAGATCCAAGTCTTTCATGAGTGTTCGAACTCAAAATATTCGGATCTTAGTGAAAACACAACATCTATAAACTATTAGGGTTAAAATGTGATGATTCACATTTCCAGATTTTGTCGATCCTCGATATAGTATAATCCTTAACCAATAAAAACTTGGCTGACATTTCAGGTAATGACTTTCTACAAGAACTTCTGGAATTCAGTTACTAAATAAAAATAACTTATGCGTACTGCTTAAACTAAGAAGAACTAGTTCTTGAATTTCAGTCTATATTTGAATGGTTCAAATTATACAACTGGTTCTACCAAACATAATTACAAGATTATTCTTAGTTTAAGAATTCTAATTTCTCAACATTTCGTTAACAATGCGGTATTTTGTAGCTGAATTATAGAGAATGATTCAAAGGCGGTTGTATAAGCTATAGGTGACCTATTTTCTGAAAAACTTCCATGAAAGTATTGTCAATATTGTAAACGAAGGTATTAGTAAGAGGATAAATGGCTACTCAGCGAACGGTAATATTATTCGATGGCACAAAACCGGTTGAAAATTATTAGTCTGTAGGAATAGAGATATAATGATGTCGGAAAGCCCTGAAATATCCCTTAGAAAAGCCTGTAGATGCCTAGAAATGCCAGGAAACGTTTCACCTTATTGAAATTAGACAGAAAATGTAGAGTCTCCTTCCACGATTATGACTGGATAGTTAGCCATACACCTCTAGTATATTTAGTATGGTTCTCGAACTTTATAGAAACCCAAAGTCATGATCAACTCTATAAATACCCTTATTGTTTTGTACACAAACTGACCTTAGTGTAGATCATTCATCTCGTACTTAGAGTCTTCTCTCCTGTTTTTGAGTCGCAGTGGAGATTTCATCTTGAGTTACTATTAACAGATGGAAACTCATTTGGCAAACTTATCAATCAACTGGCTATTTTACATACAAATCTTTGAATTGATCAAGTTAGGTATCGGCTAAGTGGTCCGATGGTTAGGCGTTCGTCTACAATACCGAGGGTCCTGGGTTAGATTCCTACGGGACGGGGTGCAGGAGTCGTGGATGCGCACTACTGAGGAGTTCCATACCAGAACGAAACGGCCGTCTATCAGTGTGCTTCCAGGTTTCTAATGGTGGTCTAACATTGATCGATTCATGGTTTCAAAAACTACAAATTTTTATAAAAATTATATCTAATAGTCATTTATGAAACGACAAATGAATTAAACTCTAATTACCAATCCTTCAAATAGACTATTATTTGATGGTCACAATGAACTGAGACTTATCAAATAAAGTCTTTCTACAGTACAATTTTTGTTGACATTTTCTACATGTAACATCATAAATAATTATTTTAAATATGTTTAAGTTCAAATATTTACTGAATGAATTATTCTCATTCAATACTATATTATTCAGAATCATAGTTTTCTTGTAAACCCGTATCAGTTTAGTTAACACATTAAAAATTCAATACATTTGAATTAGATGTACAAGTGACTGAATCACTTTTACATTATGATTATTTATTCAATGTTTATTTCGAATATTACACATGTATTATATGCATTATGTTATACAAGTGTTTAATTTGTTCGAGATTTTGATGAACAGATGATAGTAGATAAAACTTCGAGATAATTAATTAAACGTGATACTGGCATGTTACTTTATTGTATAATTATTGGGCATAACCCGCAAATACTTGAAGTCATAAGTTGTGTATGGAAAATAAGTTGGATAGGTTCATCATGAATATGATGTTGATGCAATAAACTGAGGTAACAAGTAGTTAGTTGTACGTGTTTATTGATGAAATTTTGAATGAATTATTATCAATGAAACATATTCAATCCTGTATATTGATGATGATGATGATGACACATAACCGTGTGTTTTTGAATAAAATACACATTACAGATTATCAAAATGAGATAATGCTGCAAAATTTAGATAGTCCTGATAAGGTCATGTAAATTTATAAGCCAACTTACATCATAATACTCTGACATCAGATAAAGAAGGTCAACTGATGTGCACTGAACAGCTAATGATTCCTGAATTCGATCTTATTTATAATGTTAGACTTTAATCGCTTTTGCAAAAATAAACACAACAAAAATCTGAAGCATTATGTTGACGTTAATTAACAGCGTAAACTAATTATTTCATCATTTTTGATTTATTGACTAAATTATATTTTCGTTCAATTTCGTAGAGAAATAAAATTCAAATAACTGTGTAGTTGAATTTGATTTGAATTTATACACTATTGGACGTTCAAGTCAATCAGATCTCCATAAATCATTCTGTTTAAAATTCATTTAATTGTTTAGTTATAAAGTTTCAGCTGATAATTTATTTTAACTGAAAAATAAATTAATCTTAAAGTGACTGTTATTAAACTGTCGCTGACTTCAAATAAAATACAAACACTGTTATTAATTAACAGGTTCTATGAATAATCGAACAATATTTCACCATGAAGATTCGTATAAGATGAACATTGAAAATATATTTCATTTTTTGCATCCTTCCGTCGAGATGAATCAGTAAAGAAATTCAATTTCATATTTACTATTTCTAAACGTATAATAACCCATTAACAATACTTGTTAGTCATTGAATAACACAACTAACGATAGACTTTTGAAATCACCAATCAATCATTGATAGACCACCATCAGAAACCCGGAAGCACTGGACAGCCGTTTCGTCCTGGTATGGGACTCATCAGCAGTGCACATCCACGACTCCTGCACCTCACAGGATCCGAACCCGGAACCTTCGGCATTGTAGGCGAACGCCTTACAATGATTGATTGGTGATTTCAAATGTGTAAAAACGCAAACTTCCAAAACTCTGCCCCGAAATATTGTAACAGTGCTCACTAGTGACTAGCTTCGTCAGGAAATCCTCCGAGTTCTAGTGAGTAGTTATGACCAATGGAGTTCCACCCTGTCCGGTGTAGGCAGTAACTACCGAAGGCAAATGGGTGAGGTTGCGCAAAATCCGTAGGTTGATCAGAGTTGGACATTAACACCGTTGGATGCCGGTCAAGTGCTCCGATGGTTAGGCATTCGCCTACAATACTAAGGGTCTCGGGTTCGAATCCTGCGAGGAGCAGGAGTCGTGGATGTGCACTGCTGATGAGTCCCATACCAGGACGAAACGGCCGTCCAGTGCTTCCGGTTTTCTGATGGTGGTCTAACAATGATTGATTGATGATTTCAAATGTGTAAAAACATAAACCTCCAAAAATCTGTCCCAAAATACTCATGAATACCATGTGACTTTGAGATGATCAATAACGGAATGATAACTTTCCGATTATACTTTATGAAACCCAATTAGCAGATTCAAGATGACTTTCAACATGATGTTTATACTGAATGGAACAACTAATCACCAACAATTTTAGATTTTAATCCTTCATTTCAACTAACCATGTTAAATGCAATTCATCAGTTTGGTTAAGAAAACAATTTGTAGTATCTTTCTTACCCTACCATTCTCATATTACGTAACTAGTGGTCGCTTATCAGACGTGTATCTGTAACTTCCTTTCGACCACAATGTCTTCAGACAGTAGTATACTTTAAGATCTACCCTTTTGCCATTAGTTCTAATATTTGGCGCTCCAACTCATTTGCATGATTAGATCCAACTCAACCTTAATTTGTAAGTGAGCTTGGTTGTTTCATTTAAGAGAAAGATGGTTTGCAAGTGTCATGATCAGGGATATTCTGGAAATAAATACTAATCAAGTTTATTTTTACCATTCGACAGTCAGCAAACTTAAAAGTGAATCCTGCTTTTAACAGCTTCACAGAATTATCAGTCATTTGACACTGAAATCAAACAGTTGGTTTCTCGGATATTGAAAATGATATTTAGTGATATTCAGTGAGATTCACTCGTTATCAAATTAGTTTACATTTGACCTAATTTCATTAATGAATTATTCAAACACTTTGGCTGTGTAGTACAAATGAACCTGATTAGTTGATCAAGATATCAATGTAATTTTCTGCTAAAACATGATCACAAGATAAATCAGCTATTTGTAAATCACAAAAGTTACTGTTGATGATAGGCGATTAACAACTTTTTCAAAATTTGTTACGTACAAGGATGTGTATAACTAATCTTATGAGGCAGAAAACTCGTGAATGTATCAAAAATTTGAGAAATAATCCTTGTAGAAGTAAACTTTTCATCTTACAAATATCACATTTGATCTGATTCTAATCTATCAACAGGGTACTCAAGAAAAACGGCAACATTTTCACATTTTCTTTTCTTGCATTCTTAAAGTACCCGCATCGATACGGAAAAACTGTAACTCAGAAGTGAACGAAGAAATAGGATGTTTT
Source organism: Schistosoma turkestanicum (assembly GCA_944470395.2). Classification (NCBI taxonomy): domain Eukaryota; kingdom Metazoa; phylum Platyhelminthes; class Trematoda; order Strigeidida; family Schistosomatidae; genus Schistosoma; species Schistosoma turkestanicum. The sequence goes on from OX103973.1 coordinate 16,595,276, forward strand.
TCAGGAAAAAAAATCGAATTTTTTAAACTGTATAATAACCGAGAATATATTGTTACACATTTTCTTGTTGTTTGTGTTTTTCTAGCCCGTAAATCATGTGTATCTATGAATCGAATCTAATTGTCAAGTTGTAAGTAATAAAGTTCTTTCACTCCTTTTTTTTCTTCTGACAACAATGACAATTTTTACCGATGTTGAAAGAAAGAACTTTTTTTACACCTGCTCATTGATAAAACAAGAAACTATTAACAATGAACATTGAATTTTAATAATCTAGTAACACAGAATTTGTGTACATTCCAATTGAAACAATGTTTATATGAGTGTGATTTGTTTAAATCTGATAAGATTATATAATTTCAAATGGAAAAAAAAGAATCATGAATATCTAAAAAGTACATGTTTATTATTTTTGCTTATTTTTTCGAAAAAACAAAACCAACATTTTCTCATCTGTTTTTTGTTACTTACACTTCTCGATGGTAAAGTGAATAAAATACAACAATTTTCCCATTGAATGTAAGCTTTATTCAATATTCACCGGAAATTATTACACTTATAAGTTTAATAAACATGTTTAGACCGAAAGGAAGGAAATAAAGCAGTAAATAAGATTGAATCTTATGATAAACACAGACATAAGATATATATTCAATGTTGAGCACTATTTGTTTAAGGTGAATGAAAAAATATGAGGTTAATTACTTGCGAATCAATTAAACTCAATCAGTACAGTGATGATGTGATATTTGTTTATGAGAAGACATCATTGATATACTAACCAGACTGACCTATTAGATACTAAGTGTATCTATGTGACATAATAAAACAGAGAGATTTTCATATGGATTTGTTTAATCAAAAATAAAATATAATATTTAACTGACTAGTTAGCAGATATTAGATGATTAAATAGCACTTTTGACGGATTAATATCACCTGAGAAATCGATAAAAACTAGAGATAAAAAAGACCTTGTCCTCGAGAAATTACAGCTGATGGAGTTCAACCATGTCAATAATATAGGCGGTTAAGCGATAGTCAGTTTAACCATGTCATATGTACCTATTTAAAATCCCCCGAATTACAATTATATCAAATCTCTACTAAACTTTGTTCAGTAAAAAATAATATTGTAGCTATTGTATTGAAGAATAAAACTAAAGTGTATGCGCTGAATAAGAGTAACTTAATATCCCATCTTCTATAACAAATGTACCTGCTAATGACTAGCTTTGTGAGGAAATTCTCGGACTTTTAGTGATAAGCCATAACCAATAGAGTACAACCCTGTTGGGAGTAGGCAGTAGCTACCAAAGATAATGGATGAGGTTACGCAGTACCTTAGATTGATTGAGGTTAGACATTAACACCGTTGGATACTGGCTCAGTAGTTTGACGGCGGATAGTTAGCGCGCGAGACCTAGGGTCTTGGGTTTGATTGCTGCAAGTGGGAGTCGTGGAGGCGCACTTCTGAAGAGCCCTATATTAGGATGAAACGGCGGTCCAGTGCTTCAAGGTTTCCTTCTATTGGTTGTCTAACAATAACCATTCCATAATAACAATGAAAATATTTTTAAGATTCATACTAACAAAAAATACATGAATAATGATTTCAATGTTCATATTTTGTTCATATTTATTTGTTATGGAAAATGTTCACAGAGATGAGATAAACGTTTACATGTTCTTTAGTAGATAAAAATCATATTATAATATTTTGAATATAAGTACGTTATATAAAACACTACTCAGTAGTACAGTTAATGTTAATACATACAATTCTAGAATCAAATCACACTTTGTGTCTAGACAAGTCAATATTAATAAATTTTTTTCGTATTTGTAAACAAATTATTTACTTATTTAAAATGAATAACATTTTTTTAAAAAAAATAAATTTAATTCATATATTTACTACATATGGCGTAGAGTGAATTGAATAGATAGATATTAGTTGATATTTGAACAATACATGTTTCAACATCAATCAATGATAAAATTATTATTATTATTATTATATGAATTATTTACTCTTTAAATCACATTCTCTGTTTACTTGTGAGAGATTTCTGTCATTTAATTGAGTACTTTATGATTTTCTCCTTACATCTCTTATTAAGTGTAAATGTTGTTTTTTCACAACCAAATGTTCAAAAATAAATGTTGAGAAGTGAGTGATATTGATGAATTGAAACAATATGCAATTAAAGAATGGATATCGGCGCCTTTTCTGTAATATTAAGCAAAAAAACGAAATCTAATCTGATTTGATCCTATCTTATGAGTAGTTGTTTGTTTGACAGAATTATTTCAAATTTATATTTGACCATAATTTATTCAAAATTAAATAGAATATAATTTTTTTTGGCATTTTTTTTTATTGTCAAAAATCAAGCCAACATAGGAATGTAATAACCTAGAATGTCAACACATTGAATATAGATTCTGTCTAAAATTGAATGAATCACAGGTCAAATAATGGGATATTATTGAGCTACAAAAACCTATTGACTATCACAATAAGACATACCTTTTCTTATCATATTATTCATTTTTAAATTCATTTAAGTGAAGTATAATAACGGAAATAAGTTTATTTACAAACAATCTGGATGTTTTTATTAGATTTCTTTTCTTGAGACATATTGAGTTGGTTGGTTTACAATTTAGGGTGTGAATATGTATGCTAACAGTAACATCGCTTGATTGTTTTATGATTTAGACTAATTAAAATGTGTAATATTAATTTCAGCTATGAAAACCTTGTGGATGAGTAGTATGACATCAAGTATATCACTTAATTTGAAGCTACGTTTGAAATAAATTTCTATAGTTTATTATGAAAACCTGTGACTTATGAAGTCAACCATATCAGAAACGCCATAGTAATTGACTGAGGGATAAAAATAACAGTTCCGTTTCTTACAAACTGACTTAAGTCGAATTCCGATTTTAATGACATTACGACTCCAAGTTCACTTTCATGAGAGGTCTTTAGTAAATTATTCTGACTAGTCCTAGTGTAACGAACAGGATGGTATAAGTGAATTATTTATAAAGACACAGGTTACTGGCAAAATGTGTACATCTTATATTCAGAATTTATTTGTAAAACAAACAAATTCATAGCTTTCTTTTGATTGCGTCATACATTCGGTTCCGATACTCTACTTCAGTAGACACTCTAATGCGTACTACTTATCAGATCCGTTGTGGGTAGTAGCCACCACACTAGTTTTAGATGAAACTGCTATCTAGTATACTTTGTTTTTTAGTAATAGTAATAATAATAATTATTATTATTTTTACTATCGTAAGCAGAGATAATTAGTGGCCATCGGTGGAATTTAAAACACTCGTTTCATCCTATTCTAGACTTGTTAGCTATATGTACCTGTATTCCAGAATTGATGTCCACCCTGAGACTCCAACTCAGTATTTCCGCTGCAGACGCCATCGCATCATCTTCTTTGTTACTGAGTCTGGTGTGCAGTTATGCCAAATGGGACTAATCGATTACATTCGTAATTATCAATGGGAAGATTTAAACTGATAATGCAAATCAATGATAATAATAATAATAATAACTGTTTTTTAATCAAAGCGAATCTCTACAGAAAAATCCACTCATGTAACTTCATTTCAATAATTTATAATTTACGATTTTTAAGGATGACCAAGAAAGTAACATTTTTCATGACTTGAACAATATAATTCAGAAATTATTATCAGAAGCTTTTGAGTCTTGACAAATCTATGTATAAAAACTACCGAAACTATTCGATTATTGATGACATGTACAGAGTTAGATATTATTAACAGCCTACTGGCGACTCTTTATTACTTAACTTTATAAGTTATTGAAAACATTTGTAAAAATATTGTTCAATACTTAGAAGATATGTCTAGGTTGATAGAAGCTGTTTACACATTTGAAATTATCAATCCATCATTGTTAAACCACAATTAGAAACCTGGAAACACAGGACGGCCGTTTCGTCCTGGTATGGGACTCATCAGCAGTGCGCATCCACGACTCCTACACCTCGCAGGATTGGAACCCGGGACCTTCGGTAATGTGCACGAACGCCTAATGGTGGTCTAACAATGATTGACTGATGATTTCAATTGATAACAGAAGCTTATAAGTTCACAAAAAGTCGTAGTAGTAACTGATGAAATATCCAGAATTACCAATATTTGTAATCAACAGCTACACCCCTCAACCTGCCTGTGATAACATACCTAGATAACATGAATGACCTTCATTCGCGTCCCTAATAATGCATGTACCGTGACATAAGTTAGTAATTGGTTGCTGTTTGTTGTTTATCTAAGAATTCCATCAGTGTAAACTTTCTTCATCAATCAAGTATAGCACTCATTTAAAATTAAAATAGCGCTAGGAATGTTTTTTGCAAAAAAACCAGAAGTAAGAATATGAAGTGAAATCAGACAAAAGTCTCATATGAACAGTCATTGAATAAAAAAGTTTAGAAAAAAGTTATTCCTACAATCAAAACTAAAATAAAATCAATAATTTTATGTGTTTACGTTACAGTGATTGTAACTCCGCCTTGAACCCTTCTAAGGTTACTGCCGATCCCAAGCCGCGATAAAGGAGGACAGTTGGGCGTGGAGTTAGCTAACCCATCCCTTAGTAAACCAACTTGTTATGAAAAAAAGCTAACCATAATAAATAATTCCGGCCTATGCTGCATTAAGGGTAATAGACGTCAGTAAAGCAAGAAAATTACAGAGATCATCAGTACTTATATATCTATTCAAAGTTTTAAAATGTTGATTTCTAATTTGAAATTGAATTATTCTATAAACTAGTATTATTATTTTCTTTATTTAACATTTCATCATTTCATAACTGACTGAAAATTTACGCATCCGAAAGATTGACAACATTTGTAGCAAATTATAATCTTTGATACGTAAATCTTCAAAAAAATATTCATGAACTCAACCAGGGATGTATACTTTTAAAATATAATAATCTAGTATTAGTAACCAAAGTAACTTTTGTCTGGTATTTTAAGGTGAGATTGTTCACCTTTATTATGAAAAACTAATGGTGAACACTTGTTTACGAACTATTAACTGTCTACTGAATCAACTATTTTTCCACCTTTATTTTTCGTCCACATTTTTATGTCGCCAGTTTTGTGGTAATAGTGCATCTTGCGATATTTTCCTGTTGAAACATAGAACAAAATGATTACATAAACTGGATATTTAAGAGTATATATACATAGGCCAAATCGAATTACAGTATTACCTGATATTAAGGCTTGATTTCGACAACAACATGGTCATCATGTTGTCATTTTGTCTCACACCGGATGCTACAATCATCATCATCATCGTCAATATTGTTATTCTGTCTGTATATGCTACTGAACAAAGACCTAGTTACTGTTTTTCACCTTCTCCTAATTGTTGTTATTGCCTAATATTAGGGATAAGTCAGTAAATAAACATTCATACACACACAAACACACACATGAACACTCCCAAGTTCATACATATAATTTATTTCATTTCTAGACAGACTGATAGAATGTTTCACCATGACTAGGTGATAATATGAAGTAATTGGATCGGATTTCGTCACTTTTTGGTTTTCTTTCTCCTTCTACTTTTTCTTTTTGAACTTTACAAAACAGTCAATTAATTATTGATCATGTTTTGAAGATCTGTCTAACATGATCTTCTACTATATACAAAGAATTGTGTAATTACCTGGTCTCTAATGTTTATAAATGATAAGGGATATAATCTGAATTATTATTATTTATGTGACATGCATGCAATAGAAAGTAATTGACTTTACATTAGTTGTAAATTAAAGATTAATAGGTGTGAATGAATCAAATCAAAGATGTCAAACTTTTTTTTCTACATGTATAACATAAATAATATTAATTATCGTTATTGTTATAGTTTTAATGATAAATAATTGATGTGTATAGAAAGAAGTCAATTAGTGCCTTTTATACAATTGATTATTATTAAAATGTAAAGCAACTTTCTAACAGAATAAGTGATCAATAGTTTTTAACTAACTGAAGGCAGACATCAATTAAAGTAATCACACTTGGACAGACATAAAGTTATTCAGAAGTATTGACTTGTGAATTAGCTTTCAATATGAAAAGATAACAAGATACAGTGTCAGCTTATCACGTTCAACGTTGAAATATTGAATGCACAATGCAAAAGTTAATTACATCAAACTTGTGACGTAGAGTTAGCATATTCAACTATATTCACATTTATTGTATCTTGAAAATATTGCAGGGTGTTCTTGATCATGAAAAATTATAAATAGCTAATTTTGAATGACGAAATAGCGCTTAAATTCAATTTTGTAGTGAAATTAACAAATATTTATGCAGAATAAACTCTAGATACACTAAAAGCCTAAAAATGTGGTAGCAATTGAAACTAAGTAAAATATTTAGTGAATTTTAATTTCAGAGGGAGGCTACAGAGAATTACATTTGAAAGACTTGATAAGATAACATTTCATGAACAAACAGGACTAAAGATATGCAAATATTTGATTAATAATAAATAGTGGAACACTTACAAAATTAAAAACGAGAATTAACAATCGGAAATACACAAAACACACCTGGACACGATTCAACTATATGTCTATCAGTGACATTACACACCATACATACATTCAGAACTCAGATAACTAACTATTTTGCATTATTGATAATAATAATATAATAATAATAATAATGATCAGTTTGTTCACGATTTCTACACAGTTTGAATCATTCGCCACTCAATGACACAAATGAAAATTAATTAATTCTCTCACCTGTACACCACGTTACACTACACTACATTCGGTACTTGAATGACACTCATAATTCATCACAAATTATCGTCAGGTTGAAAACAATTTGATCTACACTTCAACATGTCTGACTGATTCCTACCGATGTTGTCACACAACTCGAATTACAAATACAATACAATACAATACAATACAACATCGATTACCAATGCTCAATTGTCCAACTATCCAACTATACATACTGGTACAATATTGACTATGCTGTCAATAAACACTCCAGTTACAGACATCTCATACTGGTACTTGATTGAAATGACCAAACAATTCGAATACAGAATAGCCTTTATCAATTTGTCGATTGACTTGATAACTTGATAATTAATTTGATTTGCACAGTGACACTGCAATTGTTGGACAGTTTTTCACACACACACACACTTGAGAAAGTGATTTAAAACATAAATAATTGAATGCATGAATGAGTACACGTATACACATTTGTGTATGCAAATACGGATAAATATATCGAACACAAATACACACACACACATACAAACACAAATTACAAATATTATATTCAAGTGGTCGGATATCTAAAATAATCGTGTCTCATTTCAAGTGCTTCTGTAAGTGATTAACTTATATTCATTGATATGAGAGGGAATATTTGGCATGGATACACACAATTTCGGATGACCATTCCACTTATTGTTAATAAAACAACAACAACAATGATGATAATGATGATAATAACAATAATACTAAGCGTGATAATCACATTGTTGGATAATGAACACAATCAATGTGTTCAATACATGAAAAGGCAATCAAGTGGGAAATAGTCATGTGTTTTGATGAGGAAGTCATCCTCATTATTCTCATATTTATCCCTCTCAAGAATATTGATATGACATCAACATTTTGAATATAGGAATTTGAAATGATTAGTAGAAAAGTCAATATACATGTTGTATAGTAAAATTACTGATCATTGAAACATTATTGATGATGTTAGTTTGAAATGAAGTTACAAATAATTTATCATCATATTAGCCGAATATCCTTCTGATTTATGCAAACTGGCTGTTTCTGCTAGTTAAGTTTCTATCATC